>JALPQD010000198.1:3380157-3956264 GCA_023101885.1 Typhlomys cinereus | reverse complement strand
GCATCAATGCATGAGGGTGTGCACTCGCTCCCTCTGTGAAATAAGTAAGTAAATAAATATATTTAAATGTTTTTCCTCTTTTACACAAATGGCTTCTGTTCCCCATGCTGGCCTCTCCCCCTCTTCTCTGTTCCCACACAAGGCCTCCTACCAGGACTTTCTGGTGTCCCTGGGCTCCAGCAGCCACTCTTTCTTCAAGCAGGGCAGACCCGCTGTGTCTGCACGCAACAGTGCAGCATGTGCTTGCTGTCTGAGCTGGGTAGGCTCCCTGGGAGACCCTCCTCCCGGCTCTGGCCGCCGTTTCTAACCTGCTCCTTTCTATTATGATTTCTAGTCTTCTCGTTGGCCTCACGGACAGGAAGGCTCTACGCTGGCCGTTGGAATCTGAGCTTAGTTTTTCCCATGCCAGGATGGGAGCACCCTGGCCCTACTCCCCAGCGTTCACACACCCTGTTCTCTCTGCCTGGAAGAATGCCCTTCTGGAAGGAACCACGGGTCTGTCTGACTCAACATTGAAAGCGCTCGTGCAGGATTTGTGGGCACTGCAGATAATTCTGCACGTCTCGCGTGGCTGACACACAACTGTTTACTTTCTGCTGCCCCTCGTGACCACCACTTCCAGATGAGCAGGAACCCTGGTCTATGTAACCATATCTCCAGCACTTTAGGGCCCAATGCAGTTCTTGTTGGACTGAAACTTCCTGACTACATCAGGGTGCCTTTTCCTCCCACAGAGGGGTGAATTTGCTTAAGGAGGAAGAGCATTTCCTGGTTGGGTTCCTGACAGGCAGTGCGCAGGCAGCAAGTAAATAGCAATAGGGAGCAAACCCACATGCCTGGCTTGCGAAACCCAGCCTCCGCCTGCTGGGCGAACTGTCCCCCCACCTCCTCCCGCTGTGCCAGAAGCTGTAGGGGTCACATGTCTCCTGGCTTCTTCTGACAGATACCTGCCTCTCGCCTCTGAACCTCCTGCTAGACAACTTGAGCCAGTGGACTGCAGACATTGCATCTGTCCTGAAATGTCTTGGCAGGGCTGTGCCCGGGCAGTGGAATGCCTGAGAGGGAGGCAGAACAGGCTAATGGGGAATATTAGGTGAGTCTCTAAGGGTTGTAAAATTCCATCCCCCCCCCTACAGGTTGGAGAATCAGAATTGAGAAAGGATGGGATAGCTGAATTTGAAGATGCAAAGGAAACTGGGAAGCACGCAGGCAGTCACGTGCCATCCTCTGAGCTCTTGCTTCCAGAGGCCAGACCTGGCTGGCGCATACCTCAGGAACATTTCTCAGCTGCCTGGCCAATTCAGACAGCTTGGAGGGCGCCAAATGCTGCCAGAACCCCCACTCCTCATATCTCTACTTTTTTTTTTTTTTTGCTCGCCTCCTTCAACTTAAAAAAAGAAAACAGACTCAATATATCAAATGACACTGTGACCCCGTCTCAATTCCCCTTCTCATTCCCCCCCCCACCCCAAGGTTGAAACAGTTGATTCAATAATGTGCTTTAAAACTCCGGAAACATTGAACTATAGGACATAGAAACCTTGTCTATTTCTGCAATGTAAGCTTAAATATAAAAGCCATAAATAGACCAATTAAACAGCAAAAGGGTGAGATATTTGAGACCTAAGGTCACTCTCTCCCAAACCTGCCCAGGGATGAAGAGAAATGGCTTTTCTGAAGGGTGCTGAAGGATTCACAGCCTGTCCCTGCTTGGTCCCCAGTTTGCTCCTCCCACATGGCTTCTCTGCACCAGACGATACAGCCCCATGAACACCAGTATAAGTCCTAAAGACCTTGGGGACCAGACTTTAGAAAATTCAGCCTATGTTTACCAAAAAAAATCTTTAAATTATTTCCAAAGATTTCTAGCTTTTTTTTTTGCTCCCCTTTATGGGCCCAAACACCACTTTGAATCTACCGTCTTCTGAAATTCACTTCAAAAGCCAATGCTTTTTCTTGAACCATTTAAACCCCACCCCATTTTCTCCGTGGCAACTGAGTTACCATTTTCTTCTTTAATTTCTTGAACGAAGCAAGGGATTGTCTGCGTGGACATCTGTCCTCCAAGGTCACCCTTGAATCTGCCACCGGCTGTAGGAACCTGAGTTCCCAGCTCCAATCAGGCTCTGCCACCTTCATCCACTCTTGAGACCACAGGGTCCAGCTCGCCCCTGCAGAGGAGGAACGCTCTAGACTGGGCGGGGCCAACGAAGTCTCAGGCTCCAGGGTTGAGCCCTCACAACTGTTTCTCAGGGGCTGCCCTCCACCATCCCCCTCCCTTGTGGCAGATGAACAGTCTTGTGGGCACACAGGAGGGGAGGTGTCAAAGTTACCCTGTCTGCGGCTGTGAGATACTGCTCAGAATCAGGCAACTTAAAGGGGACTTATTTGGCTTACGGTTCCTGAGAGGAGTTAGTCTGTTTTGGTGGAAAAGGCATGACGGCTGGCAGAAGCTTGAAGTGGCTTAAGTCACGTCCATCATGGAGGCCGAGAGAAGACTTTTCTAGGAAGCAGGTGGGAACTAGTCAACCTCAAGACCTTCCCCCTTCCACATGCCTCCCTCCAGCACCGCTCCACTTCCTAAAGGTGCCATGACCTTCCCAATATCAACACACCAGCCTGTGGGGGACAATGTACATCCAAACCATGACATGGGGTGACAATGAAGAAGTGGGAAGATGGGAGAGAAAAGATCATTTGCTTTGGAATAATCAGCATGGGGGAAAATCAAATTATTGGTTTCCTCTTCTGTCTTTGAAAAAAATATATTTATTTATGAGAAAGAGAACAGATAGGTCAGAGGACAAAATAAACTCAGGTCTCATCTTCTACCATGTGGACTCCAGGGACTGAACCTAGTTCATCAAGTTTGAACACAGGCACCTATTCTCACTGAGCCATTGCAGGCCCATCTTCTCTTATAATAATGCAATTTGGGAGCTGAGGAAATGGCTTAGTGGTAGCACAAGCAAAAGGATTAGAATCCAGATCCCAGATCCCACGTAAAATGTCAAGTTGGTATGCATAGTTTGTAATTCTAACCTTAGAAGTCAGAGTCTGGGAGTTCCCAGAGCAAGCCGGCACACAATTTAATTAGAGACCCAGGCTCAAAGCAATAAGGTGGAAGGGTGAGTGATGGGCTGTTTGGTTTGAAGTAGGATGGTTAGGAGAGAAAGCAGAAATGGAGGCAATCTCAGCAGAACCAGACTGCTTCAGAGCTGCAGGGGCAGCAGCGGCTCTTCCCTCAGGAAGACAGAAGAAATCAGGATGATTCCCAAAGTCATCCTTGGTTCTCCACAGGGACACACAGTGCCCCCCCCACCACACACACACACACATTAAAATAAAGTTTAAAAAGAATCATTCTTGATCATGAAAGGGATTAATGACAGTCCAGAAAACACACAGCCTGCTTCCCCTTTCCCAGTAGAAAACAGCCATTCCCTTGTAAATCCCTAGCCTCCTGTCCACGTCTTTATCTGGAGCTGCTGTTTGCAGATAATATATGTAAATCGGATCTAATAGGACCCTGACTCACAAATTTATTCAACCCTGAAACACTGTCCTAAGCACCTAGACATTTCCCTCGTCCCCCATCCCTGACTCGCAGAGAGACCTATAAAAGACTCACCTCTTGCTGACAGTGAATAATCCCTTATCCTGGATTTCTCAGACTCTGCCCACCAGATTGGGACCAGGGATCTGAACTCAGGATCTTCGGCTTGCAAGACAAAGTCTTAACCCCTGAGCCATCTCTTCGGCCAAGACGATTCTTGATGTCACTTTAGGGCCACATGCATACACATTCATGTGCACTGTATGTGCACTCATACGTGTGTGTCTATGCATAGGTAAGCATACATACATATACATACACCACCTTCTTCCATACACACATGAAAAGGGAGCAAAAAAGAATGCCGTTTGCTATCGTTTCTTGAAGGTCTTTTGTTCTGCTCTGATTTCGTCAGTGGTGATATTTTTGAGGCAAGGTCTCGCTGGGCTATAGGTGCGAAGCCCCATGTCTGGCTGTCCCTGAAGATCTCAATCAGATTTTTATCACCACAGCCCGACACTCAGTGATCACCTGTGACTGTGACCATGTTTCAGGATCAGAACTTTGACTATTGCTTAAGAGGCTGCTGTTGTTCGACATGTTCAAGTATTGGTTGAAGGAAGGAGTGAATTCTGCTCTGAGAGCCTGTGGGCTTTTTGATGGGATTCACAATAACAGAACATTGTTTTCCCCCAAGGGTGACATCTGGAATCATCCTGGATTGCTTCTACCTCCTTTTTCTTTGCCCTGGATTTCCCAGGCTCTGCCCACCAGGACTGGAAGTGCAAGCCCCAGCCATTTCCACCTGGCATTTTTATATGGGACCTGGGATCCGAACTCAGGACCTTCTGCTTTGGAAGCAGAGTCCTAACCCCTGAGCCATTTCTCCAACTCCCTCACAGAACATCTTAAATATATGTAAATATATTTAAAAATTACCTGCAATATTGGGCACACACATATGTCTCACCCAGCATGTGGGAGGTAGGGGCTGGAAGGTCAGGAGTTCAAGGCCAGCCTGGGTTATATAGTGAGTGTGAGGCAAACCAAGGCAATATAAAACTTCTGTCACAAAAGCTAACAATAAGAATAAGACAACAGGGCTGGAGAGATGGCTCAGGGGATAAAGTCTCTGCTTCTCATGCAGAAGGACCTGAGTTTGGATCCCAGCTCCATGTAAAAACACCGGGTGGAAATACAGCGGCCTGTACTTCTGGTCCTGGAAGGTAGAGCTTGGGAAACCCCAGAGCAAAACAAAAAAGAGGTAAAGCAATCCAGGGTGACTCCTGAAGTCACCCTTGGGCCTCTATAGGCACATGGTGCCCTCTGATACACACAGACACACAAGTGTGTGTGTGTGTGTGTGTGTGTGTGTGTGTGTGTGTATGTGTGTATGTGTGTGTGAGAGAGAGACAGAGAGAGAAAGAGAGAGAGAGAGAGAGAGAGAGAGAGAACAGCTATCACTTCAGACTTTTGAGGTCAGGCAAAGTAAACCCTGATGGCCACACAGAAATTTCTCAACGTCTGCTCCGCCAAGAGCAGCCTAAAGAGCGTAACATCCAAGAGCCATGTGCTGAGGCCTGTGTGTTCAGAGTAACTTGGCAAAGATACTCTGTCGACCTGAGGCTTCCCGGGCTGTTGGTGCGTCCTGGTCAGACTCAAGGCTGGACTGTGTGAGTTCTTGCCTCAGCACTTAACTCATGGGGCAACTGTGTCCAAGGCTTAGCTTGGGAGCCGATTCAAGGACAAAGGCCTCGGCCACGTCTGAGCAGACACCGGGACCCAGTCACTGCTGGACGCCATTCACGCTCCACATCTGGCGTTAGGAAATCCGCACTGAGATCCAAGGACGGCATTCGGGCAGGGCATGGAGGCGGCACAGGCGAGGTGTTGCACTCAAGGGTGGCAGTCCAGCCAAGCTGCTGACCAGACACAGAGGGGTCACTTGGAATGAGTGGCCACCTTCCCAGTCCTGGAGGGGGACCCTTCTAGAAGCCACCTTCCCGGTCATCTCAGGTCAGGTTGAATCAGAGACTCGGCAGAAGCAACTGAGTGGAGGAAAAGTGACAGAAAGCAGCTTCCCCGCCAGAACCCCCCAGCTCCCCACAAGCGGGCTGCTCAGCCCGGGTCAGGCCTCGGGGCTGTAGCTCACTTTTTCAGGCGGCTTCTCACCAGTGACAGAGTAAGGTCACTGTACATTAGGTCACACCTCCCCTGGGGCTAAGGACACCCACGGGTCAGTGGCAACTGCTGTCAACAATGACCTTTGCCAAGAACAGATTGTAAATAAAACTCTTCTAAAGGGAACTCACTTCACCAGCCAAGGCGAAGTTGGGTTTTTTTTTTTTCTTTCTTTCTTTCTTTCTTTTTTAATCTTTTCAGTCAATTAAAGGCAAAGGTCTCTGAAAATATTTAACGTAAAAATAATCAATCTTTTAGACTTTCTCATTGGGAGCTCCTAAGTCTACGTCATTACTAGACTCTTTCTCTCTTCTCTCTCTCTCTCTCTTTTATCAGTCTTTTTTCTGTCTCCGTTCACCACCCCAAGTCTGGTTTACGGGATGTGCCACCATGTCTAATCCATTTAAAAAATAATTGGTTTAAGAGTGAGTGAGCAAGTGAGGGAGAAAGATAGATAGATAGATAGAGAGAGAACACATGCACAGTGCACAGATAGAAAGTCAGAAAAGGCCAGTTCTCTTCTACCATGTGGGCTTCGAGGAAATGAGCTCGGGTCGCCAGGTTTTTGAGCAGGCGCCTTGCGCGCTGAGCTGTCTTGCCGGCTCTGAACTTGTCTCCTCAAGCCTGTGATGTGTATGTCAGGCTTTCAGGAAGAAGGGGTGCCTTTAGAATATTGAGAGACGAGGTCATCCAGATGATGGGGGAGCAGAATATTGGGATGGCATTTTGTTGTTGTTGTTGTTAGCAATGGTAGGGGAATGGGGTGCAGGGAACATCATGGGGAACAGGGACTTGCACGAGGTCTCAGTCAGCGGGCTGAACAGGAAGGAGGTCCCCCTAATGGGGGACTGGACACAAAAAGCCTCCCTCCAAGAATTCCACAGTCCACAGCAAGTGCTTCCTAAGAAGGACTCTGGGAACCCACAGAATACAATCTGGTCGGGCGGCGCTCTGCAGAATGCTAGGCATCTGTGGAGCACTTGCTCTGCCCCTACTCTGGGCACTGTTCTGAGGACTAGACATGTGTCGACCTGACAACTCTATGAAGTAGCCACTGCCAGTTCCCATTTTACAGGCCAGAAAACAGAGGCCGAGACAAGCTGTGGAATTTATTCAAAGTCATTCTCGCAGATCTGGAACCTGATCAGTTCCAGACCCAGGACTCTGACTTTTCACATTCTGCTAGTTCACACCCCTCATGGTATGTCTGACTTTTAGAGACAACTATTAATTAATTAGTTAATTAGCATGCTGTGTGTGTGTTGGTATGTGCATGGGAAGGACTGAGGTTGGTACCTGGTGTCTTTCTCGATTATTTCTACCTTTAGTTTTTGAGACAGGGTCTCCTACTGAACCGGGAGTTTATTGAACTCATTGTGGCTGGCCGACCAATGAGCTTCAGGGATCTGCCTGTCTCTGCTTCTGCTCCCTCCTCCCCCTCCCCTTCCCCAACATCTAGGTCTACAAGCACTTGTCACCAGGCTCAGCTTACTACAACGGGTACTGGGGATCTGAACTGAGGTCATCCTGCTTGCAGGGCAGGCACTTTTCCCACTGAGCCATTTCCTCGGCCCCCCAGATATTTATTTATAATAGGTTATTTATAAATAGATTTATTTATAAATAGATATATTTATAAATATCTAGTATATTGTTGACTCACATAGCCACGAACCTGTTTTCTTTCTATGACAGCCTAGTAAATAGAGACAGATGGTCTAACACTGTTTCCAAGACAGAGGCCATGCATCTGTCTCAAGGCGACCTCAAGCAAGTACTCCAGGTTCTTGATGTTAAAGATCTGTTTGGTCCATTGGCCCATACGGACTTGGTTCTATGTGCTGGAGTAGGAACAAGCAGTAATGCCCAATACTCACTTTAAAGTCCAGATGACTCAAGGCCCAGACTTTAGCCCTCCTGACTTGCTTACAAAAACAGGATGAAGTAATTCCTTCTTAGTGCTTTTGGACTGCAGGACGAGATGGGTCTGGCCTGCCACATCTGATGGGTATTAGGCTATGAGCAAGAGTGACATAGCTGTGCTCAATCCTTGTGCTCCCAGAGCTGGCCAGAGAAGTCCCTTGAAGAAATGGAATGATGGCAGCCCTTGCGTAGGTCGTTCTGTCTTCCTTGATTGCTTTGGCACATTTTTTTTTTTTTAAATAGGAACTTTCATTCATCCTTCTGACACACCCATGAGGATCTCAAGGTCTGGGAATCATCAATGAAGAAGGCCATTGTATTTGATACTTTTCTTGTTACTGTGACGAAATACCTGCCAAAAGCTAAATAAGGAAGGAAAGGTTTTCCTCACAATTGAGGGAATATACAACCCATCATGGTGGGGAAAGCATGGTAGTGGGCATATGAGACAGCTTGGTAACATAATGTGTGCAGTCAGGAAGCATACAGAGAAAAATGTTGGCATTCAGTTTGCTTCTTCTCTCTTTCTTTCTCCACCCCCCCCTCCCCGTCATAGTTAGGCACAAGGTGTCAACCTGACAGTTGAAGGTTTGTGCTCTGAGCACATTTGTAGAGAATTAATGGTTAAGTTAAGCCCAAAGCAAACCTGCAAGAGATTGTCTAGCTGATGGGGAAGGTCTGGCCCATGGTGGGTGGGACTAGGCCCTGGAATAAAATACCGAGAGCTGACTGAGGAATTGGGCATCCTTTTGTACACTTGGCCAGACATGCTGGTCTGGCAAGTAAGGATCATCCCTCTCTCAGCTGTGTGTAGAGATGGTGTGGCCAGTTCCCCTGGCCTTGGTGTTGGCGTGAGCTCTCTTGTCACGCTGGATGAGAACTGTAACCAGGAACCATAAGAGAGGATAAACCTTTTTCCCCTTAAGCCATTCAATTGTCATTTATCAGCAACCATGCGGGCAAACTGCAACACCCCCTCCTCCTCCTCTCTCTCTCGGAACTGCAGTCTTTTTAAAATTTTTTTTGAAACTGCTAAACAAGGTTAGTGAGTGAAGATATTTCCTCAGGCTGCTGGCACAACTGGTAGAATTAGAAACAGAGACTTGGGGCCAGGGACATCCATGGAGATGCCAAGATGTCCGCATGACACTCTGTCAACTCTAGAGAGAAACAGCTTCTTAGATCGACTGAATGTCGTAGAAGATGCTTGCTAAGTGCTACTCAGTATGTTTTGAAAAAAAATCAGGATTGTTCTTGGCCATCAAAATATCTGTGTCTTCTTCTTCCTCCAAACCCTACTGTGAAATCTGAGATCCTTCCCCTGAGCAAGGAGCATGAGGAATCCCCAAATAACAGAGCCAGGAATCTGTCTACCAGAGGCCACCCGGGAATCATCAAGCAGGTGGACAGGAATGAGATGTCACGTGTCTGCCACCGGCCAGTGCTGGCCCAGCTTCTTGGTACCAGCCTGCTGGCCCAACAGAAGCAGGATTCAGTCACAGAGGGCACCCCCGAACCTGTGAGGCATAGGACACCAAGTAAACAGCCCGAGACATGCCTCCGTTTTAGATTTCAGCTCTTGGGAACGTCTGTCCTTCTCTCCGGCTGGAGGAGAGGATGGGGGGGGCAGGGTCAGGAAGGCTAGATTACAGTGTCCTTATGTTCAAAGGAAGTGCTGTGGTCCAGGGGGCAGTTATTATTGACGGAACTGCAGGAACTTATGGTGGGAAAAGGGGAGACTAAGGAGGAAGCCATTCTCTACACTTCCACATCCCCACTCTAGTCTCCAGCTCCTGTCTGCTCTAAACTGAATTCTGGAAGATTTGATGGCTAAAAAAATTTTTTTGCATGCTTGTGTGTATGTATGTATGTGAGTCAGTGTGTGTGAGGGTGTGCATGTGTGCACGTTTGTATGAGAGAACACTTGAATGTGTGTGCCTATGGAGACCCATGGATGCCTCCTTATTACTTTGGATTTCTGAAACCCAACCTTCCAGGGCAGGAATTGCGGGCTGCTGTCATTTTTCTGCCCAGCATTTTTTTGTGCCATCTGAGGATCTGAACTCGGATCCTTTTACTTGGGAGGCAAAGGCTTCAACCGTCTGAGCCACTTGCCAGCCCGATGGCTAAACCTTGTGTGTGTGTGTGTGTGTGTGTGTGTGTGTGTGTGTGTGTATGTGTGTGTATGTGTGTATATGTGTGTGTGTGTGTGCGCACGCGTACATCAAAGGGCACTTGATTATGTGTGGCTGTGAAGACCCAAGAGCAACATCACCCTGGCTTGTTCTTCCATCTTGTTGCTTTGCTTTGGGGTTTCTCAGGCTCCACCCCCCAGGACTGGAAATGCAGGCTGCCACCATTTCTACCCAGCATTTTTACGCGGGACCTGGAATCCTTTGCTTTCAAGGCAAAGGCTTTAGCCCCTGAGCCAGCTCCCCAGCCCAATGGCTAAAACATTTTGAGAAGCATTGATCCAGAGAGGAACCTCGGGGGATGGGAACGAGCAATCTCCCCAGCTTCGTGAATGAGGTTCATCCTGGCAGCCAGGCCCCTGACCTTTCTACCTCATTGATGCCTTGCCGTGGCTCTGTCCTTCATTCTCTTGTGGAAGCGGGGACAGGGCCACCCCGTGGACAGCCCACTGCTTCTTGGAAAGGTGGCTCAGGCCAGCACCGAAGCTTGTTCCCTTCCAGTTCCATCCCACCCACCATCCATCCCTCAAGTCTGGTCTCATGGGCTTGAAGGTGTGACTGACAGAAAAAAATAAAAGGGACGGTTAAAAACGAAAATATGGGGGCTGGGATTCTAGCTCAGTTAGTGGAGCCCTTGTTTAGTCAGCCCAGAGCGCCTCAGAGCCCCTAGGGGGTGGTGCATGTTTGTAACCCAGCCGTGATGTGGACGCAGGAGGATCAGGGGTGCTAGGTCATCCTTGGCTGCACAGCAAGTTCAAGGCCAGCCTGAGTCACATGAGACTCTGTCTTTCAAAAAGAAATCAAGAAATTCTTGTCAATATATTGGCAAGAGAAAAGCTGGGGGGGGGGCAGGGAGAGAGGGTAGAGAGGAAAGATTCCGAGTCTAATGGCTCCTAGGGATACTTGTACAATGAACGTAATCTGTGTGGCCAAACTCCTTAGATTTGATAGTCAGGGATGCGGAGAGTGTGAGGCAGCTCTTGCTGGCTCTCATTTGGCAAAGTAGGCTAATCAGAGCAGTGTGGGAAGCCAGAAAAGACATAATTACGCCTCTGATTCCAAACGAGGCTCCGTGAGCCAATGGGAAGCTTGCCATGGTAACACGCCCTGCTAGAAAGGTCAAAACCGCCATGTGAAGACCACGTAACAGGAGTGCACCCTGACGCACCCCATGGAGGACTGACAGGTCTCCCAAAAAAGGACCCGACGCCTTTGCTGACTGCTGAATTCCCAAACGCAAGCTTGCTTTCCAAATTCCATGACGGGTGTTGTACACCCCCGCCCCCCATCCCCCCAGGGCGCCTGCCACCGCTGCTTACTTATCTATTAACGGAAAGATGACTTTTAAAAGCAACGTTCCCTAGGTAGGTAGTAGGTGTGCAGGTGGGGTGGGGGCAGGGCTGCAGAGTAATGACGATGCCAGAGAAGATGACACTAAAGAGGGAAAAAACAACCGGATTATTGAAAGACTCAAGTTTTTGAAACAAATCTCTTTCCCCGAGAATAGAGGCTACAAAGGAAAAACAAAAACAAAAACAAAACAAAACAAAAAACCAAACCTAACCTTTCCATTAAGATTCTGAGGAGCAGATGGATTTCAGCCCAAGGGGACGGTAGCATAGTAATTCAACTCCCTTGTTCTCACAACTAAAAATAAGGATGATTAAAGAATGGAATTTTAGCTCTCTGACATCGCAGCCGGCTGACCCGGCTCAGGACTTGCAAACAGCGCAGCAGAGCAAAGGATTTGCCTTGAGAAACCTTTGACTGTCTCCCACCCAGCGCCCAGGCAATAAGGTTGGGGACCACGGGACATCTTCGGATCGCATGGGGGTCCTCTTCGGGCTGATGCTGGGCGGGACAATGCCCATGCTGGAGCTGACTGCTCAGCCCCCTGGTCCCCCTCGGGCCACCTTTTCACGTGGCCCACAGCTGCTGAGGCTGGTTGACCATCTACATGCCCTCTGCGGGCTGGATCTCCGCACATTTTCTGTGCCACCGGAACGTCATCCACACTTCGTAGCCTCTTGCCTCCAAGGAGAGACATCGGCCGGGGCGTTCGCTGTGTTTACATTAAGCGCTGGCACCGTCACAGCGGTGCCGAGCCAGACACACGAAGCTGTCACTTCAACAACTTCCCCGGCGGCAGCAAATGCATGGCTGGAGGTCAGAGGACGACTTTCACAAGTCAGTTCTCTCCTTCCATCATGTGGGAATTGCTGGGAATCAAACTCAGGTCTCCAGGTTTGCAAGCAGAAGCTTTACCCAGCTCCTCACCAGACCACAAGAGGAAATTTTGAAAGAATCCTGGGGGCATCAAGGGAAATAACACGGGCAATGAATTTATGGAGGGAAAATGAATTCACCGCAGGTAATGAGTGTTTCTGCATCTCAACAACACAATGTTCTTTCTTCAAATACCGGGCTGTCTTCAGCTCTTCTTTCTACTCTGCGTCACTCCTGACGGTCCCATCACCAGGACAGTGACCGCCCCTACCACATATGATCTTAGGGCCATTTTCCCTCCTAGCACATAAGAGCTCTCGTGGACACCTCGAACCTAATGCTGCAGTGTGTCTGTATGTTGTGATACATTCACAACCTAGCATCATAGGGGAGCAAGGATAAGCAGGGGAGTCCACACTGACACCAGGACACTGACACTGGACAGAGCATGTCTACCGGGATGGCTGAGAGAGGAGGAAACCCTCCTTTGTCTGACGGCAACATTGCCAAAGTATGCTACAGTATGCCAGCTTCCCTCATCTTACCCACCTTCCCTAGAGAATGGTCCCATCCAATACAGGCTGGATTTTCCCACATCGATCAGACAATTCCCACTAGCCTTGCTGAAAGGCTTGCCTTAACTACTCTTCACAAATGTGCCCAATGCTAAACCTTCAGTCATCAAGTTGACACCTGCATATCCAAACAGCGCAGCTAGCATGCTCCAGACTGAACAGTGTCATACCTCATACACACACCCCAATCCGGGCTCTTTCCGACTCGCCCTAGCTCAGAGAATGAGTCCCCCGCTTAGTCTTGATGCTTGACCCAGAAATCCAGTGAGGCTTCTTTCTCTCACCATCTCTAATTGAATCAGTTCTAAGTCACTCTCAAAACTAACCTCCCGGCACTGATTTGCCGTTGTTGATTTAAGAAATGGTCACAAACTTGGTGACTTAAATACAGTGCAAATTTAACCTTGTAGCTCCGAAGTTCAGAAGCCAGTATAAAATTCCCTGTTTGCCTTCTGTCTTCCTCTCTGAGCTGGGAGTATCTTGACAAGAAGATACAGATGTTCCTCAGTGTTCTCTTGAAGTTCATTGTAAGGCCCAATATGTGTTTCCAAAGTCCAGAGGCAGAGTGCGTGCGGAGCGTGTGCAAAGCTCTCCAGCAATGAGTAGACTGGGCATGATGGTAAACGCCTATAAAGTCTGGCACTAAGGAGGTAGAGGAAGGAGGATCCGGAGTTCAAGACTAGCCTCAGCTACATATCCAGCTTAAAATCACCTGGGTTCGAAATCAGGCCATGTCTCAAAAAAAAAAAGCAGCCATTTCTTTGTTTCCTTCCTATCTTCCTTCCTTCTTTCCTTCCTTCTTTCCTTCCTTCTTTCCTTCCTTCTTTCCTTCCTTCCTTTCTTCTTTCTTTCCTTCCTTCCTCTTTCTTTCTTTCTTTTTCTTTCTTTCTTTCTTTCTTTCCTTCCTTCTTTCTTGCAGGCCTTGCTGGATGGCCTAACCTGACCTCAGACCCACGATCCTCCTGTCTCAGTCTCTGTCATAGTTAAACGCAGGTATCAACTTGATAGTTGAGGGTTTGAGCTCTGGGTACATTTGTAGAGAATTAATGGTTGAGTTAAGCCGAGAGCAAACTTGCAGGAGATTGTCTAGCTGATGGGGAAGACCCAACCTATGGTAGGTGGGACTAGGCCCAGGGATAAAATACAGAGAGCTGGTTGAGAAAGTTGGCATCCTTGTCTACATTTGGTCAGACATGCTGGTCTGGCAAGTAAGAACCATCCCTCTTTCAGCCGTTACGTAGAGATGGTGTGGACAGTTTCCTCGGCTGTGTTGTCCGTGTGAGCGCTCCTATAAAATTGGATGAGGACATGTAACCAGTCTATCATAAGAGAATAAACCCCTTGTTCCCTTAAGCCATTTGATGGTGGTTTATCAGCAACCGTGCAAGCGAACGGCAACAGTCTCCTTAGTGTTAGGATTACAGCATGCACCACCGTGCCTGGACAATAATGTATCTTTAGTTAAAACTTTGGACATCAAATCTGACAGGGTTGCCTTTTTTCCATTCTTGGCCCAGGGACAGACCCCCACCTTCCCTTGCTTCTTATCATCTGCTGTTGGCTTCACTGGAGGCTGCGGTGACAGCATCAGCGCCACTCTTCCATGGGAAGGGAGGGGACAGGGCACAGCCCAGTGTGTCGCTTGCTCTCGGAACAAGAAGGCAACTGAGGACAAGGCCCTGGCAGACAGAAAGACCCGGGAGACTGTCCAGAGTGGAGAGCCAGAGAGAGGGTTCCCTGCTGGGGCCCCTGGGAAAGGCCGCACCTGCTGTCAGTATTGTCCCTGGTGGCCAGAACAGGACTCCTGGGTGCAATCAGAATTCCAGGACAGACGCTGAGGCAGCAGCTGGATGCCGGTCACCCTAATGCAACTAATGTGTGTTGCATTACATGTGTGTTGCACTAATGCAACACAAAGGAGGCGGGACCATCGAGCAGGTCTCAGCAGGGGTGCAGACTGGGGGAGCACATTCCTTCCCGCCAGCCCTGATCTCACCCCCCCCACTCTACCCACCTCCAGAGTCCACTCCAAAGCAGACATTTGCACTGTCAACCGAAGACACAACAGATGAGAAAAGTTGTTAACAAATGACTTTAGTCACATCTGGTGATGCAAGAGGCTGGGGAAGGAGGATGGAGCGTTCAAAGGTAGTTTGAGCTACACAGTGAGTTCAAGGCCACCCTGGGCAACTTAGCGAGATCTTCTTTCAAAATGAGAAAAAAAAAATTGTTTTTTTTGTAGTTCAGCAGTTGCCTATATGGGCGAGTAGTTCATGAGCTACCTGGGTTTGGTGGCTCATAGGTAGGACAGGGAACAGGGGGTAGCTTTTTCATCTGCTTTTAATAGATGGAGTTGCAAAATCATAATATGTCTCTAGGAGTTAGTATAGTCTAAACAAATCATATCCCAAGCACTTGCCAACTCAGCCTCTGCAGATAAAGAAGCATCTCTTTTTTTTTATTTTTTAAATAAATAAAGTGAATATTAATGGACTAGTTATAGCCAGAAGTCACTTCCCTCCCATGTTGAAAGTCCATTTCCGTTTGTTTCTTTTCCCAGTCTGATGAAATTCTGCTGTGTGTTACCCAGCTGATTCATCCATTTTTCTCTTGGTGGACAGTTACATTGTTTTTTTTTGTTTTGTTTTGTTTTTCTTTTGTCAAACAATTAATTCTACAGGTATATTCTCCTCAATATCCTTGTGAGCAAGAGATTTTAATAATCTATTTTACTTATTGAGGGGAGAACTAGGGAGGGAGAAAGGGAGTCGGGACGGCTTTTGGAAGAGTTCTTTCCCCTCCACTACACCATGTGGGCTCCAGGGGGCGAACTCAGGTCTCCAGGTTTTCACACAGACCCCTTTACCTGCTGAACCATCTCGCCAAACCAAGACAGTCTCTTTAGTATAATTGATGGGCAAGCCCTACCGCGCCTGTGCTAAGAGAGCAATTTCTAACTTGTATCCAAAAGCAATTGTACCAGTTAGCACTCACTAGCCCCACATGTGTTTCTGGCGCTCCACGTTCTCCCTGTTTTGATTTATAACTATCTTGCAGGTTTGTGATGGTATCTCACTTTGCTAATTTACCCAGTCACCGGTAAGATTGTACATTTCTAATAAAATATCTTATTTAGTAAGAGAGTGGAAGGGAGCATGGAGGTCAGAGGGCAACAGTTGAAATGGGTTCTCTTCTTCCACCGTGTGTACTGGCTACTAAACTTAAGTCTCCAAGTCTGCAGGAGATTTTTCACCACAGTCATCTCACCAGCTCTATATTGTATACTTTGGGAGCATCTGTTGGCCTTTCAGATTTTTTATTTGTGTGAATTTCCTGTACATATCTTTCACCTACACCTAATTTTGTTTGTCTAAACATTTTGTTTTCTTCATTTTGTTTTTACATATTTCATAAATTTACTTCTGTTTCTTATGGCTGTTTTAGCTTTAAATTTTTCCACGTTCTAACTGTGGCTGATAAATAAAAATGCAAATTTTTTTTTGCTCAAATAGTCTTGCTGCATTTGCCTATTCACTTTATGAAGCTTTTTAAAATTTTTTTATTTGCTTGTGTATGTGTATACATGTGTACAAGAGGGTACTTGAGTGTGTGTGTGTGCCTGTGGAGGCCCAAGGGTGACACCTAGAATCATCCTTGGTCACTTTTCCACCTTCTGGTTTTTCCCTTGGAGTTTCCCAGGCTCCACCTTCCAGGGCTGGAATTACAGGCTGCCACCATTTCTGCCTGGCATTTTTACATGGGATCTGGCATCCAAACTGAGGTCTTTTGCATATTTACATGGGCTCTGGGATCTGAACTCCGGTCCTTTTAACTTGTGAGGCAAATTCTTTAACCACCTAGCCATCACCCCAGCCCCAGGGTCTTTTTCAAAACATCTTTAGATATGATGCCTCTGTATCATTCCTCCTCCCTCACCTCCCTCCTTCCCCCCACATACATAATAAAAAATAAAATAAAATCTATCAGCAAGCACTGAACCTTGACCACCCAAACTGTCAAGCCACGGTGATGCTAGTTGCTAACATCTTGGCTGCATATTCTGAAACCTGGAACCCGTGAATTGACAGGCGTGGCAGCAACGCCCCCTTCTGGCAGCCTGTCAACAAAACAGAACTGTCCTGGGAGATGCTTGTTTAGATCAAAGAGCCGAACTAGGTGTCCTCAGTTGAGGTCAGCTGCACTGTTACAAAACAGAATGGTCCCCAGGCAAAAGGCTCAGAGCCGGCTGGGATAGAAAAAGACTCAGAGCCGGTTGGGACAGCCAAGGGCTGGCCGCATGGCCCGGTTGGAGGATGGCGCTTCTTGATTGGCTGCTGCGCCCTTCTCCTCCCCTGCTTGAAAAGACCTTGAGACCAGAAAGCAGGCCAGAGGGAGGACTCAGCACCCCCCGAAGAAGGGTGAAGTGCAGGTCTGCCTTCACCCACCCCACGTCCCCGCTCAGCGCTCAAGCTGCCCCCCCCCAAAAAAATAGGTTTCCACGTGGGTAGTCGCCTGGTCTGATTGCTGAGAAGCTGGGCAGCTTCCAGAGCCCACTGAGGACCCAAAGATGTATTCTGTGGACTGATGGTTGGCTCTCAGGTCATCCTACGTGGTGCTGGAAAAGGAGAGATGAAGGATAAAGAACTCGTGCCCAATTTCAGGGTGCAGGCAAATTGGACACCGGATATCTCCATAGAATGGACCCCCTCCCCTCCCATTACTACTCTCATTTCTCCAAGAAATGGATTGGGGGGGTAGAAGGCCTGGGTTTTATTTCCACTTCCATCAGAGCTGAAGAATGCCACACCTTGAAGACAGTGTACCTAAGACAGAAGCAAGTGTAAATCCTCAAGGGAACTTGGGCATGACATCGATTCATTCAAGCTTTTGTCTCTTCCTCTGACAGGGAGAAGAAAATCTCTTCTTCCCTGTGAGGCTGGATAGAATCGGCATAGAGCCATGCTTCCTAGAAAGAGACGGAGGGTCAAAGAAACACAACTTCCTAATGTCACTTGTCAGACAGAGAAACATGTGGACAGGAAGCCTGTGTGTGTCCTTTCTAGAAGCCTCTGTGGACTTGGGACCCTGGTCCTCATTCTTTCCCTGGCCTGACAGTTTGTCCCAGGCCTTACGTAATGCCACAGTGTTTAATATGACTTGCTTTTAGAAGATAATCATTTCACGGCCAGCAGCAGCAGACCCCCCCCTCTCCCCGGACCCTTCCTGTTGTTAGCTTCTTCCTGCTGATAATAAGAATTAACTGGAGAATGCAAAGAGGCACTTGGGCAGAATCTGCAGAGCGTGGTTTGAAGCAGCCAGTCTTGCTATTATCATATCAGGGTGATCTCTGTGACTGTATGGATCCCACAGCTGGTTTGTGTCCAAATCTGTTTCATCTTCCACACACCTGGCTGGCCTCTGGCTATTAGCCCACAGAAGGAGGGAACTGGTGAACTGGTGGCCCATCTCCCCTGCCCTTCCATGTATGTCCTCTGTGAGTGACATTGTCCCTTGGAGGTTGTGAGTTCGAACGAGGTTTTCCAGTCCTGATCCTCCGTCTCCCCAACAGCCGAGGACACCAGTGGCGGGAGGGAGTCATTGAAGAAAATCAAAGAAAAGGCCGATGGACGGGGGACAGGACAGAAGTGTCTCGTGAGAGACCAGATGGGAACATGCACCTGGGACATGGAGCGTCCCCCCCTCAAGAAGATGAAAATCATTCTGTCGGCACGGGTTTGATTGTATCTTGTTCCAGGCTGCAGCCTAGGCTGTGAGACAGATCAGGGCTGAGTGGTTCCCACCAGAGAGACAAGCGGATGACTTGGTCTCAGTCCAGTGACTTCCATGAAAGTAGGGTGAGACCATTGCAGACCACCGAGGAAGCTAAAAGTTCCTCAGAGCAGAACATGACCTGAGCCTTATTCTACCAGGGTAGACCAAGAGGCTAGTGAAAAATATAGATAGATGATAGATAGATAGATAGATAGATAGATAGATAGATAGATAGATAGATGATAGATAGATAGATAGATAGATAGATAGATAGTGGGTGGATGGATAAATAGATGATAGATAGATAGTGGGTGGATGGATAGATAGATAGATAGATAGATAGATAGATAGATAGATAGATAGATAGATAGATAGATGGTGGATGGATAAATAGATGATAGATAGATAGTGGGTGGATGGATAAATAGATGATTGATTGATAGATAGATAGATAGATAGATCTCATTTTTAAAAAATTTTTTAAATGATTTACTTAGTGCGTGTGTGTGTGTCTGTGTGTATCAGAGGGTACAGTGTATCCCTGTGGAGGACTAAGAATGACTTTAGGAATCATCCTGGATTGTTTCTACCTCCTATTTGCTTCGCTCTGTGATTTCCCAGGCTCCTCCTTCCAGAGCTAGAAGTGCAGACTGCTGCCATTTCCACCTGGTGATTTTTATGTGGGATCCGGGACCCAAGTCCAGGACCTTCTGCTTGCAAGGCAGAGTCTTAACCCCTGAGCCATCTCTCCAGCCCTACTTCCTTACTAGTTCACTAGTTCACTTTTTCAATTATGTGGCCATCCCTGGTTTGTTGAACATGGATTAAAGATGAAAGTACTTTCTTCAGAAAACAACTTTAAAAAAAGAATAAAGTATGTCTGGCTGCATAGCTCAGCTTGGCCTAGAACTCACAGCCCTTCTGCCTCAGCCTCCCAGCCTGTGGGATCACAGACACACACTGCCACACTGGCTTTAAGACAGCACAGTTTATTATTATTATTATTATTATTATTATTATTATTATTATTATTATTTGAGAGAAAGAACAAGAGAGAATAAATGCATGCTCTGTGTGTGGGTGGAGGTCAGAAGACAACCTTCAGCTGTCACTTCTTTCCTATCATGTGGTTTCTGGGGGCCGAGCTGGGGACTAGTGGAGCTGGGGACATTTTGGGAGGTGTGTGTGTACATGCATCTGTTCATGTGTGTATGTGTGCACATTCACTTGTACGGGTGAGTGTGGCATGCGTGTGCCATGTGACACATTCATGGAGGATAACCTCCGTTGTCAGCCTCTGCCTCTCCATCTTGTTCCAGGCAGGTCTCCGCAGCCCTGTGGAGGGCAGACTAGCGGGCCCGAGAGCGGCCTTCTCGTTCCCATGGGCCCACGGGAGATCACAGACACTTTTGCATGGTTTCTGGGGATCAGAACTGAGGTCATCCCTTGTCCCAGCAAGCACTTCCAACCATGAGCCACATCCCCAGCCAGAGCATGATAGTGTTAAGTTAGCTGATTTATATCGTCAGCTTTATTCAGAAATTAAATTCAGCTTCTCTGCTGCTCTCTCTAGCAACCACATAATGCTCTCCCACCTTAAGCCTATAATTGTGGCTTCCTCCTTGCCCCTCTGCTACAGAGTCCGAGAGTTTCTTCCCTTTTCTCTGGTTCTCAATAAGCCCTGTTTTAACCTCTAAGAAACAATGTCACTCAACAAATAATTTCTAAATTATGTCTATAAACAGAAAATGACATGGGTGGGAAAATAAAAATTGGTTCCATCAGAATGCATCTTAGAGTCGAGGCATAGCTACGGACAAGAACACAGATGACAATACGACTGCACGTCAGTTGCTCCCTATTCTTAGCAATTGTTGCTAAATTTTCTTACCTCAGTCCCTCTCAGTGGCTGTGTATATTTTTATGGACGTTAATGATGCCTCATTAATTATCATACTGTTTCTCCATAACAAAAATTACTCCCCTGATTAAAGCTGGTACAGCAGCAGCCTCCAGACATGATGTCCAGCGATCACTGCCGGGCAGCATTTTGGTGCTACCAAAGAGCAGCCACTGAGAATAAGCTCTCCCTTATAAATGAAAGAAAAACATAAAATTATGTCATGTGCATGGAAGAAAAACAAAAAAAATGTCGTGTGCATGTGCTGTGTGTACTATGTGTGTGTGGTGTACATGTGATGTGTGTGTTGCATGTGTATGTGTGCATGTTTGTGCTGTGTGTATGTATGTGACATGTGTTAATGTGTGTGTCATGTGTATGTGTGTGCTGTGTGTGTATATATGTGTGTATGGGGTGTGCATGTGATGTGTGTCATGTGTGTGTGTGTGTATGTGTGTGCTCTGTATGTGTGTATGTATGTGGGGGGGTGTGTATGTATGTGTTCTGTGTGTGTATGGTGTGTGTGTGCGCTGTGTGTATGTATTTAAATGTGTGTGTGTGTGGTGTGTATGTGTGTATGTATGTGTTCTGTGTATGTGTGTGTATGTGATGTGTGTATGGTGTGTGGATGTGTGTGCTCTGTGTGTGTGTGATGTGTATATGTTATGTGTGTATGGTATGTGTGTGTGCGCTCTGTGTGCTCTGTGTGTGGTGTGTGTGTATGTGTATGTGTGTGCATGTACATGCATGTATGTGCGCATGCACAATGTGAATGTGGTGTGTGTGGTTTGACATGGGGTCCCATGTAGCCCAGGCTGGCCTTGAACTCCTGATCCTCCAGTTTCAGTGCTAGGCACGAGACACCACGCTCAGCTGCCACTGTCACCTCATGATGCAACGTGCAAGCTGCAAGCAGGCAGGAAGCGCAAGCCTAAGAAGCCCGGAGTGTACAGATTCCACTCTGTGCCTAGTTCCGCCTCCCTGGGGTCACTCGCCTTTCTTCAGACTCACCTGGATGAGCTCCTGCTGGGGACCAGGGTCCAGGAGTTCTGGGCGTCCTGGGAAGCAGGCCTTGTCTGCTCGAGCAGGAGATGCTGTGCCTGGTCTGGGGGCCCCTATCTCCACCCTAAGTATGGGTATCTCTTTCATGCAGATGGTGGCGCTCCGGGTCCTTCTCGACCTTTGTTCTCACGACCTTCTGTGTTATATAAAAGAGCACCGAACTCAAGCCAGACACAAATGGCCCTGACCTAAAGACTACCAGACCTCTCAGAGCCAAAGTCTCCTCCCGGGGAAATGCAGATTCTACTTCCAGCCCTGTCTTCCACCCCACCTGGGCTGCCCGATAGACTCAGGGCCTCGGGAAGCCCGCTGACCGCACAGAAGGGGCAATGCCTGCTCACCAAGCTCTGCTGAGATGCCTGCTTCCCTTTGCTCTGCCTCCTGGCTACATGCTGTAGGATTGCAATTTCATGACAAACACAAGGCAAAACCATCAAGAAATAGACTGACGGTCATCAGGATTGGGGAGAAAAAGAGGGAAGTTCAGGCACAACAGAAAGTTCTCTATAGCAGCAAAAATACTCTATCTGCAGCTACAATGATGGGCGCCTGCCATACTTAAGTTTATCCAAACCCAAAGAGCGCAGACCAGCGTGAACCCTAATGCGCATGTGGACTTAGGGTGATGATGAGGTGCCCATTAATAAGACTTCAAACTCAGCAAAGGCCTAAGGGGGCTGACAATCTGCAGAGGCAAGAGGTGTAGGAGAAACCTCTAGACTCAGCTTTGCCGTGGACCTGACACACTCTAAAAAGGAGGGTGCAGCTGGGATGGGAGAATGCTTGCCCGCGTGCATGAAGCCAGGGTTCTGAACACAGCATAAGCGGGAGGTGGCTTTGCAAGTCTGTAGTAGGGAGCTGGAAGCAGAAGGAACAGAAGTTCAAGGTCATCCTCAGCAATGTAGGAGTTCAAGGCCAGTCTAGGGAACCGGAGACTTTATCTTAAAAAGGAGAAAAAAAACTGCTTTGCTAAACCTTTTTCTTAGCATGCATGAGTGTGTGTGTGTGTGTGTGTGTGTGTGTGTGTGTGTGTGTGTACACATGTGTAAGAGGGCACTTAAGTGTGTATGCCTATAGAAGTCCAAGGGTGACTTCAAGACTGCTCTACCTCCTTACTGCTTAGTTCTGGAGTTTCCCAGGCCCCATCTTCCAGAATGACAGTCCCTTGCCATATCCATCTGGTATTTTTCCTCCTGGGATTTGGAAATCTGAATTCGGATCTCTCCAGCCCTACAAACTTTTATTATTTCTTATTTTTTTTATTCTTTTAGTGTTTCATACATGACTATATGAAGCCATATCATCACACTTTAATCCACAATTCCATCCCCCCTCCTCCCTTTACACCCCTTCTTCCCTGCCAGTCTCTCTCCTGTTTTCTTGTCTTTTTGCATGTGTGGCCCACTGAGTTTCAAGGTTGCCTTGGACGGCATGTGCCTGAATGCTTGCTGGAGCATGCATTACACATCAGTGGGTACACCATGGGGAAAAGTATCTTCTCACCTCCCCCCAAAACAAGAGAAAGTTAGGATCCATGACATTCCACAACCTAGAGCAGCAATCTACAACTTACTGCAACCACCTAACCTATTATTTTTTTAAAAATCTTTCATAACAACTCCAATGAGCTACTGCTTATTTATAATATTTTAATAATGGTAGAATTATAAACCAACCTTTTTCATACTATCTGGACATTCAAAAAGGACTCTTTTCTTCACACAGGCACATACCGACATGAGCTGTGCTCTCTCTAAGCAGTTTTTCCTCTTCTCTGGTTGCAGATTGATTTCACAAGACAGAGCTCATTTCTCCGAAAAACTTCTGCGCGCACGGGCTGAAGCAGGGCTGCTCTGCAGGTGGCCATAGCTCGAGTTTCACTTGCTTCGGTTTTCATTTGGCCTTGTTTGGGGGTAAATGGGCCTTACACTTTCTATCTCCTCTTTGTCCAAGCATCTTAATTTTTTAAATGTATTTTTAAAGTTTATTTTTATTTTGCTATTTACGAGAGAGAGAAAGAGAGAGAGAGAGAAAGAGAGAGAACATGCATGTCACAGCACACAGGTAGAGGTCAGACAGCAACTTCTGGAAGTCAAATCTCTCCTTCCATGATGTGGGCTTCCAGGAATTGAATTCAGGTCACCAGATTTGTGAGCAAAAGCCTTACCCACTGAGCTATCTTCCTGGCCCACGTTTTGATTTGTTTAAACTTCTATTTTATTCTTTGACAGTTTTGTACATGTATACAACAAATTTAATCATTTTCACCCCCATTTTACCTTATCTGCATCTTCAATGTTTCGAATGAAATAATAGCAGCTTAAGGGGAGGAACAAGGGGCTTTATTCTTGCTTTCGATTATCCAGTTACAGTTCTTAATCCAACTTGGCAGGAGAGCTACACCAATACAAGGGGCCCAGGGAACTGGTCACACCATATCCATATATCCACAGAACTATGAAAGAGGGACAATTCTTACTTGCCGGACCAGCATGTCTAGCTGTGATAGTTAAGCCTGGGTGTCAACTTGACACACCTGGTATTAACTAAGATGGGCTGAGACCACCCCTGGAAGGATCGACTGAGACTACCTGAAAGGATTATACCCGCCCTAGAAACTATCAGAACCTCCAAGATCTCATAGGATCCTCCCAGTACTGGACCATATAAAAAGGAGCCACCAAAGAGAAGAGATGCTTCTTGCAGCTGTGCTAGGAATCGCTCTTCCTTCCAGCCGCCCAGTTTCTTTGACCCTTTCTTTAGCCTTCCAGCCCTCTGAGTCGTCGACTAGACTAAAGACTTTAGGAATTCTCCAGCCTTCACCCATCACCCACTTGACTACAGAACTGAGCAGCTGCAGCCATCATTAGACTACATGGGCCATATCTGTAAGCCAACTCAATGCATTCCATTTTTTTTTCATTGTGTCGATTCTGCATCTCTAGAAAACCTGACTAATACACTGGCCAAGTTTACCAAAGGATACCAGATTCCTTCATCAGTTCCCCCATCTTATCCACCTGCCAAGGGCCTAGTCTCACCCACCATGGGCTGGGCCTTCCCCATCAGCTAGACAATCTCCTGCAGGTTTGTTCTGGGCTTAACTCAACTACTAATTCTCTACAAATGTGCCCAGAGCACAAACCCTCAGCCATCAAATGGAGTTAGTACTTAACTATACCAACAAGTCTGGGTTACCATCTGAAGAATAGAACCGGACCTCTGTGAACTGACATAAGAACGAAGCCAACCTCAGGAACTGAGATCAGCATTAAAATTCCACATTCTTCTAGCTGCAGGGGCCATAGGAGCCATCCAGGCCAATCCCTGCATTTCACCCATGAAGAAACGAAGGCCCCGCCTTGGGCTTCATGTCACTCCTCACCCTCACGACACACCTAAACCCAGGAACCACATCCCTGGTCTCCCTGGAGACTGGAAGGACTGACCAAGCATCTGTACCTGGCCCTTGAAACTTCTTGGAAATAGGTTTCAGTTCGTTCTCTCATTCCTTGCACAAGAGGTCCCCCGAGACACCGGATGGGGAGGCCAGGCCAGAGAAAGGTCCGCGGCTTCCTTGTGGCTGTTTATTAAGTTAGTGTTTCACTTGCAAGTTTGCTTCCCAGCCCAGCGCCTCATCTTAGCAGTAAACAGAACACTTTCTATACTTGGCAAAACCCAGCTCAGCATAGATAATTACGGAAGCTGATGGTTTTCCAGGACGCAGGTCAGGTGCTGCTGTTACATACATCTTCCCTTCAGGTGAAGAAAAGTCTGCGTGGCCAGGGCTGAGAGCCAGGCTGCTCTGGTATAATGATTCTCAACCCGAGCATCAG
This sequence comes from Typhlomys cinereus, assembly GCA_023101885.1. Taxonomy (NCBI): domain Eukaryota; kingdom Metazoa; phylum Chordata; class Mammalia; order Rodentia; family Platacanthomyidae; genus Typhlomys; species Typhlomys cinereus. The sequence goes on along the minus strand of JALPQD010000198.1, from coordinate 3,931,041 downwards.
ATTGCCGGAGGCTGGGCATGGTGCCGCTTTGTAAGTTTAAGGGCATCCTGCGCTACAGAGGAAGTTCAGACCATCCTGGACAGCATAGAGATACCCTGTATGAAATAAACAAGCTAAAGAAAGAAAGAAAGAAATCCAGAACCAGTAAGATAGCTCAGCAGGTAAGATATTTGCTAACCTAGTGACCTAAGTTTGATCCCTGGAATCCCACTTGGTCAAACAAGAGAACTGACTTCTGAAAGTTATGCTATGATCTCCACCCATCCACGTACCATGACATACATATATATTCTCTGTCTTTCTCTCTCTCCCTAATAAGTAAATTACTTTAAATTAATAAATAAATTCAATAAATAATTTCCTTCCACGGTGGTTAATGTAATAAGGATGTTGCAGTTTGCCTGCATGGTTACTGATAAATGACCATCAAACAGCTTAAGGGAACAAGGGAACAATATTTTCTCTTATGATTTTCTGGTTACAGTTCTCAGTCCAGCTTGATGGGAGGACATGCACCAATACCAGGGCCAAGGGAACTGGCTGCACCATCACCACATAACGGCTAAGAGAGGGACAATCCTTACTTGCCAGACCAGCACATTTGGCCAGGTGTACACAAGGATGCCAACTCTCTCAATCAGCTCTCTGTGATTTATCCCAGGGCCTAGTCCCATCCACCATGGACTGGGCCTTCCCCATCAGCTAGATAATCACTTACAGGTTTGCTCTTGGCCTGACTCAACCATTGATTCTCTATGAATATGCCCAGAGCTCAAACCCTCAACTGTCAAGTTGGATACCTGTGCCTAACTATGACGAAGGATAAAGAAAGGATAAAATATCATCAAATAGACTTTGGATAGTCTGTACTATGCCATATTTGGCTGTACAGTGCACCAGTCCCAACAGCTGGTACCCAGTATTAACTTACTGCTTGCAAGCGCACTGGTCATCTTTTCTGTTCTTACCTGATGGAGAACTTTAGTATCCAGAATAATATAATTCATAGGTCCCCAACCATCTCCCTTTGTATGCCAAATGTTCAACGCTACAGTGCTTAGTGAAGAGTAAGCTGTATGTAGAACTACACAGGAGACTCATTTGGGAACCTGGAGTGCCTTCCGGTTTCGTCTAATCTAGCTTGGAATCATTCATGATACAAGTGCATTTTCACATTGGTGGCCACAGTGCAAGAGGCGCTGGAGTGCGGATGTAAGGCGGGGCTAAAATCAGCCCTAGGGAATGTGAGAGGAGAAGGCAGCCTGAATCCGGGTTCTGAGGGTGACTGACTGCCCAAGAACAAGGTCAGTACAAAGATGCTGGGGGGAAATGGTGAGGAGAGGAATCAAGGTTCCTGTTTTTGTGTGCCGCCATCTTTAGTAGCAAAGAGACTGCAGGATGTACAAGACAAGGCCTGGAGAGACGGCTCAGGGGTTAAGGCCTTTGCCTCACAAGCAGCAGGGCCTGAGTTTGGGTTCCAGATCCTGAGTAAAAAATGTTGATATGGCAACTGGCCTGGGAAACCCCAGAACGAAGCCATAAGGAAGCAGAGCAATCCAGGGTGATTCCCAAATACACACAGGCCCAAAGTGCCCTCTTGCACACCGCATGTATATATACCCACATACATGAATGCAAAATAATAATAATAATAAATTATTTTCAAAAAGTCTTGTATAAAACAAGACTCAGAGCAAGAGAAAAACAATTCCCAACTGTTCCAAAGGGAAATCAGCAGAGGCCCTAGTAACTCAGCTTCTGACCAGCCGCGGTTGCTTGTCTCTGACAGGCACCTCGCCCTTCCCTAGCGAGCGGCCCGCATTCTCTGCCCATCCGCAGGAAGGTGTACTTTTGGCGTAGGTCATTCCAAAAGGAGGTCAGGTCACTTATTTCTAGGAGGATGTGGTGCAGGTCCGTAGAGAGAGGATAACGCAAGCTCAGACAGAAATATGTGCCTCTGAAATCTGAGACTCCTCCCACTAATTCCCATGGAGACCAATATCAGGTAACCGAGGACATGCTCGTAAATAGTGACATCTGTCCCACGCTCTGTTTGGAGGCTGTGATGTCCGGTGGATACTTTCTCCCTGGGTCAGGCTCCCTTGGGCCTACAAGTCAAATCTCAGTATAAGAACCTGGCTGAATTAAAGCATGTTTCTACCGCACAGGCTCAGGAGAGGTTTTTCCACCCTGGGTGAGCTCAGAGTCTCAGGAGACATGATGTGCTCACCGAGGGGACCAGTTGATGGAATAGGCATGAGAGGGACTTAGGACACAGAAGGACGAGGCCTGCACCGACAGAGGCTCTGAGCCATCGGAGGAGCCACTAATCACAGACCGTCCTGCCCACAAAGCCCAGCACCTTGACTGTGGTTAGTTTGCCAGCGTGTCGTCCTTGGATCCACAGCCACAGGGCTTCGGGAAACAAGGAGACTTTATCCTTTCTTATGATTCTCCGCTACAGTTCTTAGTCCAGCCTGGCAGAAGAGCTCAGACCAGTATCAGGGAACCGGCCACACCGTATCTACAGGGATTGCTGAGGGAAGGGCAACCCTTCCTTACCTGCCAAACTGAAAGTTTGCCAATGCATGCTAAAGAATGCCAACTTATTGAACCAGCTTCTCCCACTTAACTGCCTGGCCAGGGAATGGTTCTACCTACTGTGGGCTCGGTCTCCCACATCTAGCACGTCAATTATGTCGTCAGGATACTCCCGCATAGGCGTTCTTGGAGGTCATCCTTCCCGCAGAGAATCCTCTGAGGTGGACCCGCCTCTCTATGCGTCAGGCTAATACTAACCTCAGCCCTCAACTCAGGACACACCCTAGCAGCAGAGTATTTGCCTTGGATGCAGAAGGCCTTGAGTTCTATCCCAACAAAACACACACACACACACACACACACACACACACACACACACACAGAAGGGTGAATCACACAATCTTCCATCCTCACCAAATTTTTGCAAGCAGGCATATAGATATTTATGTATAGATATATAAACGGCCTTTCAAGACTATAACAGTAACACTGTCTGCAGAGCTAATGTTTGTCCTAAATTTTCAGGACCCTAGAAGAGAGCTTTATACAATTACGGATGTGAATTTCTCTAAAGTGTATATTTTTGTATTATTTGAAAAAGTGTTACTTTGTAAAAGTTGTGCATAAAGTATTGTATAGTTACAAAAAAAAAAACTAACTTAGAGCTGGTGGTGAAGTGATAGAGCATTCGCCTAACATACGCAAGACCCTGTGTTCAATCCCAGCAGAGAGAGAGAGAGAGAGAGAGAGAGCACGCGTGTGTGCCCTAGCTTTGCTAGGCTAGAACCTAAGGCCTTCTGCATGCCAGGAAAATGCTCTACTGCTAAGGTGTGTGTGTGTACACACACACACACACATATATATATATACTCAATACTATACAAAGTAATTTTAAAATAATAAAATAATAAAATTTTAAAAATAATTGAAAGTTGAGGCTGAGGTGGTTAGTATTCATTGTGGATCTCTGGATCCACCCAAGAGAGATTCTCTCAATGAAAGACGCCCTCCAGGGATTATCTTGATGACATGCGGGAACACCTAGCTCATAGTAGGTCAGACCATTAACTGGGCAGATGGATAAAGATGGCGAGAGCTACCTGGGCTTCTGCAAGCAGGCGCTCAGGCAAGCAGGCAAGACAGCAGCACCTGTCGGTCCTTGCCCACTGCCCACATCTGTTGGTACAATATGACCAGTTCTCTCGGCTCCTGACCCATGACTCTCCTGCCTAGAATTGATACTGAATGAAGCATTTCTCCGCTAAGTTGTCTGGTCCCAGCCAGGAGATATGAAGCTAAAGAAATGGCTTTTTTTTTTTTCCATTCAGAAATGAGGCTGTAGTGGGCAACTCCATGACCAGGTAGGTGTTGGGACTCTGAAGTAGCCTGTCCTTCCATGGGGCATTCTTCCTCCTTTCCCTTCATGTCCCGTATCAAGGTCCTTGCTCCTCCTGACTGTCTGGGGGAGGGAGAGGAAGATCTGTGCTAGACGCGTGTCTAAGCGAGGAAGATCTGTGTTAGATGCGTGTCTAAGCGAGGAAGATCTGTGCTAGACGCGTGTCTAAGCGGGAGGCTCTGAGCTTGGTGATCCGCTCTGCCAGTCCTTGGGACAGGAGCCGCGCTCCCGGGACCTGGCGCAGCCTGGAGGGGCTCAGGCCACTGGAGTAATTCAGAACAAAATCAAACCCAGGGCAGGGGAGATGCCCCAGGGGCTAAAGGTGTCTGCATACGAACCTCAGGGTCAGGCCCCAGTCCCCATGCAGTGGAAGGAGAGAACCAGCTTCCAAAAATCATCCTCTGACTGTCATAGGCATGTGCTGTGTGTCAGCTCATCCTCCCCCCCACTACTGGCCTCAAGTAAATATATATTTTAGAAATGTAAATGCTGGGGAGATGGCTCAGGAGTTAAGGCCTTTATTTCACACGCAAAAGGATCTGAGTTCAGATCCCAGATCATCCCACATGACATCAGGCAGCTATAGCAACAGCTGCAATTCTGGCCCTGGAAGACAGAGCCTGGAAACCCCAAGTTACGCAGCAAGGAAGGAGAGCAATTCAGGGTGATCCCCGATGATGTCGCCCTCAGGCCTCACTCGCACGCATATTCAAGCGCCCTCCAGAATGCACACGCGGAATTCATTTTTGTTTGTTTGTTTTTTTAAGCCTGTCTCTTTGAGGCTATGTCACAAAGCTTCAACATCCACAAGCAGGTGACTGTCTGAAGTGAGTGTCCAGGAATAAGGGCGCTGGAGTCTGGGTCTTTAGGGTCCTTCTGCAGAAGTCCACAGCCCTCTTCCCCCCCAGAAGCACACAGCTCTGTTCCTCACCCAGTGGCAGCTGCTCAAGGCACGTCCTTGCCGGCGCCATCCCCTTCCCAGCCTCCCAAGCACCTGGGGTCCCTCTTCACACACCTCACAGAACTGTCCCTCTGCTGTTCAAACTCTTCTTCCTGTAAGGACTAGCTCAGCAGGAACACACCTCCTCTAGGAAGCCTCCTGCCGTTACAGGAAAAAAATAAAGATGGTGGGCACTCAACTAGCAAGGTTTACTTCATACCGGTGCTTCTCGCAAGAATAAATCCCTTTTCTCCAAAGACTGGGCCCTGTCCTTTGTTTCACTTTTCTTTCATACGGTGTAACTTTTGGCCTTGAGAATTCTTACCGAAGCAGCCCCGATCCCTCCCCCTTCACAGATGGCCAAGGCTTCTCACCAATGCAGCTGGGCAGGCTGGATTACAGGAGCAGAAGGCAGGACCAAGGAAACATACATGAAGCTCACCCCTCACCACTATGCGATTGGACAGCCATATGGAAAAGGTAAGAGGGCATCTATTTCTCACCCTGAACGCCAGGGTGAGTTCAAAATGAGTCAAAGAGCTAGATGTAAAAATAAAACCACATAAACCAGGAGGGGATAATGCAAGGAATGCTTGCTAGCACGAGAGAAACAATCCCGTTCTTAGTTATCCTTGGAAAGGCCATCACTGCTAGAAGTGATAAAATCTTAACAAATCCTGCTCCATCGCAATATAAAACACCCTGCGTAAAAATGAAGGGCAGATGAGAAGCCGGGAGAAGTCAGGGCAGACCGTATCGCAGACAAAAGGCTGCTACCCTTAAAAATGAAGAATTTCTCAAAAGAAAAAAATCTCAATAACTTTGTAGGGAATAAAAGCATTTCATATACAAAGAAAATCCAGTGAAAATAGCTCACCACTGCTCATAAGAGAATTGCACATTTAAAGTATGCTGAGAAGTCATTTCTTATCTTTAAGAAAGGCCCAACAGCCAAACCTTCGATGCTATCTATGCTCGGGAGCTCTGAAGCTTTGGGAAACAGGCCTTTTCTTATATGGCCCATGAGAATTCAAAATGGCCCTATTTCTGTGGAGGGGGACTTTGTAATGTGCGTACCCTTCTGAGCCAGCAAGCTCGGTTCTGGGAGTTGATCTCAGTACGGTACAAGAATTGTGCAATCGCACACACTAAGGGCTGTGCAGCACACACCATCTACAGTAGCCGGGAGTGCAGAGGGCTGGCTGAATGCATTATGCGGGGTACACACAGTGGATTGCTGTGAAGCTAAAAATAAGGGGGGAGGGGGGTAAGGATGGCCCCTGAGCGTTCCACAAGAAGAGTTAACTACTACTGTGCAGCCTTGCTCGGTGGGGAAGGGAGCAGAAGGTGAGTGTACACACATGTAAGTGGCCATGAGAGGATGGGTCCAGGAGTGCTTGAGGAAACCATTATCAAAAGCTGATGGCTGGGCTGGAGAGGTGGCTCAGGGGTTAAGCCTCCGCCTTGCAGGCGGAAGGTCCTGAGTTCGGATCCCAGATCCCACGTATAGACGCCAGGCGGAAGCGGGGGTGGCCTGCGCTTCTGGTCCTGGTAGGGCGGAGCCTGTGAATCCCGGGGCAGAAGGAGGTGGAGGCGTCCATGGTGATTCACGACTTCGTCCGTGGTTCTACACATACACAGACACACAAGCGCGCGCACATGCACACAGTTGAATAAATAAAAATAATCTTAAAAAAAAAAAAAAAAGCTGATGGCTCAGCGGTTAAAGCACCTGCTGTAAAAGGATCAGAGTTCGGATCCCCAGACCCCAGGCAGGTAGAACAACCTGCCTGTAATCCTAGCGCTGGATAGCATTGCCTGGGTGAGAAACCCCAGAGCCAAGTGCCTAGCCGGACTAGCCCCTATAGGGGAGCTCTGTCTAATTAGAGACCCGGGGTCAAGAGAATGAATTGGAAGATAATATGAATCATGCTCCAGCAAGGGCTCAGGCACGCGCCATCAAAGACAGCCCAGATGAACTCAGTGGGCCACACAGGGGAAAAGACGTGAAAATAGGAAGGAGACTGGCAGGGAAGAAGGATTGTAATGGGAAAGGGAGGAGGGATGAGACTGGGGATTAAGGTGTAAAATATCATATGTTTATGGTTTTCATGTATGAGACTCTAAAAGAATAAAGAGCATCAGGAAGAGAAATAAATAAAAAGTTATTTATTAGCAAGCAATCAGCAAGTCTATGAAAATATGCTCAGCATTACTAATTATTAGAGAATTGTGATGAAAACCATAAGGAGATATCACCTCTTATCCATTAACATAGCCACTATCAAATAAGCAAACACACAAAAACTTCAGGAAAGAATTAGTGTTGGTAAAGAGGTGGGACATAAGAATTCTTGACGGGAATGCAGAGTGTAGCAGATTCTAAAAAGCATGGAGATTTATCAAAAATTAAAAATTTCCAAGTGACCTCACAATTCTATTTATCCTGAAAGCCGAATTCTGAAAAGATATTACACACTTATACACACAGAAGGCTTGTTCACAATAGTCAAGAGATTAAAGCAACCCAGATGTCCATCAATAGGTAACTGGACAAACAAAGTGTGATGTGTCATACAGTGAGATACTAGTGGGGATTAAAGAAGTGAACTAGCTCAGTGCGCAAGGTGCCCACTTGTAAACTTGGCAACTTAAGTTCACTCTCCGGAAGCCCACATGACTGATCTCTCTCTCTTTCATTCTCTCTCGCTCTCTCTCACTCACTCGCTTTCTCACTCTTTCTCCCATAAATAAATAAAAGAATTTTAGAAATAAATTCTGAATGTCATTTGGCTGACTATGGAAGACACTGAGCTAAGTTACACAAGCCAGTCACAAAGGAACAAACAGTGCTTCTATTCCTCGGACGCATCTTAGACCTGCCACTTTCATAGAGTCAGGGCATAAAATGTTGGGGGGCTGTACACACAGCCCCGTCCTTCCCACCCCTCCTGAGTCAGGATGTCCTGGCAGCTCACCCCTTCCCATCGCCTCCCTCCCACCCTCTTGCCCCTGGTACACGTTCAAAGAGCTGATCTGCAGGACCCAATGCCAAGCAAACACCCACCTAAGAGCACAACGCCCCTGCTTGCGATTCCTTTGCTTTCACCCCTGATTCCCTGACATTCCTCAGCCCCTCCTTGGCTTCCAGGAGAGTAAATGACCCCCTCCCAAAGGCCAATCCACCTTCCTTGGTCAGTCTTCTCACTCTGACCGATGGCCCGGAGGGCGTGGAGACCTGGATGGTGGTCATGGGGCCAGCTCTGGCTCCCCCCATAAGGAAAGAGGAGCTTCTGCTAACTCCCAATTCTAGAGGCTCTAGGGCCTTCCTGACAGCTGAATCTAGAGATCTTTGGCCCTCAGCTGCAGTCTCCTGGTATCAAGCAGCAGAGGATTTCTTTCAGCCTTCAGTAACAGGGGACATTTAGAAAGTAAAGGGACAACCCTTAGCTGACCCTCTAAGAAAGGCAGGATTAGCTATGCTGGAATGGGTCTCTAAGGTCTTTGAAGGTCTTTGGAATTCCCGAAAGCTTCATGCCCCACTGCTGGGATCTCCCTGAAGGAACACCCTGCTGAGGAACTGACTCCTCCCAGAGAGAAGATGGCCAACTTCCCTATGAAGGGAATGTGGAGATGAGCCCTCCACATCCAACAAACAACTTGATCTCTAGCCCTACATGGGCCCAAGAGCAACTGGGTTGGGCCCCAGTGGGAGCTAATGAATGAGAAAAGGCCAGTTTCCAGGGCTCGCCTAGGAGTACAAATATGCCTGGCCCGGGCAGCCATCTTCGGCACTTGCCCCTCATGGTGCTGGAGTGCCATGGGTCGGTTCCCTGCCTGTCTCCTGGATTCCATGCCTGGGGGCCATGAGTTCTCCGGGGTGCCCTAGCCCCTCATGGCACTCCACGTCTGGAGTCCAGGATTCCAGACTTTCTCTCTTATAAACTCTACCTTACTCCTCTACGCGTTCTGGTTTCAATCTTCGACTTTGGACCCTGCAACATTGGGACAGTCGTTCCTGTAACATTTGGCACCCCAGATGGGACTGAACTGTATCATTAGGACAGGTCAGATTTGGCAAAGCAAAGGTTAATGTTCACAAAGAAGAGTTCCACCCTCACCGGAACCTCTTTATCAACCCCCTTCGCAAGGCTCCGGGAACATGCAGAGCCAGCGGATGGGGAGGAGCCAGCGGATGGGGAGGAGCCAGCGGATGGGGAGGAGCCAGCGGATGGGGAGGAGCCAGCGGATGGGGAGGAGCCAGCGGATGGGGAGGAGCCAGCGGATGGGGAGGAGCCAGCGGATGGGGAGGAGCCAGTGGATGGGGAGGAGCCAGCGGATGGGGAGGAGCCAGCGGATGGGGAGGAGCCAGCGGATGGGGAGGAGCCAGAGGATGGGGAGGAGCCAGCGGATGGGGAGGAGCGTGTGACATGCTTTCTTCTGGATGCAACATGGTTGTTGCACTCAGGAACTTACAGCAACCCAAGATCCAACCAGACAACACTCCTGAATAGATGGGTGAGGGACTCATCAGGCCCCACCCTTAGCTGAGGACTTAGTGACAGCTGATGGCTCTTGGAGGACAGTCATGTTTCTTCGGTGGTGTGGCCACTGCCCGGTTGCCTGTGAACCGGTGGATGGCCCGCACCCAAGCACACGCAGTCGCGCTAGTGGGAATGAATAAATTATTGCAGGAAAAAAAACCCAGGAAGCATAGAATGTGAAGTGGGAGGAGAATGTGTTGGGGGTACTCAGAGGGCCAGGAAGATGGTTTCTCCAGAGGTTCAGCTTGCTCCACACAACTCCCTCTCGCCTGAGACACAATGTCCCCAAACGCAGTGGCCATCTGTCTGTGTGTCCATTGCCCCCTCCCGGGCATTCCTCATGCTTGGTCACAGCAGAAAGAAGAAACAGGATACAGTTTAACTCTGGACAGTCATTGCAATGTGACTTGGGACAAGGGTCAAGTTTATTAAAAAAAAAAAAAGTAGAAGTGAATGCCACCCACCCTCACACAGGGTCCACGTGTGGATGCACCCCGTGAGGAAGTCGGCTGGCTCGCCCATGTCCCAAGTGGTTGGGTGAGCCTTCATGTACTCAGGGCAGTGACTGCAATCCCCTTGGGACGTGGAGGCTTCTAGTGTCCCAGGGAGAAGCATTTGTACTCTCAGGACAGGGAGGCCCGTGGACAGGGAGGATGCAAAACTAATCAGCAGGGCTCCAGTAAACATCAGCTTCACAAAAACTACTGGTGGATGTTTTGGATCCGCCCTTTCTGGGTCCACCTTCAAGCTGTGTTTCTATGGCGCCTATCACCATGGTATCCAAGCACTCACTAAGCTCAAGGGAAGACCTTCCACTCCCTAAATCAGATGTTGGGAAGACTAGTTTGCAGGACTAGTTTGCAGGAATCATGGGGTGGGATACACCCCTTAAATGACGGACCCTTGTGGGGGCTGGGAAGAGAGGCAAACACCTAGTAGTTATCAAATGCCCGCAGGGCGAGATGCCTTATTAGCGACCTGGAGAGCAGGAGTAATGAGTCTCCGCTTCTCGCCCTCCAGGACTGACAGTCTCCAATGGCAACTGCAGGCTGGACATCTCCAGTATTCTGATGTTAGATTATTCCAGGTCTGCCCTTGCCGAAGGGGATAACTCATCTCCAGAGAAGCAGCAGCTCGCCCAGGAGCAAGCTGGGTCTCATATCATGGAAACAAACAGATCTAAGTCAGCAACATGGAGATGTGAAGACAGAGCTAAACAAGGGCAGAATCTAAACTGGTGGGAAGTCAGGCTCACCAGAGCTAAGAGTCACAAACCATGACTCAAATGACAACCAGAGAGGTCAGATTCCTGAGTTCCTGCTCTACGTCATTTCTACCAGCAATTGGAGAGAGTGCCTGGGGCGGGGGGTGGGGGGGTGGCTTGGTCAATAAAGTGCTTGAGTTCAGTGTCCAAGCACCATCCGGAACCCAGGACATGTCTGTAATCCCAGCATTACATTAGGGAGACGGAAACTAGAGGCTTGCTGATCAGCCAGTCTAGGTAAATTGGTGAGACCCAGGTGAGAGTCTCTGTCTTGAGAAAGACACTAGATATCAACCTCTAGATGTCAAAAGAGAGAGAGAGAGAGAGCTCTTGGTCTGCAAGCATGAAGACCTGAGGACCTGGGTTTGAATCCTCAGTACCTATGTAAAAAGTCAGACCTGATTGTGTGCCTGTAACTCTTGCATGGGTGGGGGGGGGAGTTGCAGAAACTGATAGATCTCATAAGAATGCTGGCCAGTCAGCCCCGTTGAAATGGAAAGATTCTAATTTAGTGAAAGATTCTGTCCCAAAGCAATAAGACAAAGAGCAAGAGAGGAAGACCCCCCAATATTCTGTTCTGGCCTCCACACGTGCCCGCGAACCCACACATGCACTGGCCCCAACATACATATGCAACACGCAGCACAGACAAAGAAAGAGAAAGAGAGAAGAAAGTGTACTACATCTCTTCTGATAAATGTGGATCTGCAGATCTGATCTTCAGTTGGCTGCCTGGACCACAAATCAAGATAAGATTAGACCAAGCGTTGTCAATGCTATTTCTAGAAACAAGAGGCCTTCCAGGGAGCACGATTAATAAATACTCGTGTACTGAAGTCCCTCCAAGCAGCGTGCCACTGTTTGTAGACACGGTCACTGGCAAAGTACTGAAAACAGAACTCTGCCAGGAGGGGTGGGGCAAGGGTGCAGACCAGCAGCCTTGGGCCAGCGAGGTGGTTCCTTAGGTAAAAGCCTTGTGTGCACGCCTGGCAATCCGAGTTTGACCTCTGGATCCCTCAAGGTAACAGAAGAGAACCAACTCCTCAAAGTTGTCCTCTGGCCCTCACGTGGATTCCGTGTTCACCAGGTTTGCCTTCAGATATCCCTTCCCCTAAAAAGGGTTGTAATCTACCTTACCATGTTACTTAGGTTTAAGGAGAAAAGAGCCCTTGAAGTCACCCAAGCTGTGAGAGCTACATCGGCGTCTAACGCCTCCATCTACTTCCAGCCAAAGCCCAAGAAGTATATTGCATCCCTTGGTCTGGGTTCTATGACTTTAATGAAGTGAAACATTGCAATGTGTTTTAAATATTACAGGAAGCCTTATCGGCCTCAATCCCTTTCTGGCAAGAAGCTGAGGCTGCAAAGAAATCCACAGAGGCCTATCTATGCACATAAATGTATCTATTTGAAGTGCTTGGGACGTCGAAGAACATCTTTTGAGAGTCCTTGGGCAAAGTCCTCCTCAAAGGTGAGGACGGTCCAGGACTTGCCTCTAGCGCAGTCTGGTGGGAAGCACCGTCGGTGCCCAGACTGGCCCCAGCACTCCAAGGCCTGCCGCAAACCTTCGGGCGAAAGTGAAAGGCCGGCCTGCCAGGGTTTGAGAGTAACAAAGCCGCAAGAGCTTTGGCCCCGCTCCAACACCGCAAGGACGCAACCTCCAGGCTGCTCCGCAGCTTTGCCGAGCGCGGGTGCGGCTGCACGTGGCCACCAGGCGGCGCCACGCGACCGCAGCGCGTCTCCCGCTTCGCGTCTCCTGCAGCGGTCCAGTGCGCCAAAACTGTCCCGGGAGTCACCCCCGCCTGGCTGCTGATGCCCAAAGTGCTTGTCAGGGGTTAACATGGAAAGTGGTTGTAAAAGCATTACCTATGTGCTCACTTCGGCAGCACATATACTAAAATTGGAACGATGCAGAGAAGATTAGCAGGATGACATGCGAATTCGTGAAGCGGTCCATATTATACCAAAAAAAAAAAAAAAATGACCCATCCCATTGGCGGCACGCGGATCAACTGAGAAATAAACTAACAGGAAAAGTTGTTGATTACAGGTAGCATAGGTGTTTAGAAACACACATGAGCATGGGGTAAAGGCACACTGACACCTTGCAAATCCAGAACCCGGGAGATTGAGGCAGAACAGCCTGAGCTACATGGTGAGACCCAGTCTCGATAGATAGATAGATAGATAGATAGATAGATAGATAGATAGATAGATAGATAGATAGATAGATAGATAGATAGATAGATAGATAGATATAGATGATGGATGGACGGATGATAGATAGATAGATAGATAGACAGACAGACAGATAGAATAACAGCCTCAGGATGAAAGATGACCTCAGGCTTCCTCATGCATGTGACCACCACACACACACCAACACTTGTGATCACGCATGTACACACACATCCCCAACCATACAAACATGAAAATGAAAAGAAAACGTTCTGGAGGCTAAATAGCAAAGTCCCCACCCTGCTTATTGATCTTATGTTATCTGACCTCTATGTAACCCCCATTACCACATCTACAAAAGCAGATGATTTATCAACAAACCACAATCCAGAACTTCAGAGACTCTATATCAACCACATAGAACTAGGCCAGCCTAATCTCCCCCCATCCTGAAGCTCAGGGACATTTGCGGAAGAGGGGACGGTAAGATTGTAAGAGCAAAAGGATGGGAGAAGCAATGATTTGCAAGATTCTCCACACTAGTTAGGGCCGAAGCAATCATAATAGGACTTTGCATGCCCTGCGCAATGTCCAACACACTATTGACCTCACAAAGTCTAGCATCAGCTAAAAGCCCCAAGATCCTTGGAGGCAAGGGACTGACAGCCACAGTAGTGTTCCTATGCTTAAGGGGAACACGAGAAAGGGTTCAGGGAAATGCCACTGGGTCCTTGTACGTCATCGGAGAGAAGGACCCAGAGGAGAGTTAGGCATACACAATAAAGGACTCTCTGGGAATTGGGGGGGAGGCACTGGGGGATGGGGAGGGAGGGAGAGGGAACAGGGGATTCGGGGGGAGGAGGAGGGAGGGAGGGAACTGGTCTACCTATTAAGTTTGTATGAGCGGAAATAATAAAAAATGTAAAAAAATTTTTTTCAGTCTCCAGATAATTGACAGGAATGAAATGAGTTTGAAATACTACATGTGTGTCTTTCAAGCACACATTTATTATATGTATGAGTGAAATTACGTATGTATACATGTATAACATAATTATAGGTGCATATACTATATAGTTATGTATGTAAAGAAATGCGTGATATATAAGGCTACAAATGTGTATTGTCTGTTTGATTATCAGTGTGTGCATGATGAGAGATGTGTTTTAGCACACATATAAAAGTCATACAAGGTGTCCCATACCGCACATGTGGAGGTCAAAGGACAACTCAGGACATCAGTTCAGATGGCCAGTGCCTTTACCCACTGAGCCATCTCAGCCCTATTTGTGTTGTTTTATTCGAGACAGAATCTTACATGGTTCGGGCCAGCCTCAAAATTGATTTATAGCTGAGATTAGTCTTGAACTTCTAACTTTCCTGCTTCCACCTCCCAAGTGCAGGGATGGATTATACGCACACATCAAACATGTCCAGCATGTATTTTATATTTCGATCTGCAGCTGTGCGGCTTTCCAGCTCTCTCCTCCACGCCGTCCTGCAGCAGTAAAGGGAAACCCTGCCCCACAAGACTGATGGGAGAGGTAAGGTCGCAGGGTGGAGAACACACACACGCAACCGGGAGTTCTGTCTGAGCAGGAACTGCTTGATGGCGGAAGCGCAGGGTAGTAAGAAAGGCAGGGGCGGAGTGCAATTATCCAATCAGCAAGGCAGGGGCGGAGTGCAGTTATCCAATCAGCAAGGCAGGGGCAGAGTGCAGTTATCCAATCAGCAAGGCAGGGTAGCCAGAACATGAAGGGCAACCATATTCCCAACTCAGCATATGCCACATCCCTGCGCTGGTATGCGAATGGTTTCTTGGTTGGGTGAGAGGCCGGGTAGCATGACCAACTTCTCCCTGGGGCTAAATAGCCCTACATGCAGCTTCCATGAATTATTCAACCTCTGAATTTATTTTTATTCTTCATCAATTTCATACTTGAATACAATGAATTTGCCATCCTCATGTGCAATTCCATCCCCCCTCCTTTATCCACTGCAAACCTTCTTCCCAAGCAGTGTCCCTCCTACTTTGGTATCTTTTGTGTGTGTGGCCCACTGAGTTTCCCCTGGGTCGTGTATACTGATAAGGGCCTGAGCTCTTGCTAGAGCTCTGATGATATACCAGCAACTATGAATTACTAATTTTTTAAGAACAGATTTCATTCATGTACAATAAGGTCAGACTGTTGGGATTTGGGAGTTAACTGTTGCATGGAAATTTCAGATACTTACAGAAGTTGAGAAAATCAAGTAATGAACTCCCCAGCCTATTCCAGATTTGATCATCATCGGCACCTGGCATATTCTGTGTTGGCTGCACCCAGACTCTCTCCTGCAGGCGGCTGAGTTATTTCAAAGCAAATCCCTGAGCTCATAGAATTCCACTCACGGATTCTTGCCTGCTTTGCAGTTATTTTGACGCTCCGTGTTCATTTAATATCATCTACGAACAGAATCTGTTCCACACCATCAGTCCATAGATTTTCCCATCATTCTGAAAATCTTAACCATACCAGCAATTGACACAGAAATTGAAACTGAATATTGAATATTCGATCAGTTCTGGAAAAAAAAAAAAAAAACTGGAGCACAATTTCTTTGCTGGAAAAGTATTCTGGCCTCCCAGGGGAGAGGTTTTGAGGAGTAAGCAGGCTATGTTCCGCCGCCGGCTTCCTCCCAGCCAGAATCGAAGGAAAGGTTTTTTATCTACAGAAACACCCTTGGCTGAATTCAGGGAAGGAAACTTCCAATTAGTCAGATTCTTGAGCTCAAGTCAGGATACCACCAATCTTAAGAAGGAAGCCAGTTCTCCAGACAAGCCATTCTCCCGGGATGAGCAACTGCCTATGTAAAGTTTCCTTACCTGGAACCAAGGTCATTTTCAATAGGATAGATTCGACCATGTATTTTTCCTCTAGGAATTCAGAAATGTAACACATACACACACACAATAAATAAATACAGTTTTAAAAAATCCTCACATCTGCTAGTGCGACATGCCGTCTGGCTGACGGACAGTGCCAGAATGACGGAGGCAGGATCACATCTGGATATTTTGAGCTGCTTCTTTCCTAGTGTCATAATCACAGTAGCAAATATTTATATTTCTGTTAATAACACACCCAAAGGAGAAAAACACAGCCATCCTCACAACACCGTGAATCTGGTATTTCAGCCACTCTACCAAGGAGGACACAGATCCAGAAACGCATATGAACCCACCGTGTTCTAGTTTATCGCTAGCTCGATGCGGGTTCCCTCACTGGTACGTGAAGCTTGGTACTTCCTCTTACTGTGCTTATGAAGGTGTCTGTCTTCCTCTTCCTCTCCAGACAGGAAAACAAAATGGGACCATGTGATGCCAAGCAATAAGACGATCTAGACTTATCACCTGACTGCCTGTCCTCTCCTTTCCTTCTTATCTTGCAGTTAGTTACGCTTTTCTTTTAGTGGGTTTTTTTGTTGTTGTTTTATTTTGTTTTGTTGTGTGTGTGTGTGTGTGTATCAGAGAGTACTGTGTGTCCATGCAGGCCCAAGAGTAACTTCAGGAATTATCCTGAATTGTTCTACCTCCTTTTTATTTCCCTCTGAGATTTTTTCAGGCTCCGCCTTCCAGAGCCAGAAATGATGGCCAAGCACCATTTCAGCCTGGCAGGGTTACATGGGATCCAAGATTTGAACTTGGATCTATTGCTTGTAAGGAAAGTCTTAATCCCTGAAATCCATCTCTCCGTCCCTAGTAACTCTTTTTTGGTGCTACTGTTCTCTTTTTCTAATCATTCCCCAAAGGGCCTGATTTAGGATTTGCATGACACATTCCTGTGGTCATGAAGGGAGAAGACAGCGGAACCGACCTCCAGAGCTCAACCCTGGGGAAGCCCACCCTCTCTGGGACTGCAAATTCCCGTCACAAGCATAGGATGTTGTGACCCTGGGGATTCATATGCGAGAAGAATGCAGGTCCACAGGGCAGAATCTCTGCAGGAGCAGGAATGGAAGAGGTTGCTGAGACACCTTGCTCACGAGCATCTTAATGCCCCATAATTCCTTTCCCCAGGCCAGGGCACTTCTGCTGAGATACAAAGGTCCAGGTAATGCTCCAGAACCTTCAGTTTTCCTATAAGAGGGTCAAAGATGTAACTGTTGGCAATACTTCTGTACTGGTGTGTTATGAAAACAAACTTAACTCAAATACTCCAGAGACCTCATTCCATAGAGCACACTCTCCTAAGAAATAATGAAGCCAATTTGCTTTCATAATAAAACGCTGCAGTTTGTGACATCCTCAAATATCATTGTGAGAATGTTCAGCATTTGAAGAAATATCTATAAGTGAAATCATGTTTTCAAAGGTTTCAAAAGATGTGCAATACCGACAATTTTGAAACAGTTTCAATATCCACTGTCCAAAAATGGTTTGATGGATTTTAACATACAAAGGTAATCAAATGTTATAAGGAAAAAGGAGATTGTGAGCTCTAAAATGGAACATCTAAAATATATTTTTAAAAAGCTAAGTTCCAGAATACTATACATCAGAAAATAACATTTCATCATTCCAAAGAATGTTAAAATGTGAATATAATACAGCTATTTATATATGGTTCAAGTATGTAGAAGAAACAAAATTTAAGATCAGAATTTCAAAGTGAGTGGTTAAAAATGGCGTATTATCTGCTGCCTTTAATTTCTGTTATCTAAATTTTCAATGAGTACTTTTATGATCTAGAAATAAATTTATTTTAAAAAAAGAAGAATGTAACCCTGTCTGTGGCTGCCGGTTAGTGATCTGAAACTCGGGTCCAGAGCAACCTCAAAATCCTTTTCTTTCTCAAAGACGTTGATCCCCTTCAGGAGGTCAGAAGCACCCCTCGTCCTTGGCTAGGACCGTTGGATCACAGCTCACCCACCCTTCCCTCAGCAGTGTTGGTGCACTCGTGAGCCCCTCGATGTCTAGTCTCAGAGAGAGAGCAGGTCCAGTGCTCTCTTACCCGCGCAAAGCTGACCACCTGTAGTCCCAGCACTTGAGGGGTAAAGGAAGGAGGATCAGGAGGGCAAGGCCAGCCTGGGCTACATAGCAAGGTTCAAAGCCAGCCTGGGCTACATGAGAGCCATATTTAAAAAAAAAAAAAAAATGCCCTGCCACCAAACCAAACCAAAACAAAACAAGAATTTAAAAACACAGGAGGTAATATATTATCACATTATTTTCACCATTGTGTTCTTTCTTAGAATACCTGTAGTGAATCTACATGGCTTAGGTTTAGGGGTTTATATTAGTCACGGATCAGCTGGGATTTCGTACGCCTGATTTTTCATACAAAGTCCCAAGTCCCAAGGCTCTGTATTAAGCAAGGCTCTGTGCAGGGCCGACTGGAATCCTGTTAAATTGAGAATTCAGGAATCACATTAGAAAGAACATTCAAAATTGCCTCCGTTTTCTCCTTGTGATCATTTGCCCTCCAGTCCAAGCCAAGCAATCTGCTGAGCTCGTGAAGGGAGAAGACAGCGGAGGCGACCTCCAGAGCTCAACCCTGGGGAAGCCACCCTCTCTGGGACTGCAAACTCCCGTCACACGCGTAGGATGTCGTGACCCTGGGGATTCATATGCGAGAAGAATGCAGGTCCACAGGGCAGAATCTCTGCAGGAGCAGGAATGGAAGAGGTTGCTGAGGGACCTGAAATTTCCTGTTTTGGGAACGTAAGAAATGGAGAGAGCGAAATGGAGAGAGAGTGAAAGTTTTGCCAGTAGTCCTGCACCATCACTGCTAGCCAATAAGACCAAAAAGCAAGAATCCGAAAAGTCAAGTAACTTTCATTTAGAAAATTGCCAGCGATTAACCAAAATAGAGGGGTATGTTAGTCAGGGCTCTTTACAGGTACACAATCAACAGAATGAATATATTTATACACATACATTAATTCCACATATATCTGATATGTAATATATATATTATATATAGATCACATATATAATCCAATAAATTCCATATACATATATACATATATTTATTGGATTGACTTACAAGATAAGGTCTAGGTAGCCCACCAGCAGCTGCCTACAGCTGCCCAGTTCAGAAGCTGAGTATCCCATCAGTCCCAGTCCTGGGCGTCTCTGGACTTTGGTCACGTTGGGAGGGTCAGAGAAGCTGGGTTCTGATGTCAATTGATGCCAGCACAGGCAGGAGAGAGCGTCGGCTCTTCTTTCTTACACTTCCTTTTATCTGTTCTGCTTATTGGAAGGCCTCGTCCACTGTGGCTGGCTCTTTCCCATCACTTAGCCTCCTGCCGGCTTGGCAAGGGCTTCCTTTATCTAGCAGATGCTTTATCTTCACAGAATGTATCCAAACTCAGCCTGCAACTGTCAGGTTGCCACCTGATATATCACAAGAAGTTTAAAAAAAAAAATCACAGCCATCCCTTTTGTTGCAGTTCACCTGCATGGTTGCTGATAAACCACCATCAAATGGCTTAAGGAAACAAGGGGTTTATTTTCTCTTATGATTGTTGGGTTACAGTTCTCAATCCAGCTTGATGAGAGAGCTCACACCAATCCACGCAGCGACCTCACAGTCCAGGGCTCCTCTTGACCAAGTGTGGCAAAGAATCCTCAAATGAGAGAAAAGCACGCACACAACAACTCTGGGCTGGGTGAATCTAAATCTATTTAATTGGAATTTTGTGGCAGCTTTTATACTAGAAAATTTTTGGACAGAGAGTGTTGTACCTGCAGACAGACAGGTGTTCTTTTAATCAGCAGGAATCACCTTTAGGATAAACATTCTTTAAGAACCTAACCCATTGTTTGAGGGTGAGACACAAACAAATCCTTATCACATATCAACAGGTTTTTTTCCTAACCTTACAACAGGTTTTTCCCAGCCCCTCAGTCTCTAAATCTATTTTACAATGTCCCACCAAACAGTCATAGGGTCTAAGTCTGTATTGTTGCATTTAACAAAGACTTCAGTTGAGATTTAATTAAAATACACTGAGGTTGAGCTTCTTATTAATTTGTGTTATATCTATTATACATTCTTGTAAATGATAAAGGTGAATATGTTGGAGGGGACATATAGTATACATTATTTTTTTCTTTTTGAGAATATCAGATTCTGGCTGTTATCATATAAGCTAGCCTATATGAGGTTATAATGGTAAGAACTATATTAGGATTTATTTTATTTTTATTTTTTATTAACTCGTGCTCTATAAGAAATAGTGTTTAAATTTAGGATAAAATTATATTATTATTATTTTCTATTAACTTATGTGTTCCATAAGAAAAAGTTGTGTACTGATTTTAGTGAACAAATGGCATAGTCTCATATTTGTAGAGTTTCTGAATTAATTTAATGAGAGTCATATTTTTTAGGGAATTCTACCCACCTATGTTTTAGGACTCTTGAACTTGTTCTCTAATTTCTTTACAATCAGCATATACATTCTGGCTAACAAGTCTATTTACTGTGCATGATTGAACATGAAATTTCTAGTTAGAATTTAATTTAAAATTAAAAGCAGGCTTGGTTTTTATTTAGGAAACAAAAGACTTAAGGCAAATTACTTGACGTCTGCAGTTCAAGGGGCAGGAACCTAGGGGGGGTGATAATCTAGCTAGTTTTGGGGAAAAAACAAAAAAGAGAACTGGGAATAGATAGATAGGAGGATGTCCAACCCACAAAAACGAACTGGTCTGTCAGAGATAGGAGGCATGCACAACCACAAAAAGAGAGGAACTTGTCTGTCAAAGACAAGAGGCAAAACTCCAAGGAGAGTGGTTCTTAGCAACCGCTCAGGCCCCTAGCAATTGCCCATTCCAAAGAGTAGGCTGCAAGCCTGACAATTCCCATATGTTTCATATCTTTATTATTTATTTCAAAATAACCCATGTCCTGTTTCCAGAAGGTGTTTCCTTGAAGCTCTTCCCTAGGTTGGGATCTTATCTTACCAGCCTGGTTGGCACAGGACATGACAGACAATCCTTACTTGCCAGACCAGCATGTCTGGCCAAGTGTACACAAGGATGCCAAACTTCTCAACCAGCTCTCAGGATTTTATTCCAGGGCCTAGTCCCACCCACCATAGGCTGGACCATCCCCATAGGCTAGACAATCTCCTGCAGGTTTGCTCTGGGCTTAACTCAACCACTAATTCTCTACAAATGTGCCCAGAGCTCAAACCCTCAACTGTCAAGTTGGCACCTGTGCCCAATTATGACACCTTTGCTTATGGCTCTTGTATTCTGATGACGTCTGTTTCTCTTGCCGCCCAAACTAACCCAGAGTTTAGCTGTCTTTCTAGAAGTGTCCCAACTAGCATTTGGCTTCTGCTCTGTCCCAATAAGGCTTACCCGAAGGAGAGGCTTATTGGGACAGAGCAGAAGCCAAATTCATTCTCTGCCTCCGTCCAGCCAGGACGATCATGTGGCCCATGAGGACATGGAACATTTCCCCCTCGGTGCTGGCCAGCAAGTGCCACAGGAGCCGTGTGTCCAGACCTGCCTGACCTCCTCCAGGTAGGGATACACACAACCAACAAGTCTGTCTTCCCAAACGCCTTCTGTCCTCATGCTAATTCTGCCTCAGGAGTCTCCTGCTCGAATCTGTTGCTTTACTGGGAAACAAAGACACTCAGGCAACTGTTAAGTTATCAAATCCCTTAGGGACCAGGAAGTGCTGGGTGCTTAGACCTGTGAGAAAGTGACAGAGGAAGCCTCTTGGGCTCAGAAATGTTTAGAAGCTCACTCCAAGTCCCACAACTCCCAACCAGAACAAAGACTCCAAAGGCCACATTTTACCTCACGCCAATCACTTGCAGGGTGGACTATAGATAGGTACAAGAGTCTTGGAATCTACACATTTCCTCCTTTGCCCTTTTCTCCCCAACATGCCTTTATGCTCTAAATTTAAAAAAAAATTGTGTGTGTGTGTGTGTGTGTGTGTGTGTGTGTGTGTGTGTGTGTATCAGAGAACACTATGTACTTGTAGAGGCCCAAGGGGGACTCCAGGAACCACCCCAGATTGTTTCTCCTTCCTCTTTGCTTTATTCTGGAGTTTCCCAGGCTCTGCCTTCCAGGGCCAGAAGTACAGGATGCTTTCCACTGGGCATTTTTAACGTGGAACCTGGATCTGAACTCAAGATCTTTTGCTTGCAAGGCAGAGGCTTAACCACTGTCTTGCTCCAGATTTTGCAAAGAAATAACTGTACCGTAATCAGATCATTCTCAGAAAAGTCAGTACCTTAATCACTCAACGAGGAAATTCTTGTTGACTAACAAGTCAGGGTGCAAATGTATAAATGCCATTCTCATCACACATGGAAAATGTCTGGATGAAGCTCCACCCATCCACTCTAGTGTCTGCCTCTTCTTGGTTTCCGGGATCCTCCAGGATTTGCTCTGGTTGGGTTCTGTCACAAAGCAGGGGTGGTCCTGTGTGATCTGCTTAAGTTTTATGTAGAAAACAAGAGGAGAGAGACAACAGCGTTACTTGAAAAAGAAGCAGTCATCACTCTTGTTAGCCAGGGTAGGGATTTTGCAGTGATCATTTTTGTGGTTAGGACAAATTCTTGGTCTTGGTTATGGTCCTATGTAATCACAGAGTGGTTTGGTTTTGTCTTAGTCTGTCAGAGCAAAAGTAACTTTGCATTATCATAATATCTGTGAAGGGACTAAACATGACTATTCTCTTCATGTTCTTGCTTATTTTCATCTTTAACACCTTTAACACCTTTCCAAGTTCATGCAAATAAATGGGGCTCTTTCTACTTGCTGACTGCACAGTATCATAGAGAATAGATGCCCTTGCTTATACCACCCACCATTAATCATGAGGCATATCAGCTGTGTTTTGCTAATCATTTCATCAAATTACTTCTGCTTTAGCCATAATCTAACTAACAAGGGCTGTGTTTTAGACAGACTTTCTCCCGAGAACCCAACTCACTGCTGACTGTGCATGCCACCCATGTGACGTGGCACCAGTATTCCTTCAATTTTGGACATATGCATCACGTCTTTTCCTTTGCTAAAAGGAAAGCCAATTCTTAGGATAAAGGGCTCATATTTGACACATTTGCTGAGCAGGAGGACATAACTTTTTAAGTTTCCAAATCCCATATGGTCCACTTATCCTCCACATGTCCACCTCCCAACATTTGCATCTTTTCCTGCAGCAATATCCTTATGTTTGAATGACTGATGAAGTCATTTGCATTCTACCTCTGTGCCATAAGATGATGGTATATTTACATTTCAAAAGCAAGGCTGCCCAATCCAACATCAGTCATCTTAAGGATGAACGAGGCGAGGTTCAGAAGAACCAATAACGTGTCCTATGTCCCATGGCTAAGCTGGAGCTGAGACTAGGCCGGGGTCCTCTCCACAGCATGGCACTGCCCTCCAGGCCCGGCAGTGCCTGGGACATAGTGTGTGAGCAACAGTGGGCTTCTTTGAGGAGGGTTAATTTTTGCTCAAAGACATCGAAATACATAAGTGATTAGTGCTGCTTGCTGCCTAGCGCTGTGAAGACAGAGCTTTCTGCTAGACTCCCAGCTGTGACTTATTTGGCGACCGAGGTCTGGCTCGGCACCAGCACCAGGTGAGTTGTGGTAGCTCCTCTCTCCTTACATTCCTGTGTGAATCTCGGCATTCTGGTATGTGTTGGCATGGAGTCCAGGCTGCTGACAATGTGGTTACAGAAAGGTGAACTCCATCAGGCATGGCCAGAGCAGAAACCATGAGATAACCAGACTCAGATTCATAAGGTGTGGACTACCAATTCAGGGAGGCCCTAGCCTGGGCTCCCGGCTACGGACATGCCCCAGGTCCCAATAAAGGAACTATACAGGTGGAAGGATGAGCGACCAATGGGAAGCGGCCATCTAACCTGCCCCTGAGATGGATACCTAGTAAACAGTCAAATGATTGGTGGCTGTCCCTGAGTGGAGGGATGGCCACACCTGATTGGACCCCGACCCTATATAAGCTCAAGCACTTCCTGATTAAAGCTGAGTCTGCAGCCAACTCGTCCTCTGCCTGCTGCTTCTCACCTGACTGCCGGGGTGTGGGTGGTGACCCTGTGCCGGCTCACCCATTTGCCTCGCACCCACAAGGCCCCTGCCACTTCCCTTCCTCCCCCCAGCTGGCCTGGTGGGGATTCAGCAACAACTGGCACTCCAACGTGGGGTGGTGGCACCTTCGGTGTAGACGAGACACCCATTCTGGTAAAGTTCGGTGAGCGGCCCCTCTGGTTTTGTGTTCTGTGTGCTTACGGTGCCTGAAGGTGAGCAGGTGCCCCCCTCCTCGTCCCCTTTCCCTGTTTGTCCTTAGAAACACGGACACTCGCTCACTTGATTTGCTGATGATCAAGGAGCCCCTCTTAATGCACTCGCTCGTTTGATTTCCCCGTGATCAAGAGCCTCTCTAAACCAAGCCTTTTTCCGGGGAGTTCACATGAGAAATTGGTCCCCTCAGGACTCAGAGCCCAGGCTCCATTACATTGAATCAGCCTGACGAGACACCATATGCGCATACGGCCGGAGGTAGAAGCAAACCCTGAAAGCCCCCCACCAAACACAAGACGTTTGGGTGCAATACATTCCTTGTCTCTGTTCCTCTTTTGGTCTCTGTTCTCAAGAAAAACTGCCAACCTCCCCTCACACTGTAAGGAGCCCTAGATACGAGTCTTAAAATCTCTCCTAGAGACGAGAGGCTTCAGGTTAAGACTGTTGCCCTAGAGGAATTCTGGAATGAGGCTGCAGTTTTAGCACCTTGGATCCCCCAGAGAATATGTGGGAACCAGACTATGGATAAGAATGTTTTCCTTGCTAGATGTTTTTCATAATTAAGCTAAGCTGCTGGACTTAACTAATATGAGGTCTTGTTTTAAATAAGGTTTTCCTAAATGTTAATACGCCTTTGGTAAAGCTTTCAAGAGTAATTTTAAGATAGTTGCTGGTAAATTGTACAGCTGCCAGTCAAATGTTGTTCATATGTTCTGTGTTTACATGTGTGTCTTGTGTCTGTGGCCACTTCGATTTTTTTTCATTTCTGTTACATGCTGATATAAAAATTTTGGCATGCCATTTTTAAATACATGTATCCATATTTAAAAATAAGAACAAATAATTTTGGTAACATCTAAGGCCTTAACTAGTTATATTTTTATATCAATCACAATTGTTTTTCTGATAGATTATAAGTTTTCTGTCATGAAAAAATTTCTCACTTGGTTTTGAGCTTTAATGGGACTACAAATGAAAATGCCATTGTGTTCTTCAAGGTTTTTTCCATGTGTTCCCAAAAATAACAAAGCCACTATGATATTGCTTGATCGAACTTGCTCATTCCTCTGACTTCTTTTATAGATTTTTATCCCATCAAATCTAGCAGCCAGGAAAATATAGTTGTCTTCTAAAAAGTTCATTGGAATTTCTTCCTTCTCCTGGTAGGTATGAGCCCCCTTTCTTGGGGACAAATCTGCTTTCTAATTCCATGATCCCATGTATACTCCTACTAAGGTTAAACAGGAATTCAAGCACCTTAGCCAGACCTCATTCCTTTGAAACAAAACAGGATCAATAAAATCTGGACCCAGCATAGTTTGTTTTCAGGAAATTCTAAGTGCATTTGGATCAACTCAGGTTCATGTTTCCTTATCCCTTACAAGATTTTGGTCTGAGTTACTTAAGTAGTTTCTCTGAGGTTCCATCTGCCTAAGGGGGACTAGCAGTCATGCCCAAACTGACAAACCTGAAATTCCCTTCCCCACAGGGAAAGAAAGAAAGAAAAAAAAATGCCTTAAATATGTCCTGAGCACTGCTCTTTCTGGCCTGTTAGAGGGAAGTCCAGGATGGCCATATGCCTCCTGCCCACCAATATTAATGGCACCTGGAATGTGTCAAACTATCCTTTGACATATCAAAAATTAATGGAACTAAAGTTCAAATTATTACTGCTGTGTCCTTTGGTAAACAATTTTGGGACAGGATACCTGCCTTCTTTTCATCTGTAAATCTGGTAACTTGGTTAACTTTTAGAGTTGCCCTTTTAGTGCTAATTGTCCTATTTAGATGCAAATGGAAAGCGGTAAGGTCTCAGAGTTTACAACACAAGCTTGCTTTCCAGGTCCTCAGGGCATCCATTCAGACTTCAGACATTCTTAAGACCACCAAAGGCCTTTTGGAAGCCTGACTGTCCTCCATTGAAGCTATGCCTTACTAATTTACAATTGTTAGGTTCTGATTTATGTCTCCCCAGCTCTTCTGGATCATTTCTGCGCCCACCCCGCCCACAGCCTCTCCTGCTGCCCCGCCCACAGCCTCTCCTGCTGCCCTGCCCACAGCCTCTCCACCTGCTCTGCCTATAGCCTCTCAGCCTGCCCCTGCAATGATGAAAACCTGTTTTTTTCTGCCACTGCTTGAGTTCCCCTTTGGGTCCAGGATTCCTTCGCTGCGGTGGTCTCATGACTGGTAGTCAATGATGGGTAAGGCTCCACACGAGGGTGGTGTCCAATCTAAAGATAGGCACAGTCAGTTATATTCCACGCAGCTGAAGAGGCTCAGGGTCACCCCAGCTATCATGGTGCCCACTGAAAAAATTTATAAATAAATAAAAGGGTGAAATGTGGCACTACCGATTCAGGGAGACCCTAGCCTGGGCTCTCGGCTACGGACATGCCCCAGACATGTCCCAATAGAGGAACCATACAGGCGGAAGGATGAACAACCAATGGGAAGCGTCCCTGAGATGGACACCTAGTAAACAGTCAAATGATTGGTGGCTATCCCTGAGCAGAGGAATGGCAATACCTGATTGGACCCTGATCCTATATAAGCCCAAACACTTCCTGATTAAAGCTGAGTCTGCAGCCAACTCATCCTCTGCCTGCAGCTTCTCGCCTGACTCCCGGGGTCTGGGTGGTAGTGACCCCGCTCCAGCTCGCCCATTCGCCTCGAGCCCACGAGGCCCCTGTCGTTTCCCCTCCTCCCCCCACCTGGCCCGGTGGGGATTCGGCAACAATAGGGACTAAAGCCTATAAAATTTTTGAGACAAGTGATACATAAGTCAGTTTTTGCAGTTGCACAAAAGTGGGCTAACGCCCTGCCTTATCCTGCATCTTTAGAAGAGCAAGGTGGCTGAAGCTTAACTTTCTCTTCAGAGTCAAGTGGCAAGCAGAACAGATCTAGCATGCCCTTCGTGACCACCCATCTACAGATGGGTGGAGCTGCCCAGACCCTTCCGTGAGATGTATGGCAACCACGAGTCTCTGAGCTTTCAAGACAGCCCTCGTTGGGGTCATTTGTTGAATGATGCCGTATGTGACAGTTACTCTTAACTGTTGCTGTGACAGAGCACCCAATGCCAAGCAATTTAAGGGAGAAAAGGAGATTTATTTAGCTTATAGTTCCAGAGGGGAGATGTAGTCTCCCATGGCAGAGGCAGCATGGCTGGCTGGCTGTCCGAAGCTGGAGACAGGCTCCCTCACACCCATCCATAAGGCTGAGAGCTGCAGACTGCTTGCCACAAAGGCAGACAGACTTCTCCTGGAGGTAGGTTGGGACTGACCCACTTCAAGGCCCACCGCTTGTGACCACTTTCCTCCAGCAAGGCTCCACCTCTCAAAAGTGCCATGACCTTGTGGGGGACACATTTCAAACCATGATGCCATGGAAGCAAAAGGACCAGTTTGGATCTCCAGATGCCCCTAGAATGCAGTCTACCTGTAAATCCAGTCCTGGACTAGAGCCAGATTAGTCTTATGGTCAAGCTCTGGGTTTAACTAGTCTTATAGTCAAGCTCTAAGAGAACAAGGTGGGGCTGGGGAGAAGCTCAGCATGAAATGGCTCATTGGGGAAGGTCCTGCTCACAAATCTGGCAACCTGATTTTGATTCCCAGGAGCCCACATGGTAGAAGGAAAGAATCGACATCTGGAAGTTGTACTCTGACCCCCACCAACGTACCATGTGCACAACCTGTATGTTCTCTCTCTCTCTCTCTCTCTCTCTCTCTCTCTTTCTCTCTCTCCCTCTCTCAATCTCTCTCTCTCTTGCTAATAAAGAATAAGGCTGCAAGAGCAATCAAGTATAATTCTGGATAGCAATCTCAGGCCTCATGTATGTGGACACATATGTACCTATGTCCTTATACACATGTATGCCCACGTCATGGTTTGAGATGTGTCCCCCACAGTCTCATGTGTTTGACAAGGTCATGGCACCTTGAGAGGTAGAGCCTTGCTGGAGGAAGGCAGTCACAAGGGGTGGGCCTTGAGGTGGATTAGTCCCACCCTACCTCTAAGAGAAGTCTGCCTTTGCTGCAAGCAGTCTGCAGCTCTCAGCATCCAAGATGTCTACAGTGACATAGCCTCCTCCAGCTTTGGCCAGCCAGCCATGCCACCTCTGCCACGAGAGACTGCATCTCCTCTCTGGAACTGTAAGCTAAATAAATCTCCCTTTCTTCCTTAAGCTGTTTGACTTTGGGTGCTCTCTCACAGCAATAGTTAAGAGTAACCATTACAGCCCCCCATACAAAAACATGCCCACATGCACACACACCAAAAATATGGGGGGATTGAAAATCCAAAAGATTAGACTACAAAATAATGGAAATTAAAATAAAACCATCCCCTCTCCCAAACCCAGAACAAATGTGAACAGGTGGAAATCTGTCATTTGTTCCCTCTGGATGTTTTGTCTTGTGTTTCAGAGTGGAAAGAGAAAAAACAGCATCTGGCAGCCTCAGGGCACGAGATTCCCCCTGCTGAGGAAGCAGAAGGAACTGCTGCAAGGAAAGTATTTTCCTTATTCAGATAGCAGCTGTGGGTCAAACCCTCTCACACTTCACATCTTTCCATCTTGTGTCTGTTCTCTTCTCTCATTAAAGGTGGGAAAGTTTCTGACTTCTAAGGAATCACGTGTTTGATCAGGTTCAACTCATGACCAAGGTCTATTACCCATCTAATAATCTGAAATCTTATTTACATCTTCGAAGTTCCTTTTGCCAGGAAGGTAACCTCCACAGGTCTCATGCACAGAAAGCCCCATCACATAGGGACCGGGGCACTATTCTGCAAGGTTATAAACTAACCTGAGTTATTGGTACTGGTTTTACTACCTTATGGCTAAGCATCTTTCAATGTTCCCAGTCTTCCCAACTTCTGCATCATCTGTGTTAGTCAGCTCTCTGTTGCCATGACAAAACACCTTAGGCAACAAACTTGTTAAAAAAATTTTTTTATTGGGTCTCTTGGTTGCAGAGGTCTTAGCTCACCATTGATTAGCTGCTGCTTTGGGGGCTTGTGGCAAGGCAGAATACAGTGGACTCCACGTGCAGGAGCAAAGTTGTTCACCTCACTGTTGTAGTGACTCTCTGCTGCTAGACAACACTCAGACTTGAGCAACTTAAGGGGAGAAAGCCGTATTTGACTTGCGAATCTGGAGGGGAGATACAATCCTTTGTGGCGGGAAAGGTATGGGGGGTGGCAGAAGCTGAAGGCAGCTTAGGTCACTGCAGACATCATGGAAGCTGAGAGAGCCAGAGGCAGACTGCAAGACTACTATCAGAAGCAGAGTGGAGCTCACCGACCTCAAGGCCCACCTCCTGTGACCTGCCTCCCTCCAGCAAGGCTCCGCCCCCTAGAGTTGCCAGGACCTTCCCAAACATTAACATCAGCTAAGGCTGCAAACACACGCGCCTGTAAGGGACAAATCACATTCAAACCACGACACTCACAGTGGCGAGGAAGCAAAGAAAAACACACAAGGGGCAGAGTTCCAAAATCCCCAATCCTCCAGAGACCCAATTTCTTCCCCAGTCCTGCCTTCTGAAGATTCTACCACCTCTGACTGGCACCAAAAATAAGGTCAAGTGAAACCCAAGGGATTTGGGGGATATGCAAGATCCAACTAGAGCTCAGTCTAGACTCCTTAACTACCATTATCCAACCATCATAAGAATTACTTGCTGTGCCTATTTAGTAGGATGCCTAACATGTGTAATTGTTCAAAACTTAGCTCCCATTGTTAATATTTGACTTCAATGAGGAATATATTCTTATCTCAATGAGGTTCCATCTGATTATTTCCAACCCAGGACTGAGGCCTATCAAGATAATTTTCAATCTTGATTCTGCGGTCCCCAGTATGAGGATGCCCCTCAGATCCGTGGCAGCCTCCTCTTCACAAATATAGTTCCATTTCCTCTCAGTCACAGCATTGATGAAGTCAAGCCATGGCTTTGACTAAACGAAGACAGTTTTCACTTGTTTAAAAAAAATCATTCCCTGCAGTGAGACTTGTCCTTGCCAGACCTGCATAATGACTGACATGCTAACATGCCCCCATAGATTATCAAGGAAAATTCAAGAGAGATAAGAATATGCAGTGGAAACCTTAGGGACTAGAGCTGGATGAGTGAAGGGATCAGTGGGGTGGCCCAAAGAGGGGCAACTTGATATGACACAGAGGCCTGAACCCCCACAAGAGTAGACAAGCCAGAGGAAACCCCAGGGTCCATAGAAATGACCAGGCAGGAGGGTGGGAGTGGAATGGATTGATGAAACAGTGATGGAGGGAAGCAGGGATAAGAACTCAATATGCTTGTAAAAGTAAAAAAAAAAAAGATCATATGGGTCTATTAGCAGACTCTGAATAAATGACGGTGCCTCATTCGTTCACTAGCACTTTGTCCAGCTGAGGTTTGTGCATGTAGATGCATCTGGAGAGTTTCCTGAAACTAGTGAAGAAAAAAAAAAAATCAAAGAAGCCTAACTTCATATATTTATTTTCATTCACATAAGTTTAGGTATGTATGTGTTTTCATTTATAAATGAGGAGAGAAACGAGGTGCTCGGATCCCAATGGATCCCAATCCCCTGGGAGACGAGCCTCCAGGCATGCTGGGGGAGATTTTTCTTCTAATAGACTCTGGGCGTGTCTGTGAGGGGTTGAGTTGGTTAGTTAACTGAGGAGGGAAGACCCAGTCTAGCAGAGAGCAGCACCATTCCTGGATTTGAGTCATGGACTGAGCACAAGGCTAAGCACCAGCACCCGTTCCTTTTTGCTTCCTGATTGTAGATGTGACCAGCTGCTTCAAGCACCTGCCACTTTGACTTTCCCACCATGATGGACAGCGGAGGCAGGGGGGTGGGGGGAACCTGAATTTAGGGTTGCTGAATCTATATGAAGCATATACTCTGCCTGAGCCATACCCCAAGCCCTCACCAAGCTGACCAGGCTGACCTTGAACGTGGACATCCTTCTGACAAAGAGCTTGTACCACCCAGTCCAACTATCCCAGACGTGTCTTCAAGCTCATAAAGGCTAGTTAATCCTCAAAGGGCACATTCCAAGATACCCAAACCTGCTGCCTAAGTATGACATCATCATTCTCCTCCCTCTCCGCAGCAACCCCAGCCACCCAGCCACAGTCTGAATCAAGGAGGTGACCGGTAATGCTTAGGAATTCCACGGCTGTTTTACAGCCCTCCTCAGCTATCCCATACACTGGGCTAGCGAGTTCCCAGTCTGCATCGCCCTGTCTGAACTATGCTAGTTTTAGGATCCTCATGTAGGTCCTATTCATCAGACAGGGTACTGGAGAGCAGCCTGATCCTTTCTTTTATTCTTTCATTACTAAAACTGTTGTTACAAAGGCAAAATTAGTACTAGAAAACAATAATTAGCTTCATCAGTTTAAGACACCTTCCTAGATAACTCAGGATTATATAGAGTAAATAATGATAAGATAATATTTATTTTATATATAATTTGTATATTTTATATATAATTAAATATATATTTATTATAATAAAAACTTTTACCAATTATCATAGTTACTCTGCATTGTTGCTGATAAAATCATGACAAAACAGCTTAAGGGAACAAGAGGTTTATTCTCTCTTATGATAGTCTGTTTACAGCTGCTTGTCCGCCTGGACAGGAGAGCCCA
This sequence comes from Typhlomys cinereus, assembly GCA_023101885.1. Taxonomy (NCBI): domain Eukaryota; kingdom Metazoa; phylum Chordata; class Mammalia; order Rodentia; family Platacanthomyidae; genus Typhlomys; species Typhlomys cinereus. The sequence continues at coordinate 3,899,222 of JALPQD010000198.1, read as the reverse complement.
TGTCAAAACACAAGGGCTGAGAGAGCTGGCCACTCCATACCCATGTAACATCTGAGAATGATCCTCACTTGTCAGACCAGCATGTCTGGCCAACTATACAGAAGGTTCCTTCCATTTTATTCACTAGTCCTGCCCACCATGACTGGACCGTCCCCTGTCAAGTAGATAGTCTCCTGCAAGTTCACCCAAACACTAATTCTCTACCAATGTGCTCTGAGCTCGAACCCTCAACCATCAAGTTGACGCCTGTATCCAACATGATCCAATTTTGTCCATATAATTGCAACAGTCCCTTTCCACATGTGATAATTGCTGAGTCATAAAATAAGGGAAGTAGGCATGAGACACTGGACTCCATGCCCATCACTGGAAAAGAAATGAATTCTTGACAAACATACCAGCTGGGCTGAACCCTCCACCTTATCAATGGGAATCTGGAGCTAGGAGCTGTGTTGGCTGCGGTCACATGGAGTCAGCGGCAGGGTGGCTGCAATCCTGGTCTTGTTCCTCATGATCTCTGCCCATTATGCTTCACTGCCACATGTTCTTTAGTGGACCATCGTGAGCCGTCACAGGACCAGGTACTCTCCACCCACTGTGCCACCCCTGGAGGAAGACTGGACTCCAAGATGTTCTTCCTGTACACTTTTGCTGTCTGGCCCTTCAGTTTATAAACCGCGTGCCCTCCATTCAGGCAGGTTGGCAGGAATTTCCTGGATCAGTCCTATCTTCCTCAGGCACTAATGAAAATAACAGGTTTCACTGATCCCAAGATGAGTGTGTGAAGCAGGAAATGTCGAGGGCTAAGAGTGAATGCCCAGCAGGAGAAATTGGCTGGGGAACTATTTCAGTCTTTAAGGTCAAGTGATAGGGATTTGGGTTCGAATTAGTTGCATCAGGCAGGCCCTTCTAGAATATAAAATGAGCCTGTAATATATGAGTTTTTAATTTAGATGCAGTTGGCAGCGAAAATTATATATGTGTGTGTGTATACATGTATGCATGATATTCTTGGACAGCTTCATACATGAACACAATGAATTTAAGTCATTTTTGCCCCATATTACTTGATCCCATCTTCCCTCTCTTCTCCCACTGAAAACCTTCCCTACTTCATGTAGGGAAGTCTTCCTCTTACTTTTGGACTTTTTTGCATGTGTGGCACACTGAGTTTTATCATGGTTAGTTGCCTATATTGGTAAGTGGCTATGCCACTTATAATACTTGTCTGCGTTATAGCAAATTATGTCGGTAAAACAATGTTGTTACAGTACAGACAAGAGAAAGTGGAATGGTCTTATTTAAAATCTCTTAACATGCCAACAAAAAATTATGTTAAAACTGAGTATATTAAAAAATATGTCCTCTACTCAGCTGGCTCAGAACTTAGAATCCCAGAAGAACCAAACCAAAGCTCCGGTGTGTTACTGTGGCTTAGGAAGGCAGCAGCATTAACAGTGCACATCTTTGTCCTCGCCCTTGAGACACAGGCAGGATTGCAAATACAAGGTCGGCTTGGTCTACACTGCAACTCCCTGTCCTGTATCATTCTCCACTTTGAGTGGGGAGAGACAGATGCATAGACACACAGACATGTGGCGGTCAGAGGCTAACCTTCCTAAGTTGCTTCTCTACTTCCATCTTGTGGCCTTACAGGGACCAAACTCAGGTCTCCAGGTTTGCAATGGGCACCTTTGCCTGCCAAGTCATCTCAGCAGCCCTCACCTTGAGACCATCTCTCATGGAACCTGAAGCTCACAGATTGTTTAGACTGACTGGCCAGTGAACTCTCACAGTCCTGTCTCCCAGCACTGGGACTGTCTGCATGTGCCGCCCTCCATATGGACCCAACCTCTGGTCATGCTTGCACAGCAAGCGTTTCACTCACCGAGCTTTGTCTCCTGAGTTAACGTGAGCACTCACAGCTATATAACTTAGTTATATCCCAGTAGTCCTGGCAAACTTTTCATTTCAGATTCTAGAAATTTTAAAATTTCAATAACCCACTAGTCACTCTGTCTTAATCTCCATGTGTTCGTGGAGTTTCTAGTTTCTCTTGCTGCTGCTTACTAGCTATATTGCACTACACTACAATCTGCCAAGAAGCAAACTTTCATGCTTTTGTAGTTGGGAAGACCTCACATTCAAGAATGTGGCTTAGAGGAATTTCCATGAGCTGCTAAGAATGTGTTTTCTACCTCTTGGAATATTTTAGTCAATCCGTTTGATTTTTGGCGGTTTAACTGTGTTTTGTTTTTTTAAGATTGGGTGACCTATATATAAAGTGTTATTGAAATTAACTATTATATCTAGGCCTGTCTTACCTTTCATGTCCATTAGCGCTTATGAAATTGGGAGCCTCAACCTGTGGAATATTTTCTTGTATTTTTTTTCCTTCAATTCCCTGCTGTAGCTACCATCTTTTGATGAGGCAGCAATCACACCCAACTTAGAGGAAAAAGGGAAGCGCATTTGGTTTATGTTGGGGTGGCACTGCCCATTACGGCAGAATTTGCATAGAAGGTATGGCTATAGGCAGAAACAGGAGGCCAGACCACTGCAACCATCATTAAGGGGCAGAGAGGAAGCAGGGCCAGGTGACCAAACCTCCAAGCCCGCCCCGTAATATGCACTTCTTCCAAGACTAACTTGTAAAGGTGCCACAACCTTCCCACACATTAGCGGCAGCTAAAGATTCAACACACCAGCCTGTGGGGAACTATTCCCACTCAATGAGGGGCTTTTAAGTGTCTTGGACTCTGCTTCTGGACCCAATAGGTTGTGTAGCAGTTTGAAACAGTCTATCTCCGAGAGCAGTCCACAAGTCTCCGGAAGTTCTTGAAACTAACAAGACTGACAGACCCTCTCCCCAGTGTAAGGAACTGTAAGGAGACTGGCCAGCCCAGCCGTCTGGAGAATGTTCGCCCTATCTGAGGTAGTGAAGGCTCCTGAGGGTCGCCCAGGCTGGGGTGGGCTTCTGGTACTAGTGCTCAGTAGCCCGTCCTTGTTAAGTCTGTAAATAACGCCAATAAATCCATCTGTCTCAGCTGGACTTCAATGCCCTCCCCACTGTGACCCGTTATTGAATCTTTATCTGGGGTGAACAGCAGCATCTCCAAATAATGCACTTTCTTGATGATCATGTTACCACCATGTATCTCTTCTAATTCTTCTTTTTTCGTATTAGCCTGATTTTTTCATCTCTAACATTCCCTTCTCCGAAAATCTCAATATGAATGTTTTCCATGTTGCTTTTCCCCGTCGCTGCTTGTCACCATCTGGCACAAGATTTCCCAAGATGCTCGCGACTTCCCTGGCCTCTAGCCCGCAGCTGGTCGGCACCTTCCCGCAGCAGTTTACTTTCTCCTGGCTGGGGAGGGGTCTGTGAATCTCTGGTTTGTGAGAACACATCACCGAAGAATTTGTTGCTTAAATCCGCACATTTGTTTGGGGGGTTTTGCTTTTCAGTTGTTTGAGGAGCTTATTAAGCAGACACTTAAGACTCAGTCCCAGGCTCTCCTCAGAGGTGGAAACAAATTGGTGCAATGCACCTCTGACGTGGCAGTCTTCGAATATGTCACCCATGACCATAAAGCAGAAAGTGACCAACAACTTTAGCAGTGCTATGAAATTACAAACTACTTATGGAATTGGACCCATGATGGTAGCAGACACGTGAGCGTGTGCGTCACTCCTGGAAATAAGCAATAAGCAGCTTCAGAAAAGCAACCCGCCCTCTCAACCGGAAGAGTTGAAGACATATGCAAGCGCACACACACCAGATACACCACAGTACGGAAAAACAAAAGAAAAAAACCTTAAAAACATTGGGAGCTAGACACAGGGCTCAGGATAAGACTCTACCTCAAAAGCAAAAGGACCTGAGTTCATATCCTGGAACGTATGTAAACATGCAGGTGGCAGTGGTGGAGGCCGCACCTCTGGCTCTGGGAAATCCAAGACAAGCAGTAAAGTGGAAGCAATCCGGGAACTCGTCCTCAGGCCTCGAAGGCATATAGGGCCTTTGATGCACGCACGAGCGCATCCTTGATGGAACACCACGAAAGCCTGGGCCTGTCAACAGCTTGTTATGAATCAGGAGGGTCCACGGGCCCTTACACACGAGGGGAAGAGTGGGGTGGGGGGGCAATTTTCTGCATGGTGCAGCCACTAGCAAGGGCCATGTACTCATAAACAACCCAAGTGTAACTCATTGGACCAAAAAAGTCAAAGACAAAGTACAAAGGAACAGTTGGGAAAGGGAAGGGGTTAGGGAATGTGAGGGGAATGGAGAGAGACTGACAGAAATCAATCATATCTATATGTGGTTTCAAAGCTAAATGAAAAGGGAACGTTCACGAAGCAAACACCATTCACACAGCAGGGCAGGGATGCCCAAGCGAGATGTCAAACACGTCAGGGACAACAACGGTATGGGAGACTCAACACACATGCGCATGACAGAGCTGCCCATGTGCCTACTTCATCCCTGAAGAATTCATTCTGGTGTTTGTGTGGAGGGAGATGCATCGCTAAAACAAAAATCAGAGTCACTGTTATTTACAGAAACCTAAATGAAAACTTTAATCAACAGCTACAGGTTTATTTCCTGGAATGTTTTTTATTGTTTTTGCACACACCCAAGTGTGTATACGTGCGCACATGTGTTATGTATCTGTATATGTGTATGTATGGGAGGGCACAGTGTGTCCCTATGGAGGACCAAAGGTGATTTCAGGAATCATCCTGGATTGTTTCTACCTCATTCTTGCTTCACTCTGGGATTTCCCAGGCTCTGCCCACTGGGGCCACAAGCGTAGGCCCCACTATTTCCCTGGGATCTGGGATCTGAACTCAGGTCCTTCTGAGTCTTAACCCGAGCCATCTCTCCAGCCGTATTTCCTGAAACCCTACCCTTAATATTCTACACTTCTAGTTCATGAATCTCACCCTAACACTGGGTTCCATAATTAAGAATATAAAATAATCTCTAGATTGAATTTAAATTTGTGGCTTTTAAGATGCCTGAAAGAACACTGACAGACTGCCATCAAAATAAAATCTGAGGGGGCAAAATAAACACAAATAAACGTTAACGGACATTTAGCTCTCAAATTTTTAAAGCCTTTGACTCTTTCTAAAATAATTTAGAATTAGGATTTCTTCTTAAAATTAGGTCTTTATAAGATCTAAATAAACTTTAAAATGTTTAAAAGTCTAAAAATCACAAAATTGCTAACTATGGACTTCCCAGTTGGCCTAGCTAGATGAAACACACTGTCTTCTTTTAAAGATGAAAACAAAAAAGATAACCCATTGAAAATGTACTATCTCTTCCTATATTTAGTATTTAATTCTTATAAGCCTATGTATTAGATTATATAAAAAGAAAAAGAAACAAATCCAGTGGGAGAATGTTTAATAAATGGTTGAGACAAATAGCTGTTCAGATTAAAAATAAAATTAGGTCCTTAAATCTTGCACCATATAGAAAAATACATATATCGTAATGGATCAAAGAGCAAAAAATAAAAATGCAAATACCCAAATTCTACACACAATATTTGGGCACTCAGGCTCTCTAAAACCATTTATGGATCTCAGATTATTATAGAGAAGAAATTGTTAATTATAACGTCTGTTAAAATCTTAATACCAAATACTAGGTATATTTTCAAGAATAGGTCACATGCAAAAAAATGAAGATGAACACATTAACTTAGAGTTATAACTTTATAGAATCTTCAAAATGGAACTAGAAACAGAAGCACATCAATGCAAATTAACGATGACTTAAAAAACATCATTTAAGTAAGTTTGAGTGCATTGTATAGGTGTATTCATGTCTATCAGGCCTTTCAGAAATATAAAACCAGCTAAATCTGTAGTTCTTGAAAGACAACATGTGTATTTTTCTCAAACTTGATAAAATAGATGCAAATTAAGTTTAATAAAAGTACCTGCAACATACTTGAACATCTAAACATATTGTAAGAATTCTGTATTAAAATGCATTTCACCTGCATTAATCTCACAATGGAAAAATACTTGCAGATAATTAGCATTAAGAATGCAAATATATTTATTTTTACTGTGGAACAAAAACTATAGTAATAAGGTTAGAAATAACGCATTTGCATAATCTACAATGAAGCTGTAGACAGTCTACCTTATGATACTCTATCTTAGGTGAAAACAATATTTAAGTTTACAACAATTTACTCGAAGCAAAATAAGAACAGGATCTTAAAGTAAGCAAGGCAACATTAGAACAACCATTTTAGATTACTTTTAATTAAGTATCGCTTTAAAACTGTATTAAAGATGAACATAAATTCTAACATGCTCTTCTCTTCTTATAAATGGGATGATGTAGAAAAGCAAAGCTTCAATGTATAAGGGTTGGAACCATCTGCAAAAGTTGAAAAACTAAAGTTATTAAGTAATTCACTTCATCGAATTCAAGACTACCTTGACTTAACAGAGTAAATTATCCTACCACTTTTATTGTGTTAGAAACAGGAATATAAAGGAAGAAAACTTGTATATAAGGTAAAAAGATTCCTTGTTTCCACTTAATAAACAGTATGCTCTATAAAACAGATACTTTGTTACTATTACAGTAGCATGTTTTCAGCATTAACAAGGTATTTACTTTGAGTGAATGAATTCATTATTAAAGGTTAATAATATCAAGATTAAGCAGCCATTCACCAGCAGAGTTCACTTTAGTACTTATTGCCAATAATGATATACAAATACCAATTCAAATACAGCCTGAAAAGTGGACAGAGTTTACTGCTTGTGCCAACAAAGGATGCCAGAATATCTGGCACTAAATCTGAATACCAACAATGGTCATAAATTCTGAAATTACTTTAAAAATGGGTATAATCAGGCTGGAGCGATGACTCAGGGGTTAAGATTCTGCCTCGAAAGCAGAAGGTCCTGAAGTTCAGATCCCAGGTCCCATGTAAAAAAATGCCAGGCACAAACAGTGAAGACCTGAACTTCTGGCCCTGGTGGGCAGAACCTGAGAAATATGAGAGAAAGCAAAAAAGAGGTGGAAGCAACCCAGGGTGAGTCTTGAAGTCATCCCTGGGCCTCCACAGGCACATGCAATCCTTTCTATTAAAAAACACCCACCCACACACACAAAAACCCTGAAGTTGTAATGGGCATTTCAATTTACCACAGGTGTTACTATAAATTGGTACAACTGCCCTAAAGAACAATGTCGCAACATTTTATCAAAATATACACTAATGTTCTGCACTATTTTAAGAAACTGCTCTACAAAAATATAGAAGATTGGTAAAAGAAACCATGGTAGCTACTATGACCCTGCAGCTTTACAGATTAGTAAAAGCCTGCAGTCAAGTCTTGGTGGCACATATCTTAAATTGCCATACTCAGTAGGTAGAGGCAAGAGGGTTGCAAATTTGAAACCAACTTGGACTACAAATGGACTGTTGGAAAAGATATGGAAAGACCCAAAGAAACAAGGTAAAAAAGGCAGAAGAGATAAAAGAATTTATAAGCCACCTTTGCATGTGCCAATATAAAGATAGCTCCAAAATTATATGAAACAGCAAAAAGAACAGCATACAGGATTATCTTATTTAAAACTGTAAATATAGGCTAGAGAGAAGATTCAGGGACTAAGACTATCTCACAAGCCCGGGGCCAAGCAAAAAGGAGGTAGAAGCAATCCGGGATGATTCCCAGTCACCCTTGTCCTCGACAGGGACACACAGTGCTCTCTGACAGACAGACACACAAAATAAATAAATAAATAAATAATTTGGTTAAAGCTTCTCACCAGTTGAGAAACAGGAATTCTAGCACAGTGAACCTTTGCTGTGAAAGCTGCTGACAGAGCTACTAATCTCTTTCACAGGCAGGTCTTTATGCTAGAACAGCAGCGAAGCAGGCTCACGCCCTGCATGCACATGACCATGTGACTCTGGGTCAGTTCTGACTCCTTTACTCTGATATTTTCTGGGAATCTCCAACAAGGCTATTAACTGTATCTTCCTGTATCCTTGTGATCACACCAATTTTAACACTGTCAGGTGATCCTCAGGAGCCACCCTGCAACCTCATTTATATTCCCAGGCAAAGGTAATAAATAACTCACACCCTATCAAAATCCTCTGTGACTACTATAAAGACACAGAGACTCTGTTGAACAAGCCACACTCGTGTCAGCACATGCTTTCTTTCTGGGTACTTCTTTCTCTCAACCCTCTTCCTTAAAATCTAAATTAAAGCACCTTTATTCTGCAACACAAAAGTATCTTTTAAAAAAATTTTTTTTTTTTACTTATTATTTACTCAATTGTGTGTGTGTGTGTGTGTGTGTGTGTGTGTGTGTGTAGAACCACGGACCAATTGGGGAACCACCATGGACGCCTCCACCACCTCCTTATTTACTCTGCCCGGGATTCACAGCTCCGCCCTACCAGTACCAGAAACACAGGCCTCCCCCGCTTCTGCCTGGGGTCTATACGTGGGGTCTAGGATCCGAACTCAGGACCTTTCACCTACAAGGCAGAGGCTTAACCTCTGAGCCACCTCTCCAGCCCCAAAAGTATCTTCTTAACTACAACTCTACTGACTGACACACACTTACTTGGAACTCGTATCTGGTAGTGATTGAGTGAGGTGAGCGCCTCCACGGCGTCCGTTTTGCATTTCCACTCCAGTAGGCCAGAAAGTGTTTTGGCAGAAGCTAAACAAAAACAAACATAAACTGAGCTGATATTTGTCATCAACCTTTCCAGAAAAGGTAAAAGAAGGAGTGCTCACTTACGTTTCGCATCAAACACTTTATATTTGATGAATGTAAGAACTTCGTGATCATTACACAACTGCCAAAAGAAGGTAAAGCTTCATTAGAAATAAAAACAGAATAAAATTCCTTTAAAAAAAATCTTGCTTTGTAGTATCACTTAAGCCTTGAGTGTAACATGAACAAATTAAAAGTATTTTCAGGTTAACATCAAGTTATTTATATCGAAAATAAAATATTATGTCAAAAGTAGAATTAAGAGTTATGCTGGTAAGCAGGTGTGTAATCCTAGCACTTGGAAGACAGGCAAGCCGACTACAAGGTCTAGGCCAATCTGAGCAACGCAGAGAGGCTCTGAGCAGGAGGGGGCTGAGGGCCGGAGACAGGTTATAAGCATGAGGATCAGAGTTCAGATTCTTAACATACTTGTGTGGCAGTGTGGATCCTACAGACATACTGACCAAGCAGTCTAAACTATCCCACTATTCCACTATTGCAGAATGCAGCAGCAGATACCCAAAATTAACCTCTTGCTTCTCCAAATACGCACATCCACATATTCACATACACTGCCCCCAACTCAAACCAAATCACGCACAACTTTAAAACTTTTCGTTTATTTGTGTTTGTGTATGTGTATCAGAGGGCTCTGAGTGTCCCTGTGGAGGACCAAAGGTCATTTCAGGAATCATTCTGGATTTCTTCTACTTCCTTTTTGCTTCATTTTGGGTATTTCCAGGCTCTGTCCACCAGAACAGGAAGTGCAGGACATCACCATTTCTGTTTGGCGTTTTTACAAGGGATCCAAACTCAGGACATTCTGCTTACAAGGCAGACTCCTGAGCCATCTCTCCAGCCCGCACACACAAAATTTTTAAAAAAATTTTTCCAATAGAGCTAAAACATGTAATATTACACACTTTAAAAAAAAAAGAATGACACCATTTATTGTATACATACTTGTTCCTCAGTGCCTACCTTTGTGAAGGTCTCTTCATTGACACACAATGGAACATTATAGTAATGTAGCACACACGAAGGTGGTTGGATTATATTCTTAGATGCTTGGCCAGCACTTGTAAAGCGATTGTTTTTACTCATTGCAAAATCTTTGTAGCTACTTGTACCATCTTCCAGCTCAAATATTTGACTTGGAACAACTGTATGTTGTTTAGATACGCTAAAGAAAAATATATACAACATACTATGTTAGAAAAAAGCAGCAGGTTGTCAAAAAATGTTTGTATGAATCAACAAGAAAAGACAAATATAGTCCTCTTCTGTGTGGACTGGATCCAGGACTCCTTCCACAGGCACAAAACCTGAGGCTGCTAAAGTTTCTCACATGAAATGGTGTGGTAATTCGTAGTACAGCCTCCTGTGTTGACTTATGTGGCTGTCCATAAATATGGATCACTCCTAGAATATTAATAGCTAATACAGTATTGTTTACTACTCAAATTTTTTTTCATTTGCAGTTGGTTGAATTAGTATAGGATCCTCCAACTATATCCCCTTTTGTATAATCAATCACTCCTATACTTTAGGTATCAATTATAAAGAAAAATATTGACTATGTTCTCACATTAAAAAACTGTGCAGCTGCTTAAGAATCTAACATAAGAATTGGTCTGTTTTAACATTCAGCTTTGTGACCATAAAACTAAAATCTCTACATATAGACAGATGGAACCATTACATAACCCTGAAATTTGCCCAGAATACCAAAAGTTCTGCTATGACTCTCAGTTACAAAATATTAGAAGTTCAAAGTATTTAAAAAAATTTATCACTTAAGATAATTACCAAACATTAAGCCTTTTTCCAAATAATTTGACATTATTAAGGTGGGTGACAGCTCTTTCTACGGCATACTCATCACCCATTTCCACCAGTGCTGTGCCAGGGATGGTCTTCATAAATTTTACCTACAAAAACAAAATCCATAAAAAGCAACTAATTAATTTTAAAGATAGCGTGATTTTAAACAGTTAAAGTCATATCCAGAAAAATCACTTAAATCCTTGGCCCCTGCTCTCTCATTTATGAGATATCCTTAGCTCTAATCAGGATTATATGAAGGTAAAAGGGATAGAGCCCATAACTGTATGATATAGCAAACTGAGGTCCTGTCTATCGATTGTGTGATTTAGAAGCAATTCGCAGCCAGACTGTTCCTATTAAAAGGAAGAAAATGGTAATATCTAGGACTTGTCCCATCTCTTTTAACATTCATTCAATAAATTCCATTATCTAGTTTTAAAAAGCACTGTGCTAGTAGGTACAATAAACTGAAACAGAACCCTCTTGATTCTTCTATTTTAGTAGGTAAGCCAGACATTTTAAAATAAAATTACAAACAATACAGAATTCTGTTAAGGAATAAACAAGGTGCTACCTAACAAATACAAAATGATTTAAAGATAGCTTGTTAAGTAGTAAATGTAATGGAGAACACCTTTTAATAGTTATTTTAAACATCCATCCTCTCACTATTCCAAGTAATTCCAGTGAGCTAAGGCTTCAAGAGCTGGTGGTTTGTATGATAACTATTTACCCAAGTCTGGCTATTGGGCAGGACGAATCTGACACCCTGAGCACTCTCTTCTTACCTGTCAGCCTCCACAGTACTGAGAACATCATTTTACAGTTCAGCGTGATATTTACTTCCATCGCTCGTTTTATTTTTAATGGTATATTCTTAACATTTTTATACTATACCTGTACTTGAACAAAACTTAACAATACCAGATTTTTTCAGTTTTATTTGAAATCATTTGTTTTTCTTGTGGATTTATCACTTGATTTATGTATATGCAAAGAATTTTATTTCAGAATCTCAAGAGTTGTATCAGACCAAGATTTTATAATTAATGAACTAAGAGTCAACTTTTCAAAATATACTGCTCTCTCTCACACACTTGTGATTAATGTGCATGTTATTTCTTATCATTACAATAAGGTAAGAATGTGACATTTACATCGATAAAGTAACATCACGGTACCTGAAACACCATCAAAATAGATTCGTGTCATGGTCTGAAATATGTCCTCCACAGACTCGTGTTTAGGAAGGTCATGGCAACTTTAGCAAGTGAACCTTGTAGGAGAAAGGCAGTCGTGCGGGTGGTCCTGGAGGTGGATTAGCTCTACCCTACTTCCAGGAGAGCACAGCCTCTCAGATGGGTACGACTTAGCTTGTTTCCGGCTTCTGCAGCCAGCCATGCCACTTCCGCCATTAAGGACTGTTATCTCCCCTCTGGAACCATAAGCTGAATAAATCTCCCTTTCTCCCTTTAAGTTGCTTGACTCGAAGGTGTTCTCTCATAAGAACAGAAAGAATAACTAGTACAGTCAGTTTGAAATACTGCCCAGGCTGAAATAAAGGCACATTTCTCTTCAGAATATATTCAAAGCCTTTAGAAGGCAAATATATAAAGAGCCCTCCCAAGATTCAAGACTTCTGGTCAAGCTCCAAGACATGTTGGCAAATACCTACCTCCATGAGTCTAATAACTCTTTCACTTTGATAGCTAACAGTTAATGCTAAAATCTGCTTTGAGTGGTCAAAACTGTAAGCATTCCTCGACTTAGAATAAAGCTATTATTATTATTAAGTTCAAAGTATTTCTACTTTGGCATGCTTTGGCATTTCTATGTGGCATGCCTTCATACCACTGTAAAGATGAAAAATCTAAGCTAAATCACTATAACTTAAGAATTACCTATATATGGGCTTTATGCCTATAACACTTTAGTAAGTGATTAAACTATGGATTTAGATCATGCTTTGTATTACTATTACTACTACTACTATTATTATTGTGTGTGTGTCAGAGGGCACTGTGTGTCCCTGTGGAGACCAAGGGTGACTTCAGAAATCATCCTGGATTACTTTTAATTCCTTCTTGTTTTGCTCTGGAATTTCCCCCATGAAGTGCAGGCCCCCCCCCCCCGCGCCTCCCTTATATGGACCGGGGATCTGAACTCAGGATCTTCTGCTTGTGGGCAAGAGTATTAACCTCTGAGCCATCTCTCCAGCCCTGTACTAAGTTTTAAAATTTTTTTTTTTCCTTACCAGAAAACTGCACCAATCACCTATCAGCAAAATATAACAATTTCTGATTCATACACAATAGCCTTTTAGCTTATGTGGGTCATCACTGAAAGAAAAAAAAGCCTAGATATTCCTAATAGAAGAAAAATCACTAGGTATAATGGTTTCACACTACTATATATACTCCAGCAAAATAAACATAATGAAGTTTACCTTTTCAATATTTCCATATAAGCAAAATAGGTTGAAGACTCTTGAACAATTCATTTTTAGTTGATGCAATCCACTAACCATTACGACTGAACCAGAAGGATTTCCTCCATGCATGTATGAGGAAGAAGCTTGTGGTAATGGATACGCAACGAGCTCTGGTGTATCTCGAGAGCCCATTCTATAGCGACTTGGTAAAGGCAGTAATGGACCATGGGATCCTGTAAAAATGACCAAAGTAAGTAAGATTAAGTACACGTACCTCCATTTGTAATGCAAAATCTTCAAGTATATGAATATTTAAAACATCAACTTTGAGAAACAAATCCATATTGTATGTATTATATCCAATACACACTGAACTCTATGCAAGATATAAATTTTTATTCTTTAAAAAACTGCTAAACAAAGTATGTAAGATTAGGTTAGAAGATTCATGAAGTCCCTTTAAATTTTTGGGATCTACATAAATTATACTAAAATTCAGCAAGGTATAGGTAATACAGGCCTATAATTTCAGCATTTGGAAAAGGCTAGAAGACTCAGGATTCAGCATACCCTTGCTAAATTTTAGAGAGGAGAAGGCCAGCCTGGGTCCATATAGACTGTCTTAAAAGACATACACTAAAAAATTAAGTCAAAACTGAATTTTAATATTCACCATACACACACATATTAGAGATTATGGCAAACTCCAATTTTCAGAATTCTAACTCAGCTGTCATTTACAGCAACATCACCACTAAGCATATACCATCATGCTGACTTTCTGCAATTCTATGGAGACTATTTAATTAAGCACATCATTAAGGTCATCTTCAGTTGTTTAGTTTCTATTGCCCTCCTATTTTTTTTCTGCAGTGCTGGAGTTGGAAACTCCAGCTGCATTGCTAGAAAGCTTCTACCACTAAGCTCCACCTCCAATCCTCAAAATGACCCTTCTGACTAATAACAGATAGTTTTTTTAATGCTTCACAAATTTGCATGTCATCCTTGAGCAGGATGCTAATCTTCTCTGTATTGTTCCAATTTTAATACATGTGCTGCCAAAGCGAGTACAACTGGTAGTTTCTTAAAACTATTTTTTAAATAGTTTTAAGTTTTTAAAAGTATTTTTCTCATGATATTTGGATTGTTTTACATATTCCAAGATTCAAATGTTTTCGATACTTCAAAATCCATATTCTTTCCACACTATCTCTTGCCACTTCCATTTGTTTACACCATGACACTTCACTGTAACTACCATTTCTTTTTCTCATGGGAAGTAGAAAGATTCCGTTATACAGGCAGCAGAAACTTGCAATGTTTAATTTGGCTCAAATCCAAAGATACTGAGATTGATTTAAATGACAGCTAAAAACAGTAAATGTTTATTTATAATTATGACTATGTGCCATTAGGATTATTTACACTATTTAAATTCTTACTTATAGTAAAGATGTGAAGTCTTTTAAAACCTCTGCATCCTAAATAGCTGATTTTTATTAAGCTTAAAAAATAAAAAGCTGATTTTAATAAGCTTAAAAAAATACAATGCGCCACATATAAAAAATTCACTAGTAGGGGAGTAAACGAAGCTGGGATGAAGAGTCAATGCTTATAAAAGTAGAAAAATAAAAAAAAATTAAATTCACTTTTATGGTAAAATGTTATATAAATGACATTATTCCCTCTCATGCACGTATGAATATGTATTCATATTCAGTAACCCAAGGTTAATAATGGCAATTATAATCACCTTATTCTTTTTGTTGATCCCAAGTTTCAACAATAGAGCTGGTCTCACTAGCCAGCTTGCTTTCCTTGGTTTCTCCCTTCTGAGGCTGCTAGAGCTACCATACCCACCATGTACACACGGGTTCTATGGATCTGAAGTCCAGTCCTCTCACTTGCATACAAACTCTTTAACTATCCCCCAACACACATTATTAAGATTCTGAAGTTATTTTACTATCTTTTAAAATTAAAATCTTTAGTGCAAGAAGCATATCCAGACATATTAGTTAGCAATACATACACAAGTAAATCCGTATTCATTTTGGCCACTACTGATCCCTTAATGAGCTTCTATACCAGGTCATGTCATGTCATATAATAGAGCAATTTCTACCATCAACTATTTCTAATAGCATTGCTTTTCAACTTTAAAACAAAGACTAGGTAAAGTCAACAACTACCCCTAAAAACTAAAAAACTAAGACAATTTATCAATACCAATGTTCAAGATTATTTTAAAGAATAATCTGAAGTCTGACTTCTTCCCAAAAACTCTTTATTCTAGCTTTCATAATCTTAAATTACTAACATAGCAACAGTAAAACCTGAGTTTTAAAATATAACTGCTGTAGTGGGGGACTGCATCCGTGCTCTCCCCTGCTTAAGAAAATCTATGTAACTGCTGAATAAAAGTCAACTTACTGAGCAGTAACATTCCTTTATAGTCCTTTTACAGGTCAGAGCCCATTATACATCAAAACCATACCAAATAAAATAGCAAAAAAGTATTCAACCCTAACCAATAGCTCTCAATTTATGGAGGATTATTTAATATATCAATATACTAAGAAAGGGTTTTTAAACCACTTCTTGAGAATAGACTGTAAGCGAATGATCTCAAATAAACCACATGAGTAGGAATAAGAAAAAAAGAAAAACATGTCACTCTTCAACAGAAATATAAAAACTCTAGTAGTTCATTTATACTACCAGCCTTCTGTCTTGACAAACTTACCATAGCCATCATGTCTAAACGAAGAAGGATGGTCTCCCAAAATGGCTTGTCTCTGGCGACCCTTTCCTCTATCTGACATAAAAGTAGAAACATGGTTTTACCAATCATGACTCAAGTTACTTAACAGAGTTCTCACATTGGAAGCACCCATTCAAAACATTCATTAAACTTCATAAAAGAAATATAACTCCAGGTTAAATTTAAACATCCATTCATATCCAATTTAAATACAAACACCAAAAATTTAAGGTAATTCTGTCTAACAAATTCCACTTAACTTGAAAATACTTTTTGCAAACACTAAATACAATCACACTTTCAAATTTAAAGGAAGATTAAATACTTTGCAGGAAGTGAATGTACACAATGCTAGAGGTTTGACATTGTACAATAGTTTTTACCAATACATGTCTTTAAAACAAGGTTGTAAGTGCAGTACTTTTGAAAGACAGTACCTGAATCATACTATTAGCTTCAACTGCAACACATTTTCAAAGTGGGCTTCTTTCAAGAAGTTTCAGCATAAGCCAACAACAACCTGTATTACATGGTTTCACAATCAGTAAACACAGAGTATTTTTTATGTACATACACATATTTACAAACACCTACTGACTTCAGAGCTGAAAATTTGCACATCACTGGCTCATGTTGTATCATAGGTCTATTTAGACCCTAACACCAAGCAGAATATGAGCAACCTCCAAAGTTTAAATATGCCAAGATAAAGCTAACCAAGGGGGCTACATTATTGGATGAGAATACTACAATACTCTAAGATAATTTCTATTCTTGATACATTTTCAGAAGAGGAATGCCAATTTTCTCAAATCTTATTTGAAATATCAATAAAAAAATTTTTTGCAAAAATTTTTTGCAAGTTTCTAAAATATCACTTCGTTAGTTGTCAATTTCAAAAATTACCATACTTCAGAAGTTTGCTGGTCAAATTACAGTGCCCAATAAGGTTATTATATGTATACACATATCTGAAGACTCTGGTCATTTCTATTCTGAAAATTCAGAATATTTCTGAATTTCAACATATCTTTAATCACCTGAAAAAATGAGGATTATGGGAGATGAGAAATATTTTTACTTCACATAGCTTATGTATTTTAAAGGATTATGTTTTTATTAGCTGTTCTGGTTATCACAGATTAAAAAGGTTTGAGAGGGTCCACTAAGCTCAACATTTGCTCTATATTTGAAAAAAAACAAAAACCCACAACTCTGTTATCCCTATTAACGGGGACTAGCTAGCCAATAACAAAGCACTTACTTTCTTTACACTTACAGATATCTTAAACTGTAAGAAAATTATTTTTTATACAGTAAAGAAAGATATCCTCTATCCACATTCAACATATCTGGCACCTCGAAAGTTTCATATGCTTGAACAATGAAAGTGACCCTCAGACTTCTCCAGTCATTGCCTCATCAGGCTGAAGTTTTTCCTTTCCCTTACATGACTTGCAGCATGTTTCAATCTTCATGAATCCATTCAGCTCACCCCTTTTTTCACATACTGCTGCTCCACTTACATGTTTGCTAAACAACACTATTCCTAGCTCTCTAAGAAGCACGATGACTTCACTTATTGATACAGCTAAAATTGTGTTATAAAAGAAAACTAGTTATAAGATTCCAATTTAACTACTAAACATAAAAGCTTACAATTTTCATTCATGAAATGACTATTTTAAAGGGTATCTTTTGGTTATACATTCTTACTATTAAATCTCCACGTGAAGCATATGCTACTTAGAGGGCCACATAAAATGAAGTGGGCAGAAAAGCCACACGAGCAGTGCACCTTGTTATATACTTTCTTCCCAGAAATGTATACAATGTACAAAATGTAAATTCTGCTTATCATTTCTGGAAGAATTCCCTGGAGTTCAGACTAAGGATTCTGTGCATTAAAAATGTGTTCAGAACTGATGAGTACTTTTTTAAAGGTTTTTTTTTTTTTTTTTTTTTTTGTAGAAAAGATACATGAATGTCTTTTGTTTTTTGAAAACAGGTCTCTCATAGTTCAGGCTGATGGAATTCCTGACCCTGCTGCTTCCACCTCCCAAGTGTTGAATTACAAATATGAGCCACCACACCCAGCTACAGTTGTATTAACTTGAATGTAAGCCAAGACTACTACAGAATCAAAAGTAAGTTTCTAGTTTTGTCAGAAAATTTTGTCAGTAATAAATCAGAAAAACAAGAGTAGTTCTCTCTTAAAAGCATTAACTAAAAATTGTTTTAATTGTATTTTCTATTTTAAATATCTGCCTTACTCATCTTTATACAGATTAACCAAAACTGTGTGAAAAACCTAAGCTTTTTTGTTAAAGTTCAGACCTATTTTAAAAATGTGTAAATACTTAGTGTTTTAGTAAGATACACTTTTAAAAAATGCAACCAAAACTACTTCAAATGAGTAAACAAAGTCAGACAGAAGCAAAACATTTCTCATCAACCACTTGTCCACAAGACATTATTTTCCAATTTTGGTTCAATTGCACCAAACAAACTTCCATTGAGTAGTGAAAATTTTGAGGTGTGATCAAAGCTGCATTTCACAAAACAAAACTATTTAGAACTCCGTGCAAAAGATGAGATGATTTCCTGGAAGCCAAGAGTTAATGAGGCCAATCATCCAAAAGTCCTAAATGTTTGAACATGCAAAGGATCATCCCGCCTTCAACTTTTTCTTTGGCAAAAGTACATGCACTATAAAATGCTCACTCCTCAAGATCTTTTGGATGCCATTATTTTTTTCTAGTCAACTTTTACAGACATAATCATCTTGAGTTTTTTCAACACATAGTTCAAGCACTGATATTGTAGTTGAAATGTAGCCAATACTGTAGCCCCCTTGTTTTTACAAGATCCACATTTTAATTTGTATATTCCAGAATTGCCACACAGTTAGTTGAACAATTTTACCAGTCAAATCTCTGCTCATGAAATTTAGCATTCATACTCTATAGGTGAAAGTACATCTCACATGACATGCTCTTGATTTTCAAATTACCAAGTTTAAATATATTCTACCTTAAAAGAACATGTTACTTTCACCTATACTTGAAATGTCAAATTGTCTGATTACACAAATTAACACAAAACTTCAAATTGTTACAAAATTTGACAACTTAACAGCCACTTTACAAAAATCAAATCACACAAAAAAAATCTTTTACATATAATGCACCTTCTCATTGTTAGAATTTCTGTTCAAGTCCATAATTGAAGGGGGAAAAACCTAAATTTTGGTGCAGCAAGTGTGTACTTATTTTTGTGGGGAGTGGAGAGTGCTGGGGATAAACACAGGGGCTTATGCATGCTAAGCACATGCTTTACCAATGAGCTACATCCCCAGCCAAGTACACACCTTTCTAATCCACAAATCTTTAGAATCTGTGTGGATGGTTGAGCATTACCAATTCCCAAAAGCCTCAGTTATTAGCATATTAACAATATGAATCTAAGCTGAGAACAGTTACACCAAAGGGCATTAAGCTTTACAACATTGTAAAAAGGCCAGTTTCCGTTAATAAAGTCTTAAATTCTACCTTAAGGGAAGTCAGACCAATAATACATACAACTTCAAAAAATGGGCACAGTCTATCAAGGTGTTCATCCCATGCAATTTTGAAGTACTGTTAAGTGTCCTCCTTTTAAAAACTTGGGGTGATGGTGCATGCAGTATGCAGTCAAGGTGAGTTGCAAGTCTGAGTTTTTCAGAGGGCTTTTTGTTGATGCCGATGTTGTGCATGATGAGGTGTAGAGTCAGCCTGCCGGAGTCCTCTATCCTTCTTATTGCCTCGTCCAGCTTGGGGGAAAAGTCCTTTTCATAGAGAAGCAGTGTGCAAGTTTGCAGTTTGTAAGGAATATTCTGAATCAGTTTCCTCTCCTCCAAAGAGAGAGAGCTGCTTGGAGAAATGCAAGTCCTTGAACTGCGGGCGTGCCTGTATGTGTGGGCTCCTGGTTGAACTAACAAATATAAATAACTCAGTACATACCAGTAGGGGGCACTAATGTTCCAGGTTATTTTCAGGCATTACATAGACTTGGACAACAAAAGCATTCACCAATAAGATTTTCATTTGAATTAACTATCTCATTTCAGGAAAAAGAAATCCCATTGTCAAAAATTTGTCAGCAGATGAAAGTACATTCCAAAATGTATGAAATACCTACCTCGTCTTCCCAAATATGGTTTAGTGTAGTCCCAACTGTCATTGTCATTCCTAATAACATTTAGACGAGTTGGCTGGTAAAATTGAAAATAAATAAAGTAAATCCAAATTGTGTACTCAAAGCATAAACACACTTTGGTAAAGTGTTGAAAAAATACATACCCTTGCATATTCAATTTTGAGTGTGCAACATCCAGCATAGATGTCTGCTCCATTGAGTGCTGCCTTAGCTTTCTGAGCACAAAGGACTGATTCAAACATACAATTCTATTAAGGAAACTTGGTTTAGGGTTATCTAATGTTTAACACTCTTTCCAAAGAAAAGAACTAAATAATAATAATAAAAACTCATATGCTTCTGTAAATGTTTTACCAAATAAGTTTTTTGATAAAACTTGAAAGGTTTAAAGTCAAGGATAGCAAAAACAAAACGAGCAACTTACCTATTTTCCAAATAATTAGAAGCACTTTAAAAACTGGAGAATGAGCAGGAGAAAAGAGCAGATTACAACCCCTTAGCAAATGGTAATATACAACCTTGAAACAGGAAAGATTTTATTCTTAAAATACAGGACTTAGAAAGAACTCAGTGGTAGAGCACTTGCCTAGCATGTGGAAGGCCCCAATGAGAGGATGAGATAGATGAAGAAGAAAGGAAGAAAGATACATAGATTTAAATTGAGTACAATGCCTGATGTCTGAAATCTCAGCACAGAGTCTGAAATCCCAGAGTGAAGCAAGTAGGAGGCAGAAGACATTCAGAATGGTTCCCAAAGTTTTTTGGACTCTGGACACCCGTGTGTGTGTGCGCGCGCACGCACGCACGCACAGTGCACAAACCAATTTAAAAAACAAAAAAAAGGTAAGAGGGAAGGGGGAGTATTGCTTTGTGAAACAGGGTTAGCTTCCAACTTTCTATGGAATCTGTTTCCACCTCCCAAGCCCTGGGATTACAAGCATCTGCTATCACATCAAATTGAAATACTTGAATTATATATATTTTTGAGAAAATACAGTTTCATATCATTTGACTATATTTTATTGGCTTTTAAAGTCCATAATTTCAAAAATCTCATTAAAAGTATGTAAAAGTAAAAAAATTAAAACAAAAATTATCAGAACCAAGCACTGAAGAGTTTGCTAAACATCCCTACCCTTTCCTATAATTTTAGGATTTTTAGCTTCTTAAACAATATTAAGCCATACTTATCTTTTAAAAGCTGTATGTACATACACACGCACACACATGTAAAATTTAAACCGTACTTTTTACTTGGCATGTAATGAATTTAACAGAGGAGATCTTAGGTGATCTTTTGAAAAGTTCAATAAAGAAGTTAAGATTCTGCTCTTGCTGCAGAGAAGTTCACTTGGGATACATTGTAAAAGGTACACACAACCATATTATGAGATAGTATTGCTTCATGATGGAAGAGGAGATACAAGATTATGAACTGCTGTGCTAGTTTATGGTACCAAGTTATTTTTAATCAAAATAGTGATATTTTGTATGGGTACTACAGTTTCATTTTTAAAACTAATTTAAGGGCTGGAGAGATGGTTCAGGGGTTAAGACTCTGCCTCACAAATCAAGAAGTCCTGAGTTTGGATCCAAGATCCCACATAAAAATACCAGATGGAAATGGTAGGCTATACTTCAGCTCTGGTGGGCTGAGCCTAGGAAATCCCAGAGAAAGCAAGGAGATATAAGCAAGGAGGTAGAAGCAATCCAGGATGATTCCTGAAGTCAACCTTGGTTCTCCACAGGGATACACAGTGCCCTCTGATACACACACAAAATAAAATATAAAACTAATTCAAGTAGATTATTCTGACAGGAAACATGTAAACACATCTTACTTAGAAATACTTAAGTAGGAAAAAAACCAATTATTACAATAACCAATTTGCAAACACAAAGGATATTCAACCATTGCTTGAATCCCGTTTCTCTTGAATATAACAATACGTTGTACTTTTCCAACAGGGTTACATACAGTATACAAAACATCCTATAAAAGAGAAAAGAAAGTTTCTTCACATTTTATATTTATAATACATTAAAATGGTATTCTAAAAACCTAAGATTATCTTTCTATTAATTACTAATTTTGTTTTAAAAGTCTGCATTTCTAGAAATCCAATCCAGGACCTTCCACATGTCATCATTTTATCTCTGAGCCACATGCCCAGTCCCTAATTTTGTTATTAGTTTAAAGCATACTATACCTAAAGCTAATCCTTAACCTGTACTGTATACCACTGGTAGAGACATTCCAATGAAACATCTGAGAACATAGCCATTTTACTCCTAAATAAACCCACAATAGTTATTTTCTTCACAGGTAAATAAGTGTTTAATATAACCACCCAGATTTAGTAATAAATATTAACTAAGACACTGGCAGAATAGGTGTGGTCTTCATTTTTTTTTTAAGAAAAAACACTGCAGGGAAAAAAAAAGATCCATGATCATGCTGAGTTGTGTGTTATCAACCAAAGTGCCTGGATATGTGAGAATCTACATAGCAGCTTAGGGATAATTACTTGAGCACCTACAGTTATGTAATTGTAACAATTACTTGTATTGTTAGGCACTAGTGGTTTACAATTCAGCATCTTTGGGAGAAGGCAGGAAGACCAGTGCTCAAGCTCAACCTTGGCTATAGTGAGTTCAAGGACAACTTGGGTTACAGGAGACCCTGTCTCAAAGTAAACAAAGCACCTGTACCAGATTGGTTATATTTTCCCTAAAACACCAAATATCATAAATCTATTTCCTACCAATATGAGTAAATATATCTAAAACATCTGTAAAGACTATTTTATGCTTAGTTTTATATCCCTGTATCATACACCCATTCTAAAGATATCCAAGTTTCCCCTATAGTGATATTGTAGCTATAAAGAATATCAAGTGTCTTTGTCACCAGAAACGTGATTACAAAAGCAAAAATTTCAACTGGTTCAGGGCATGAACCCTTTACAATTCTAATGCCACCTTCTTCTGGTTTTGTTTTTCTTTGTCATACTGGAAAAACACTGAGCTGTATTTTCTCAGATTTAACATCACCTTTTAAAAGACTAATAAAGAAGGAGCTTTTTAGTAAATCCCATAACCTATTTTTTTTTTCCAGGTATACGTTTGTATGTGCTGGGAGGACACTCTCACCAGTGTCCTTAACTTACCATTTTCTGCCTTCCAAGGCTCAAATTAAAGGCAGACCACCATTCTATATAGGTTCTGAAGAGACTAACTCCAATCCTCTTGCTGTGTAGCGAGCACTTTCTCCACTGAGTCATCTCCCCAGACCTAAGATGTTGTTTGTAGTGTAACAAGCAATGTCAAAAACTTTATGTGTATCTTTGTATATATGCATGGTATACATATATGTTCACATATACATGTGTGGAAGCCAGAGATTGACATTAGGTGTCTTCCTAGTTATTCTCCACTTGATGATGATGATGATGATTGATGATTATTGAGACACTGATGGCTAGTCAGTGAGCTCCAGTCTCCATGACCCGAATGTTGGGACACAGATACTGTCATGGTTCGAAATGTATCCCCCCCCAGTCTCATGAGTTTGGGAAGGTCATGGCACCTTTGAGAGATGGAGCCAAGCCTTGAGGTGGAATAGTCCCAACCTACCTTCTGGAAAGGCCTGCTTTTGCAGCAAGCAGTCTAGCAGCTCTCTATCTCCCAGATGGACAGATGACCCTCCAGCCATTCTTTTTCCACTTTAAAAGACTTTATCTCCCTCTGGAACCATAAATTGAGTAAATCTCCCTTTTTCCCCTAAATTGCTTGACATTGGGTGTTATTCCACAGCAACAGATAAGAGTATTAGTTACTCCATACTCAGCTTTTCACACAAGCACTAAGAATCCAAACTCCGAATCCTCAAGCTTGCATAACAAGAACTCACCAGCTGAACTATCCAACTCCCCGGCTGCAACACGTAACTTACTGCACTATAAAGCACTGCCATTACCTCACAGACGTATTCACGCGTATTCTAGAAGAGTTAGAGATTTCCTAAACAAATCTGTCTATAATTCTCATAGAAGAACTGACACTGACAGTAAATAAAAATTTTTGGTGTGTGTAATTATGAAAGCATCTTCCTGTCCCTTTGACTTCAATGTCATGACTTTGACGTTTTCTTTGTTCCTTAAGCTTGATTGTCAAGATTATTTTTACACAGGCTGGTGAGATGGGCTTAGCAGGTAAAGGCACTTGGCCACCAAGCTACATGACTCTCACCAAGTTATCTATCCCATCATATATATACAATAGTTGGCAGATAAGAAAACAGAAATGGTCAGAGATAGTGCAGTAGGTAAGGCACCTGCTTGAAAATCTGGAGATCTGATTCAGTCTCTAGAACTAGACCCCCATGTGATGGAAGGAAAACCAACTTTCAGAAGTTGTCCTCTAACCTCTACCCACGTGCCATGGCAAATGTAAATATGCCTAATAAGTAAATATTAAAAAGAAAAAAAGAGAGTGGGAGGAAGTAAGAGGGAATAAAGGGAAAGGAGGATATGGGAGGGAGGGCAGAGGTAGGAAAGCTGGATGAATACTAAATGTTTGTAAAAGTAGAAAAAAAGATAAAATGGAGGGAAAAAAAAAAAAAAAAAAGGAAATCAGGCTAGAGAGATGGCTCAGAGGCTAAGCCTCTGCCTCGAAACCAAACTCCTGAGTCCAGATCCCAGATCCCATGTGAAAAATCCCAGGTGGAAATACTTCCGGCCTGGGAAGGCAGAGTCTGGGAAACTTCAAAGCAAATCGAATCCAGGGTGTTTCCTGAAGTCACCCGTGGGCCTTCACGAGCACTCACAGTGTCCTCTGAAATCCTCTGAGACACACATACACACGCACACACAAATACATACCACTGTAATTGGATAAAGAGGATTTTGAATAGACAGCAAGAGAACTTTGTTTCCTCCTGATGGATCATCAGTATTTCCTGGTCGAGTGATCCTTTTACTTGTAGAATAGTTGAAGAAAGCCTGCTGACCAGCAATGTACACAGGTTCATCTGCGGCAAATGTCACACATTCTTTGGCACTATCTATATTTTCAAATTCCACTAGAGCTTGCCGCTTAAATGGCATCATCATCACGTAGCTGAAAAGGGAATATTCAAAATAACACTTATTCCTAATCAAGTAAAAGCAGACAGTTAAAAAATAAGAGTCAAATCAAACAAATTTGTATAGTTTGTTAACTATATAAAACATGATGCAATTCCTAACCATATAATAAAAGCTGTGATATGCCAAGATGAAATACATGGGCTAAATGCCCCATGATGGAAAGTTTATTCATTTCATGCCCTCTAAAGCACAATTCCTTTACAAATCACTAGTGACACTATTCCCAAGCAGTATTAGAAGACAACAAGGGCTGGAAAATGGCTCAGAGGTTAAGACTGCCTCGCAAGCAGAAAGTTCTGAATTCAGATCCAAGATTCCACATAAAAGTCCAGGTAGAAATTGTGGCAGCCTGCACTTCAGGCCCCGGTGGGCGGAGCCTGGAAAATCCCAGAGCAAAGCAAAAAGGAGGTAGAAGTGATCTAGGATTCCCAAAGTCACCCTTGGTCCTCCACAGAAACACACAGTGTCCACACACACACACACACACACACACACACACATACTAATAAACTTTAAGTATTAACAACAAAAAAAGAAAACCAGAAGAAAAATAGAAGCAACTATCGAATGATCAAAGTTCATACAAATAACTTTCCCCCAAATACTTTTTTTTTTAAAGCTTGTTCTTTTTTTTTTTTTATTTTTATTATTATTATTTATTCAATTGTGCATGTGTGCGTGCGTGTGTATGTATGTGTGTGTGTGTGTGTCCCAACGTCTATACATGGGGTCTAGGATTCGAACTCAGGACCTTCTGCCTGCAAGGCAGAGGCTTAACCACTGAGCCACCTCTCCAGCCCCCCCAAATACTTTTAAACATTACAAATCTACGAAAAGGTATTCATTAAAATATAGTAAGTACTCATGATTAACTATGAGCAGAATTATAATATGCTCTGAAATATACTCTCTTTTGAGCTGGGTATATTTTACACCGAACATTCTTATGCATTGTAACTTCCTTATATACAAAACTACTGTACAGATTAGAGTTACTGAACACAAACTGCCTGGCAGTAATCTGGGATATTCTATGCTATTAAAATTACTATTCTAGGGGCTGGAAAGATGGCTCAGGGGTTAAAATTCTGCCTCCCAAGCAGGTCCTGAGTTCGGACCCCAGGTCCCACATAAAAAAATGCTAGAAGAAATGTCTTTGGCCTATACTTCTGATCTCTGTGGGCAAAGCCTGGGAAATCCTAGAACAAAGCAAAAAGAAGATAGAAATGATTCCTGAAGTCACCCTTGGTCCTCCACAGGGACACATAGTGCCCTCTGATACACACACACACACACACACACACACACACACACACACGTGAGCACAAAAATAAAGTTTTAAAAAAATTACTATTACAGTATTTTCCTACTTGCCCTCCACATCTGCATGTTCTCTTAAGGAGAAAAGGAAAGTCAGGCACACAGTAAGTAATTACTAATTACTAACCCATCACACAAAATTGAAGATATAAAATAGTGCGAGAACATGGCTATGGATTTAAAGATTATCAGTTACAGATGCAATATATAAACTATTCCTTTCAGAAACAGACTTTTTGAGACACAGTCTTGTCATGTAGCACTGGCTGGCTTGGCTCATAAGTAACCTGACTCAAATTTATAGCACTGCTCCTGCCTCTGCCTCCTGAGAGCTGAGGGTGAAAGCATGTATCATCACATCCAGTTCTATTAAAACTTTTCATAAAATTGAAATCATTAGGCTGTCTCAGCAAATACACTTTCTCTCTTATTTATGGATTTTAACTTGATAGATACCTTGGATATCTACGATGAAGCCCCCAAACACACCTATCAAGAAAAAGTAATAAAATCATCTGGGTATGCTTGCATACATGTGTAATCACAGCACTTGGGAGATAGAGGCAGGAAGATCACTGCAGTTTGAAGCCAGTTAGTCTACACACAGATTCATTTTAAAAAACAATTGTAGACTATTTGTACTATGAAAAGAATAACAGTCAGGCACACTCCAAAAATAATTTAAAACTTAAAAATTTCTACTTTTGGCATCAAGTTTACTGTTCCAATTATGTTCTCATTTAATATTTTACATGCAACTTGTTGAAAAGTGACAGGCAGTCATATAATAAAATTGCATCACCCCAGAAAGGTTAAAAATAACAAGCTTAATGCAGGAGATCCAGCATTGTCAGAGCACCTCCTACATGTATAACATACACAGGTAAACTTAATATATGTGATGCTAAATTTAAATACTTGAAGCAATCAAGCAAGACTTGCCTACCATACATACTGTTTCAATTGATAAGTCTGTATCCTTACCATATTGTTCCAAATTTTTCCAGAGCCTCCACAAGATCTGCTTCCACCACAGATTCACACAGTCCTCGAACATGGACAACAGGAGAAACAGAAACTTTATGATGACTTCCACCTGTCTCCTAGCAAAGAGAAATAATTTCCAATTAACTTTACAAGTCCAAATTGTGCCTTTTTGCAAATTCAACTGTATATTTAAGAAGTGACGTACAAAAAAAGTACACCTCATATGTTAACAAAAGGATCTGAAAATAAAATCAATTGAATGTTTGGTTTGAAAATCTTATTTCTAAAAAAAAAAAAGTGTTCTAGCCAGGTATGGGGCAGCAACAGTCTGTGTTCTCAGTACTTGGAAGCAGAAGCAGAAGAGGACTGGCACATGTTTGAGATCATCGGCCTGTACTACATAGTGAATTCTATGCCAAGCCAGGAACATACAGTGAGACTCGTCTTAACAAATAAAAACAAGCTGTAACATTTCACTGTGAAGTACAAAAACCAGTAACAACTTATTTTTATTTTCCAAAAGTTCAGCAGGAAGGGAAGGAAAGATGGGATTGGAGGATGAAGGTATGAAGCTATCATAAATTCATCGTTATTCCGCCATTAATATAATCCAGCTTTCAATACAGCCACAGCAACAATTCCAATAAGCTTCAACAGACTACAAAAAAATAGGTGTAAATTTTAACATTTTCAGATATGTTCAAATCCAGGGGCTAATTGAAGCCAGAGACTTGATTCTGTGTTTTTTTTAGATTTCCCTCCATGTAGTGCTAAAAGTAGGCTTAGATGATCTTTTTTGAGACAGGATTTCACTATCCAGTCCAAGCCAACCTTAACTAAACAGATCCTTCAGCTTTAGTCTTCCAGTGTTGGTGGATAGGACACTGTGTCTGGCCAAGGCTTAGAGTTGTATAGCAAATAAAATACTTTCTCTCTGGAAATTTGTTACTCTCTTCTGATCACCACTTTGTGTTTTGTACATACATATACATGTTGCCATGTTCACTATTTCTAAACTTTCCCTAAAGAAGTTAACAACTATCTTCTTCTACCCCAAATTCATCCAATAAAACATCATAATAGTCCTATCTACCATGTAATCTCTGTCTTTATATTTATCATTTAAGTATAATAGTGTATCGGGGCTGGAGAGATGAATCAGGGGTTAAAAACTCTGCCTCAAAAGCAGAAGGTCCTGAGTTTGGATTGCAGATTCCATGTTTTTAAAAAAAAAAAAATGCCAGGAGTGGCCTAAACTTCGGATCCCAGAAGGTGGAGCCTGGGAAACTCCACAAGCACACACAGTGCCTTCTAATACACACAGACACACATACAAGATCGATCAATCACTAAATCTTAAAAAAAAAAAAATCTGCCTCACAAGCAGAAAGACCTGAGTTCAGATCCCGGATTCCACATAAACACCAAGTGCACTTTCAGCTCTGGTAGGTGGAGCCTGGGAAATCCCAGAATGAATGAAGCAAAAAGGAGACAGAAACAATCCAGGACAATTCTCAAAGTCACCCTTGGGCCTTCACAGGAACACACAGTGTCATCTGATACACACACACACACACACACACACACACACACAAAACCTACCTTTAAAAAGTGTTATCATGAATTCAAAGTAATTTTTCCATATGGCATACAATCCTTTAACTGGAAATTCTAGGACCTACAATGTATCTGCTGTTTCATCCTCTTAAAGTCTACTTACTCAAAGCTTACAAACTTAATAGGCTGAGGGGGATGGCTTGACAAGTAACAGCCTTGCCACATAAGCCCGACTCCTCCCCAAGGTCAGATCTCCAACCTGTGTAACAGTTGGATACAATGGCCGTAAGTGCAATTACAGTTCTCTTATAGGAAGTGGGAGACAGACACCAGCCTGACTTCCTCAGCAGCAATGAGAAGACCCAATCTCGAACAATGTCGAGAAGGCTGTTCTTTGCCCTTCACGCACGTGCCTGCAGGCATTCTCTGGCAAGCACATGCATGGATTAGAAAGAAGCTTTTTAAAAAGTTGAAGGGTTTAAAAAGTTGAAGAGATGGCTCAGGAGTTAAGCCTCTGCCTCACAAGCAGAATGACTTGAGTTTGGATCCCTGATCCCAGGAAAAATGCCAGGTGGAAACGGTGGTGGCCCTGGAAGGTGCACCCTAAGGGAACTTCAGAACAAAGCCAAGAGGAGGTAGCACAATCCAAGATGATACCTGAAATCATCGTGGGCCTCCACAGGCACAGGCAGTGCCCTCTGATACAAACAATATACACATAAACAATAAATAAAGTACAAAAAAGTTGAGGAACTTTTCACACAGGTAAACCTAAAATCAAACAAATCACTTGGCTTTTGTATGGTTTTTTGGTTCTGTTGTGGTGTTTTGCTTTTCCTTTCTTAATAGTGGTTTGTTTTGTGTTTGAGACAGGCTCTCATACAGTCTGTGTTTGCCTTTACTTCCTGATCCTGCCTCTACCTGTCAAATGCTGGGACTTACAGGTGTATGCCACCTGTCTGAGCTGTTTTTGAGACCAGATCTGTGGCCCAAGGTGGCCCCAAACTTAAGATCCTCTTGCCTCTCCCCTGTGAGTATTGGGAGCATAGGCATATGTCAACATACCTGGTTCTTAGTTTTGTTTTTAAACATGGTTTCACCACACTGCCCAGCCTGGTCTTACAACTCCTGAACTCAAGCTGTCCTCTAACCCTCGCCTCCTGAGCAGATGGAACTATGGTTGCCTAGCTACTGCTCAAGTTTTGATAACTTGTTTACTCACTAGTACAAAAAGGCACTTGAAAAATCTAATCTCCAAAATGAATTATACTACATGCAAGTCCTGAGTTCAGATCACAGGTAACACGAAAAACCTAGGCTAACTGGTGGTGGCCTTTGGGGTTCCAGTCCTGGTGGGTGGAGCCTGAGAAATCCCCTGGGAAGCAAGGAGGTAGAAGCAATCCAGGATGATTCCTGAGGTCACTCCTGATCTTCTACAGGGACACACAGTGACCTGATACCACACACAAAATAAATGTAATATTAAAAAAAAACCTCAAGAGAAACTATTCACATGACCTTAAAAGATCTTATCTGTTAAACTTAAGAAGGCTATTTACTCAACAAAAATAAATGGTAATAGATGCATGAAGCCCCATAGTGAAGCTTTGCTCATCAGAAGACACAAATCTAAAGACCATCTTAACGTCTCATTTCCAAACCACTGAACTCAATCTCTCCTCCTTTCTTCTTTCCCTCTCCTCCCTCTCTAGTGTCTTGTTTTTAAACCCAGACTGGTCTGTAACTCACTATGTTGACCTGAACTTGTAACAATCCCCCTACTTTTTTCTACCTCATGAACTTGAGTACTGGGATTACAGCCATGCACCACACCCAGCTCTCCCATTCCTCCATACGGTCTCTTTAAACATAATAGCTGTTAAAGTACAGAAAAGTCATGAAAGTCGAACATGTCTTCTTTGAAGCCTTACTTCTAACTTCACAAATGTCCAACCACAGTTGCAAAAATTGCCCATCACTACATTTAATCTGCATTTATTCTGCACAGCCTGACCACAAATGTATTCCTTTAGGATGACTACTACTAAGATTGGGCAAACTTCAGTTGGTTGAATAACTGTTTCGACATGATGAAGCACTAGACAGCAAATTTCTATTTATGAAATGACTATCCTTAATAAGAGTTTTATTATATACAAAAGCTTTCATAGTTGCATAATTTCAAAACAGAATTAAAAATTACAGGGAGAAGGAAGAGTACGCCTTAATTAGATTTCACATTACAGTTCAGCTCTAGTGTTAAACGTTATCAATCAGAGCTGGAGAGATGACTCAGGGGTTAAGACTCTGCATCATAAGCAGAAGGTCCTGAGTTCAAATTCCAGGTCCCAGATAAAACTACCAGGCAAAAACAGCTGAGGTCTGCCCTTGGTCTGCCCTTCCTGCCCAGGTGGGCAGAGTCTGGGAAATCCCAGAGAAAAGCAAAGAGGTAGAAATAACCCAAGATGATTCCCAAAGTCACCTTTGGGTCCTCCACAGAGACAGTGGCCTCTGATACAACAAATAAATGAATAAATAAAAATAAAGTTTAAAAAACATTTAAAAAGTATCAAACAATTTATTGGGAAGGGCCTTGCATATGCTAAACAAGAGCTCTGCCACTGAGTTACAGTCCTATCCCCAGTTCTACCATAAATGAAAGTGGTCTAAGAAATATAAAGCAGTAACACAAAAACTAGAATTTATAACTCGAATGTGCATGCATTAAGCCTTGTCCTCATTTCTTAAAGGCTACATTACTCAACTACAACTTCAAGTAAAGCACATTATAACTACACATTTTGCAGATTAAGACAACTCTGGTGTCAGCTGACTTTCCAAAGTCACATAAATTTTATGTTTTAACTAGACTCCTAACCTACCTCAAAGTCCATGTTCAATGCTACTTCTATCATCTCATACAATGCATTTTCTTCTGAACATCTCAGAAGTTTTGAAATAAAACTTTCAATCAGCAGCTGACTTAATACATTTTGTAGTGCTTGATTAAAATTGAACATTTTTAGCAAAAGCATATTGCTCATAGCACAGCTAAACGCCATTGATAATCATTAAGACTTCCTAAAGAAACTTTCCTTTGTTCACACTTCTCAGTTATGACGTATCTTTCTGTATTAATGGGAGAGGGTGGGGGGAAGTCCAGAGTGCGGGTCAGAGGCAACTTGCTGGAGTCTGGTCGCTCCTTCCACCACGTGATTCCGGGCTGCAGCTCAGGACTCCGGCTTGGCAGCAGGGGCCTTGGCAAGAGCCTCTAGCGGCTGAGCCAACTCGCCCCCCCCTCCCATGTATCAATGTTTTAAAAAGCTACACATGAACGAAAAGATATCTGTAAATAAACTACTATCGATCTTGGCGAAAAGGTTGGGAAACAATGTAAGTTTTTCGTTACTGCAAAAATACTGTAATGCAACGTGATCGGTCACATTGTGTCATCTAAAAAATAACACTGATGACTACAGGTCAGGATTTTTGACGTGAAAATCCAAATAAACGTTTACAAGACTTCCGAGTTACCTTCCAATTTTTGAGCTGGAAAACACTTTAGTGGAAGAATGCATGTGCACGATTTCATCATAAAGTTCGCTGAATTAATCACAATTCAAAAGTATTCAATGTTTTAAGGCCATCTAAGTCATCGAGACAGTTTAAGTGCACCAAAAATGGCCCAAAAAAAAAAAAAAAAAAAAAAAAAAAAGCCCGCCCTTCGCTCTCCGAAGAACCGAGGCTGGGTGCTGCCGCGGGTGAGGCTTTTCGCATTCCTCCCGCCTCCAGATCATTCTAATCAACCAGGATTCGAGGAGCGGATTGAAAAACCGCTCGGAATTCATGTCTTTCGGGGGGGGGGGAGTTGGGAACAATATGAAAAGCTCGGGCAATTCTAACATGTGTTTGCTTGGAAGCAAAGGTGGCAAAGGTGTACAACCCTTGCCGACACATTCTCGAAACCTTCCAGAAGTGTACCGGGCCGTCCTCACCCAACTGGGTCTTCGCGGACAGATACACGCACGTGTTCTTTTCAATGCTAAGTGACCCACCCAGGGGTAGGAACCGATCGGGAGACATCGCTGCTCGCGCTCTCCCGAGAACCGGACGCCGCGCGCGGAGGCGCCGGCACGAGGCCCGGGAGGCGGCGCGAGGTCCCGACGCGGCGCGAACAAAGAGCCGAGCGCGCCCAGGCCCGCGCCCCGGGCCCCCCTTCCCCCCAGCGGAAGCGCCTCCGCCCGCAGCCCCCGCCCGCGACCCTCCCTCCCCGCGTGCAGGGCTCGGCGGCGGGCTCGTGGCGAGGCCCGAGCGCGCAGGACTTGGAAAATGGAGGGTCCCCCAAATCCGCCGCCGCCCCCTCGCCCCGAAAAAGAATGCCGAGCCCCCAAGACCAGCGCCCGCGCCTTCCCGGCCGCGTCCACGCAGCAGGAAAGGAAAAAGGAGGCGCGCGGGCGCCAGGCCCGGCCCGCGGGGACGCCGCGCTTTGTTACCGGCTGGGGGAGGCTCCGCGCGGCGCCGCCGCCGCCGCCGCCGCTGCCGCCGCCGCCGCTGCCGCCGCCGTTGCCGCCGCCGCCGCTGTTGCCGCCGCCGCTGCCGCCGTCGTTGCCGCCGTCGCCGTCGCCGTCGCCGTCACCGTCACCGTCGCCGCCGCCGCCGCCGTCGCCGCCGCTACCGCTGTCGCTGCCGGCCCGGGGCGTCGCTTCCCGGCGGCTCTCGCCTTCCTCGGCCGAGTACTCGATCTCGCCCTCCTCGGTCTTGAGGCGCTTGGCCTGGCTCTCGAATTCCCGGTCCTCCTCGTACGCCTCCCGGGGGGAGGACGAGGTGGAGGACATGGCGGCGGCCTGGGAGAGCGCGGGGCGCACGGGCCTCTTGCGGTGCCGGCCGCTCCCTGCCGCGGGCGAGCGCCTGCTGCAGCGCGAGGGCCGAGCGGGCCGGGCGTCCGCGGCGCCGCGCTCCGGAGGCTGCGGGCCGGCCGCTCGCCTGGCTCGCGCAGTCAGCCGCCTGCAGCCGCTCGCTCCTCCGGCGTCCTCTGCTCTCGGCCCCCAGGACGGCGAAGAGGAGGATGGAGGGACGCGACCGCGGCTTCCGGTCTTCCCTCCTCCCCTTAGCCCGCGCCCGGCCGCCCAGGCCGAGCCTCCGCCCCGCCTTGGCTGCCGCCCGACTGGATCGAATCCCGCCGCCGCCCGCGGGAAGCGCCCCCTCCTCCCAGCTGGAGCTCCGCTCCCTATTGGCGGCGAGGAGACCCGGCCAGGTCTCTCATTGGCTGGCGAGGCCGTCCGTCAATGTCTCGTCGCGCCTGGCGCGTTCTGATCCCGCAGCCAGCGGACCGTGCGGTCCGCGCCACGCACAACGCCCGCCGCGCGTGACCCCGCGGCGGTTGCGGCCCCGCGGCGGTTGACGCTGTTAGGCCCTGGCTCGGGTGCGAGGCGGGGGGTGCCGGGGGGGCGGGGCGTTCCCGAGGGTCGGGGCTGCGGGTGTTAACCGCCTTCCCGCTAATTTAAATGCTTTTCAAAAAGATGACGCAAAGCTTCCAGAATCCCCGCCGACCCGTGGCGCGCCCCCGGAACGCTGCCCGGGGCGAGAGGAGAGGGTCGGGGACCTCAGTGGAGCCCTTTCCCGAGGTGCTGTGCAACATCCGAGCCGAGCGGGCGGCGATCGGTGCCGCCAAGTAAACATTCCGAGCACAGCGGATGACATTTTCCAAATGATGGCGAAGTGCGAGTCTAGGACACCGTCCGCACACGGTTATTGGGGGAACTGGCCTAAGTCTCCCCGCTCCCAGTTTAGTGTTGTTAATCTACATAAAAGTTTTCCCTGGATCGCAGTTCTTAATGTTCTGGGTGATCTAGTCCTTCATCAGAATTGTCAGTCCCAGGCCCATCGCATCCTCCCCGGAGTCCCAAGGACTCTTGCAAGGTTGAAGCTTCAACCTCCTCTTTGCAAAGCCTTCGATAGATACCTGGCTCCTGAGATGTTACATCTTGAAAACCAGGAGTGCTTAAGGGCAGGAGCTGTGATCTTTGTGATCTGTGTGTCTCTCCCCGCCCAGTCCCCCGGCCCGGCGCAGTTTTGGTGATAGGAAAGATAAATGAATGGCCCTTAGTAAAGAAAGGCACATTTCTTTGGAGAGAGACACCTAAAGCGTCCTGGTTACTTTGCCTTTGGAGGGTGGCCTGAGATCTGAAGTCTCTTGTGTGCATTGTCCCGTCCCTCAGGCCTCTCTTCTTTTCCTAACAGTGCAGGATTGTTTCTTCCTGTAGCCTAATTCTTTCCAGCCTCTCTCAAAAGGCTGTGTGTATTAATTGCTGATGGTGCTTTAACATACTGGGTTTTGTACTTTTTACTTGGCACAATTGTCTTTTTATTTTCTCTTAACGCTTTATTTTTTCCCCTAGTTTTACAAGCATATTAAGTACTTATCCCTGCTTCCCTCCTTCCTTCCTCTGTCTCATCCCCCTCCCCTCCCTTCATCACCATTTCACTCTCTCCCACCCTCCTGCCTATCCACTTCTGTGGACCCCAGGATTCCCTCTTGGCTTATCTGCTCTTGTGGGGGTTCAGGCCTCCGTGACATACCAAGTAGTCTTTCCTTGAGCCACCTATTGATAGAGGTATTCCCCTTCACTCATCCAGCTTTAGTCCCCCCAAGGTTTCCACTGTATGCTCTTCTCTCTCTTGAGTTCCTAGATAGTCTGTGGGGACATGTTGGTATGTCAGTCATTATGCAGGTCTGATAAGGACAAGTCTCACTGCAGTGAGTTCTTAGATGTAGTAGTCCTGCCTTGAATGGAAAGTCTTGTCCAATGGTGGACCTTCCCATCTTTACAATCTTACCCCATCTCTTTGGCGAGGTTCCCTAAGTCTGAGAATGAGGACAACTGTCCTTTTAAAATCTCCATTCCAGAAGTTTCCACAGCACCAGTGAAGCTGCTGGTATACATTAGCAAAACCGAAAATTATGAAATTTGCTTTTTAAAGTAAGAAAATTAGAGAGTACAAAAGTATTACCTTTGCACAGTTCTGTTTAAAATCTTTTCTGTTCGATTCATATGTAGAATGCAAAGAGGCTGCCCAGAAAGAAAGCTAAAAACAGTGAAGGTTAAAAACCCATGTCTAAAAAAACCCTACGTTATCCATAGCATTCTTTGTTCTTTTTATAGTAGTTTCACCACTGTAGACGGTGAAAGAAGGATGAATGCACTGTGGCTTCCTTTTTAAGAAAACTTCCTTGGCCTGAGGTGAGCAGTTCTCAGTGCATTTTTATGTTGCTCAAATAAAAATAGGAGACTGGGAGCTCATGTCAACCTATGGGTTATATACTGAGTTAGGATGCAATTCTTACATAAAATAGTAAGAAAACCTAGAGTTGTCCAATGCAGTCTGCAGTTTATACCACTAACCATAAGTGGACTCAACATGTAACTATGTTAAATTGTATTTTTTAATAGTTCAAACTATCAAGTTAAAAAAATACTGAAAAAGTGAAACTTAGAAAAGATTTTTATAGAGCATCAGACCATTCTCTGACCCATGGGTCATAGTTCAATTTGTTGTAGATAAGTTGTTCAGACAGTAGGTTCTGTGATTTAAAAAAAAAAAAAAATGCTAGCCAGCCGATCACTAGATCCTGAAAAGAGTTCAAGAGGAAGGTCATGAACTATATGCCACATGATTTGACTTACATAAGATAAAGAAATTGCACACTGCCCAGTAGCCAGCAGCGCCAAAGAAAATCAGAGATAATTCCTTCAGAAACGCCGTAGTCATCTGGATCCTCATCGGCATCACAGCCGATGATCAATTTTCCAAGATCCCAATTACACTGACGGTTGTTGGCAGCATCCATGAATTTGCCACTCTTCACCAGGATCCACAGGCAATGCCAGATTTAGAGATAAGCCCAGGATAGTTCTGGGGCAGCTGAGTCAAGTTTCTTCATAATTTAGACCCAAATTTTACCTGTGATTTTTAATCTCATAACTGGCCTATGTAAACAACAAGACATAGAAGGTGAAGAGGGTGGAGAATGCTTTGAGGTAGTCCCTGCCTTGTCTAATTTTGTTTTCATTCTGTGACAGGGTGTCCCTTTGTAGCCCTGACTGAGCTCAAACTGGAAATCCTCCGCCCACAACCTCCCAAGTATTGGAATCGTGGCTGTACCACACTATCCGGATTCAGTTATGCTTCTCAAATCCTGCAATGACATTGAGAAAACAAAGCACATAGCCCCAGATAAGCTACAAGGCGCATTACTCACATGCAGTCACGATGGCTACCAGCTATGATGTGCAACGGGAATGGGTTCTGACACATGCTGCCTACCAGAGGCATTATTATTACTCTGTCCATCACGCAGCTAGAAAAAAAGAGTTTAGTAAAGAAACCTGCTCTGGGACTGTAGTGCGGAAGCTAGCTCACTAGCCCTGGAGCACAAGTCTGTCTGCAGAGCCAAGTCTCTCCATCAGAAGAACAACGATTTAATAGCTGTACTGTAAAGACACCTC
Source organism: Typhlomys cinereus (assembly GCA_023101885.1). NCBI lineage: Eukaryota > Metazoa > Chordata > Mammalia > Rodentia > Platacanthomyidae > Typhlomys > Typhlomys cinereus. The sequence goes on along the minus strand of JALPQD010000198.1, from coordinate 3,861,691 downwards.
GTCACTTGGGATTCCAATTCATTCCCCAATTTCTAAATTCACAGTGTGTGTAGTTAATCCCGGGTGTCAACTTAACACATCCAGCATTAATTAAGATCCACTGAGGCCACCTGAAAAGATTATCTGGATCAATAATACATTTACAATACAAAGACCAGCCCTATATCTGATTGGAACCTCCCTAGATCTCATTGGAACCTCCTGTAATGGACCAGATAAAAAGAACTGTAAAACAAGAGAAGGAAGAAGAATCTCCAGGAATCCTCTAGCCTTCAGACATCACCTACTAACCTACTGGATGTTTGCAGTGATGTAGCCTGCCACCAGCCACGTTGCCTCTGTCATGAAAGACCATATCTCCCCTCTGGAACTGTAAGGTGAATAAATCTCCCTTCAGTTGATTGACTTTGGGTACTCTCTCACAGCAATAGTTAAAGGTAATCGTTACACAGTGTAATTCTGAGAAGCTGTAAACATTATACTTTTCCCCATTTTTTAAAAAATTTTTTATTATTATTATTCATTCAACTGTGCGCATGTGTGTGTGTGTGTGTGTGTGTGTGTGTGTGTGTGTGCGCGCGTGCGCGTCTGTGTGTGTAGAACCACGGACAAATTCACGAACCACTATGGACGCCTCCACCTCCTTCTGCTCCGGGATTCACAGGCTCCACCCTACCAGGACCAGAAGCGCAGGCCGCCCCCGCTTCTGCCTGGCGTCTATACGTGGGATCTGGGATCCAAACTCAGGACCTTCCGCCTGGAAGGCGGAGGCTTAACCCCTGAGCCACCTCTCCAGCCCCCCCATTTTCTTATAAGAAAATTTAATTCACCTCCATAGAAAGTCACTGGTTTAGTATTAATTGTTGAAGTCAATTTCTATAGAACAGGCCCGGCTGTTAGGTGAAAAGAATCACCGTTTTCTGCTGTATGTATCATTTGAACTAGGAATGCAAATTATGGGTTTTTCATAGCCAAATTCAACTTCCAGTATTGCTTCTGTGCCATTGAATGCATCACTCTTTGCTGTCCAACCTCCTGTAAAAGTCAAATAAGCCCACGGGCACACTTTGCATTAGTCAGGGTTCCAGAAGATTAGAGCTGCAAAGGTGCTGTTAGCAGTTTCAGCCACGTGTTTAACCTGAAGCCCAGTTCTTCAAAGACGAGTCATTCATGTCTGTGAAATTTTGTTAGTTGCATTACTTTGCATTTCATAGCACTTTCATGGTTCAGTAGAAATCACGAAGAAAGAGTACTGTGACTCTGTGTCCAACCCATCTTTGGTTGGTTGTGATGAAAAGCTACCGTTCCAGAAGAATGCACCCTGCCGGAAGTGCCTCGAGCACTATTAGCGCCAGCGTAGTCAAGCGTAACCACAGCGGTTGATTAAACCCTTTAGAGAGCTGTGTTGCACATCTGCTTTGGGGCTCCAGCTGCCACAACGTCTGGACTCTTTAAAAGCAATTCTGTTAGGGCTACAGATGTATTAATAAGTGAATGGTAGAGTCCTTGCCTGGAATGTGTTGGAATCTGAGTTCCATCTCCGGTACCCCAAACCAAGTAAGGTGGCGGCTGGGCGTAGTAGTGCTTGTCATCGTAGCACTGGGAAGTCTGAACACAGCAGGATCAGGCTGCAGAGATAGCTCAATGGTTAAGCTTCTGTCTCAAAAGCACAAGGTCCTGAGTTCACATCCCAGATCCCACATGGAAATGATGGTGGCCTGCACTTCTGGCCCTGGAAGGCAGAGCCTGGGAAACTCCAGAGCAAAGCAAAGAGAAGCTCAATCCAGGGTGATTCCTGAAGTCACCCTTGGGCCTCCACAGGCACACAGAGTGCCCTCTGATACATACATACACAAAGACACAATAAATAAATAAATTTAAAAATAAAGAATGAAACAGAAGGATCAAGAGTTTGAGGCTTTGCGGGGCTGCATAGTGAGACCCTATTTCACCCAAGATGGGGGATTGTGATACATCTTAGAAAAATAAATGAAACTGACTTTACCAGATAGTGATAAGTAAAATTGAGGTTCTAGCTTTATAGCCTCTTGCCCTTAGCACTAGAATATTTATGTTATCATCACTTTGCTCTTTGAAATGTGAATTGATAGCGCTTTACATGCAAAAAAATGATAGCCAGAAATGGTGGTAGAGTTCTTGGATCCCAGCACACCCAGGAGGTGAAATATACACAGGGTTAATGACAAATTTAAGGCAGAGCTGGGGAGAGGACTCAGCAGGTAAGATGTTGATCGAGCAAACATAGATGGGAGTCCCAGTCCCCTGAACCTGCGTAAAAGCAGAGCAGGCTGGCAGTGCCTATAATCCCTAAACTGAGTAGGTGTGTGTTGCAGTTCACCTGCATGGCTGCTGATAAATGACCAGCAAACAGCTTAAGGGAACAAGGGGTTTATTTCCTTACGATAGTCAGGTTACAGTCTGTAGTCCAGCTTGACAGGAGAGCATGCACCAACACCAGGGCCGAGGGAACTGGCCACACCAGCTCTACCTAATGGATGAGAGAGGGATGATCCTTACTTGCCAGACCAACATGTCTGGCCAGGTATACACAAGGATGCCAACTTTCCTAACCAGCTCTCTGTGTTTTATTACAGGCCCTAGTCCCACCCACCTGGGTCTTCTCTATCAGCCAGACAATCTCCTACAGGTTTGCTCTGGGCTTAACCCAATCACTAATTCTCCACAAATGTGCCCAGAGTGCAAAACCCTTAACTGTCAAGTTGACACCTGTGCCTAACTATGACAATGTGGTAGTGCCTGTAATCCCTATTCTCAGGGGACAAAAGACCAGGGGTCCCTAGGACATCCTAGACCAGCCTATCCGCCAGCTGTGGGTTCAGTAGAGACCCTATCTTATCCAATAATAGTGGAGAACAAAGGAGAAAGACCCCCCAATCTCAGCCTCAGGCCTCTGTTTGTATTTGCAAGTATTGTGCCCATACACATGCAAATTTGGAAACACATGCACAACATATATAGGCAAACAAAAAACTTTAAAAGTTTTTAAAAAGAGTTCAAGACCAACTTTGACACACAACAAGATCCTGTCTCAAAACAAGTGATAGCAAGAATAAGTAGCAAAAAAATATAACCTAAGTTTTTTAGACTTTGGTTTTTTACCCTTGCTGTCTCTGGTTCCCTTGGCTGCATAATAATGTCTTCCTATTCTAAGCATGTCAAGGGACACTGTAATCAAACAGCACTAATTCCAAGCAGAATTGTGAGATTGTTTCCTTTATTGTGACTTGCTTTCCCCAACTGCTGTAGCACTTTGCTGATTCTCCTCCATATGCCGGTAGATTAAAAAGCCACCTTCAAACAGAAAACCCCATTCTTCCTTTACTGATTGCCTGGTATCAGGTTTGTTCTGTACTGTCCAACGTAATGACTACTGGCCATATGTACTTCTTAAAAATATTTTTTTAATTTAGTGTGTGTGTGTGTGTGTGTGTGTGTGTGTGTGTGTGTGTGTGTGTGTGTGTAGTGTGTAGCAGAGAGCACTGTATGTCACTGTGGAGGACCAAGGGTGACTTTAGGAATCATCGTGGATTGCTTCTACCTCCTCCTTGCTTTGCTCTGGGATTTTCCAGGCTTAGTCCATCAGGGTCAGAAGTGCAGGCTGTGGCCATTTCCGCCTGGCGTTTTCATGGGAGACCTGGGATCCGAACTCAGGACCTTCTGCTTGTGAGGCAGAGTCTTAACCCCTGAGCCATCTCTCCAACCTCATATGTACTTTTTAAGACAATGGAAATTTTATAATAAAAGATTTAATGTCTGAATCCCTCTAGCCACACTTTAAGTGACCAAAGCCACATATAAAGTAGGTACCATTTTGGACATACTATCCAAATATAGGAAACAGCTAAACCTCATTCATCACCTACAACATCACATACCATAATACCACAGAGTGGAGGCACAGACTAGATGTTTGTTGACCTAAATTGTTTCTTTATCTGGCTCAGGAAAAAAGAAGGAAAGGAGGACTGGAGACGGAGGGCTCACCCAGTATGCAGAAAGCCTTGATCCAATCCCCACCACTGCACAGACCACCCATTGCGTTACATACCAATAATCACAACACACGGGAGATATGGACAGAGAATAAGAAATTCAAAGTCACCCTCAGCTGCATAGTGAGCTCAAGACCAGCCTGGACTACATGAGATCCTGCCCATCCCCAAAAAGAAGTTAGCAGTAACTAACTTTTCGCCAAATCAACTTTTGTAATAAAGATTTACTATGAGAAACAGGAAGTGCTAGCACATCATTTTTATCTCAGTCTGATAACATCTCAGCAGATGACTAGCTGTCTGCCAGTGGCACTAGCACAACCACAGGAAGGGAGAAGTAGGTTAATCTTTGTATCTATAGTGTAGTTTTTTTTTTTTTTTTTTTGGTTCAATGTTTATTTGCAAAGAAAAAATGGTAAGACATTCTCCTATATAGCCCAGGCAAGTCTCAAACTCACCATATAGTTGAGGATTATCTTCAACTCCTGGTCTTTCTCCGTCCACCTCACAAGGGCTGGGCTTACAGACATGTGGGACTTAAGACATTGACACAACCTAAATTAATTTATATTTATAATTTAGACATTTTCCTGAAAGCAGAAAAAACAATTCTAGTTCGTTTCAATTATATAAGACAACAATTTTGCCTATTTGGACTGAGTTCTTTTCACATCTACTAACATCGAAACAACTCGTGAAGTCCTTTCTCTGCGCATCCTTCTCATTTCCATTGAGCAACTAAAGAAGGGGCACCAAATGAGAAAAGCAAAGAGAATTTCATAGCTATGGTCTTACTCCAGGGAGCCTTATGCTTTCCAGTGTGGAGTCCTGAAATGTTTAGGTATGCTTAGAGGAGGAAAAGGAAGGATGGACAAAGAAAGCCGAGATCATCAAAGACATTTAATCGTTAGATTACCTCATCTCTGTGTGAGAAGGAAGAAGGAAGATTGCCTAATGACCTCTTGGTTACCAAACCTCAGCTGACTCATCTAGACCCAACTGTAAGGGGAGACTGAACAAAGAAATGTCTAGAACTGAAATGACAGAAGCTAAATCTCTACCAATTACTGTGTATTTATTTTGGGGTATTTTGGACGTCTCTAGTTCAGAGACATGGTTTCACACATAAAACCAATCTAGCCTCAGATTTGTAATGCAGCCAGGATTGGCCTTGAACTCCTGAATCTTCTATCTACCAAATGCTGGGATTTCTGACATGTGCCACTGTGCCCAACAAGGAACTGATTCTTATTCTGCAGTCATAGAGACTCCTACATATGGCTGTCGAGCTAGAGACTAGCTCCAACTCCTTTGCAATCAGATATGGCTCATGACAAAGTTCTTGCTGATGGAATATCTACATTACTTGCTTGGATAAAATCACTTATTCTTGTCCTACCAATCTGCTCTGAGTTTGCTTCTACAACACATAACACTATAAGGGACAGCTGAGCCTCAGGATTGTATCAGGGATGGCGCTAGGGACACGCTTCAACTATTAAAGCACTTGCTATGCAAGCAAGAGGACGAAAGTTCAAATCCCCAGAACTCACAAAAAATGTCAAGTGGGTATGTATAGTGGCAGGCCTGTAATTTTAGCTCTGGAAGGCTGAGACTTGGAATGTACAGGGTGAGAAAGACTAGCCCAATCAATAAACTCTGAGTCTATTTAGGGATCCAGCCAAAAGCAGAAAGGTGGAAGAGGGTTCGAGGATGATTTAAAATACCAACTTGGGCCTCCCATGCACATGTACACACTTGTATAAGCACGTGCACACGTGCTCCCATATACATGTGAACATGCATATGCACACATACATAAACATAAACACAAGAAAATGGGAGGGGGAGTACCACAGCTTGGCTTCTATATGTTTTATATGTAACACTTTTCAGTTTTTAATCCATGAACATGTAATCTCTAATTATTGAGAAATGCATTGGGCAGTCATTTATTTGTTAATGGCTTTCTGATCCTATTAAATAAAAATCAACCTTATCTTCCTGACATTTTACCACTTTTAGCAAATATTGTTAACATAGTCCTACAGCAAAATCAGTAATCTTTAAGTAGCTAAGTAAAAGAAGAATTGTAGGAATCAATTACAATGGTGATTTTTACGACAATGCAAAGTTTTCTGTGATGTCATCTGTTATATTTGGCTTAGACACTTCATGCATTTCTGCTTGAACCCTTGAACAAAGGTTCATTTACTAAGCATTCTCTGTCTGTCTGTCTGTCTATCTATCTATCTAGCTATCTATCATCTATCTACCTACTATCTACCTATACACCTCTCTCATGATAGGGTGTCCATCATAGCCCAAGCTGACCTGGAATTACTATGTAGCCTAAATAACCTTGAATTCATGGCAATCCTCTTGCCTCCGCCTCCCAGATGTTGAGAAGATGGGTGTGAGGCACCATGCCTGCCTTCATTTATACACTTTCAACCCAACCCTCTGGTGAAAACTGAAAAATAAGGTATCATCACAACCCTCTTTGTGTCCATGTCAAGTGCTCATATATTTTTCCCGTTTTTCATGTATATGTGGGGGGTTACATGTATGTTGATATGTGTGTGTGGGTGCACATGAATGTGTGTGTGTCTGTGTGTATGTGTGTGTAGGTCCAAAGTTGATGATATAGGGAGTCATCCTTGATCGCTTTTCCAACTTATGCTTTTTGAGACAGGGTCTCTGATCAAAACCAGAGCTTACTAATAGGGCTAGTCTCCCTAGCCAACTAGCTCCAGAGATTCCCAATCTCCATTTTCCAGGACTACAAACACAGGCAGGCATCATACCCACCCAGCACTTTATGTGGGTTCTGGGGATCCTAACTCCAATCCTCTGGCTTGCAGAGCAAGTGCTTTAACCTCTGAGCCATATTCCCACACCCCCAAGAGCTCATATCTTTTTCTTTTTAAGTGTTCATATTTTTTTGTTATTGTTGTTTTGTGTGTGTGTGTGTGTGTGTGTGTGTGTGTGAGAAGGCCCTTGTGTCACATCAGGAATCAGCCTGGATTCGCAACTTCCTTATTGCTTTGCTCTGGAGTTTCCCAGAGCCAGCATTGCAGGAAGCTGCTATTTCTGTCTTTCATTTTTTGCATGGGATCTAGGGATCTTTTATTTGCAAGGCAAAGGTTTTAACACCTGAGCCATCTCTCCAGTCCTATATGCTCATATCTTAAAGAAGGCAGGTAATGGTTATATCATAGTGGGTAACATAAATGATGCTGAAGAGATATTCTTCCTGAAATCACACTGACTACTCAGAAAGCTGAAAGTCTCAGATGTAATCATTATTCCCCACTTATAAAAAAAAACGATGTTAGAAACAATAGTCAGAGCACACTTCATTTAATAGGATACTCATAAGGAGTGTGTTTTGCCAAAGTAATGTTTATAAGCCTTCTGCTATACCAAGTATAAGAGTCACAAAAATAATATCCTTTTTCAAAGTAATTATACTTAGAATAATTTGAATTTAATCCATACTATTACAGAAACCATAAACATCGAAATATATACAGCATTTCAATGTAGGAGTACCATTAGATAGATCGTCTATATGTACTACGGCATAATTATGAGCATCTTGTGATGATGAAGTTCTACTTCATGGAAAACTTTTAAAAGTCTTATACATACTTACCTGGCAGGGGAGATACCATGATCACGAAGGTGGTTTTCCCAGGGCGAGGCTTATCCATTGCACTCCGGATGTGCTGACCCCTGCGATTTCCCCAAATGTGGGAAACTCGACTGCATAATTTGTGGTAGTGGGGGACTGCATTCGCGCTCTCCCCTGTAAAAAAAATAAAATAAAATAAAATAAAATAAAAGTCTTATACAAAAATGTATGTGTCCTTGTATGTATGTCTATGTGTGCATGTCTGTGTCAGTGTGCATGTCTGGGTCAGTGTGCATATATCCGTGTGTGTGTGTACCACCATTTCTCAGCCTTGCCACAATGACATTCACTGGGACCAGTTCATCCACTGCTGAGGAGCAGCTGTACCTGTAGAATGCTCAGTAGTGCACTTAGCCTCTGTGATAGTTAATCCTGGGTGTCAGCTTGAGACACCTGACGTTAACTAAGATCAGCTGAAACCCCTGAAAAGATTATCTGGACCATACAAAGACCAGCCCCGATCCGATTGGAACCTTCCCTAGATCTCATTGGAACCTCTCAGTATCAGATCAGATAAAAGGAACCATAGAATTAGAGATGGAAGAGAAGAGAGACTCTCCAGGAATCCTCCAGCCTTCAGCCACGTGAATGAGAGTGACTTAGCTTGTCAGCTTCGACCACCAGCTATGTCACCTCCACCATGAAAGATCGTATGGACTCTCTGGAACCATAAAGTGAATAAATCTTCCTTTCTCCCTCAAGTTGTTTAACTGTAAATGTTCTCTCATAGCAATAGTGAAGAGTAACCGTTACAGCCTCTACCTCCTAAGATGTTGGCAGCACTGCATATCTCCAGGAGTTCAGGGTATTTGCAGACCTCGCCAACTCTCCTGGGAACAACTCACTGCAGTTTAAAACCACAGATGTACACTTCATGCTTAAAGTTATATAACATATGCATAAAAGGACAAAGAAGGAAAATGATAAAAATTAAAAGGATACTTCAAACAAGATGATGAAATTACTGATGCTTTATAGCATTCTATGATGGGGTCGGTGGGATGGCTCAGTGGGCAAGGCACCCAAGGCACAAACCTAGTGACCTGAGTTTGATCCTCAGAAGCCCATGTGGTAGAAGGAGAGAAGTGACTTCTGAAGGTTGTCTTCTGACCTCCACCAATGTCCTGTGACATGCATGGGATCTCTCTCTCTCTCTCTCTCTCTCTCTCTCTCTCTCATAAATAAAATAATATATATTATGATAAAAATATTAGGGAGGTAAAATAGAATTTGGGTACACAAACTTTGATTCAATAAAAACTAAGGAGTCTTAATTGTTGGCTTATTACATATTTTCATAAGTTGTAAGTAATTTTGATTTTCCCATCATAACACCATCAAAAGAACTTTTATTTAGATATTATACAATCATTTTTAAGAAAATCCATTCAGCCAAAACCAATATGTGATCCAGATGGAAGACAGACTGACTCATGAGTATCGAATTCATCATTCTAAAGAATGCTTCTTGGATCTCTTTGCCAAAATTCTGAACTGTCAGAATTTTAAAAGATATGTTGTATAAGAAAAAAAAGAATAACAGCTTCATAGGTTTGGCATCAGCTGGAATGTCATTTAAAACATATGGACAATCCTTAATTTTATTTTTTCAAAGCACTGAGGATTACAACATATGACACTTGCAGAACACAATGTCCATTTTCTCATTCGATGGTGTGAGTGCACAGAAGAAAGCTTTGCCTAAGAGTGTTACTGAATAAGACACGTAGATGATACAGAAATAAAAACTGGACGCTACTCTACTGTTACGGAAATGAATCCACTATCAACATCCATGCAACCACTTCCTCATGTCATTAAAAATAACCCTGTTAACAATTTTAAAAGCCTCGGTAACATTCTGAGCAATGTATAGCCAGTGAGCCTAAATCTTCCATTGTGTGTGTGGAGTGAGTGTAGGAATGAATGTATGGGTGTATATATAAGAGGGCACTTGAGGGCTGGAGAGGTGGCTCAGGGGTTAAGCCTCCGCCTTGCAGGCGGAAGGTCCTGAGTTCAGATCCCAGATCCCACGTATAGACGCCAGGCGGAAGCGGGGGCGGCCTGCGCTTCTGGTCCTGGTAGGGCGGAGCCTGTGAATCCCGGGGCGGAGGAAGTGGAGGCGTCCATGGTGGTTCCTGAATTCGTCCGTGGTTCTACATACACACAGACACACGCGCACACATACATACGCACACACGCACATTTGAATAAATAAAAAAAAATTAAAAAAAAAAAAAAAAAAAAGAGGGCACCTGAGTGTGCGTGTGCCTGTGGCAGCCCAAGGGCGACCTCAGGCAGCATCCTGCATTGCTCTAGCTCCTTATTCCTCTTGCTCTGGGGCTTCCCAGGCTCAAGCTTCCGGGGCGGGAATTACAGGCCACTGCCACATCCGCCTGGCATTTTTATGTGTGATCTGGGGATCAGAACTCAGGTCCTTTTGCTTATGAGGTAATAGAGAGGTAGGTGTGGATGGTTGGTTGGCACACACTCTCTCCTATTCTGGGACATAAATTCGAGTCAACCCATCTCAAGACTTAGGGAACTTCATGGCGGAAGGGTTGGTGAGACTGTAAGAACCTAAAGATTGGGAAGGTCCATTGTTGGACAGACTTTCCATTTAAGGCAGGACTGCTGCATCCAGGAACTCACCGTTCTTACCAGACTTGTTCTTGAGACTTGTTCTTACCAGACCTACATAATGACTGACACGCCAACATGCCCCCATACAATATCAAGAACTCAAGAGACATAAAAACATACAGTGGAAACCTTGGGGACTAAAGCTGGATGAGTGAAGAGGAATGCCCCTATCAGTGGGGTGGCCTGAGGAGAGGCAACTAGATATGCCACAGAAATCTGAATCCCTACAAGAGTAGAAGCCAGAGGGAACCCTCAGGTCTATAAAAGCAGACAGGCAGGAGGGTGAGAGGGATAGATTGATGAAGGGAGAGGAGGAGGATGGGAGGGAAGGGATGATAGAGGGAACTAGGGATAAGTCCTCCATTTGCTTGTAAAACTAGAAAAAATTTAAAAATTGAATCAACAAATCAAACATTTGATGCTTTACTTAAAGAGTTTGCCTGGAGGCTAGGAGAAATTGGGGGGCTGAAGAAGAAGGGGAATGAGAGGCTGTAAACAAGTCTGGAGGTCCCTAGCTACACAAACAAGAGCCTGGCTTTGATCAGTGGAAGTAAATCTGAAAAGGGCCTGACATATAGCTGGGGGTGTAGTTCAGTTGGAAGAGTGTTTGTCTAGTATTTATGAAGCCCCAGGGTTTTATCCCCAGTACTGCATAAACTGCACATGCCTGTGATTTTTGCTCTAGAGGCAAGATGATCTCTAGAAATTCATGGTCACCCTCAGTCACCTTACACTGAACCTTCTGCAAAGCAGATTAACTGGCTAGAATGTCAGTGACGTGCAGAGGTTGGAATGCTGCAAGTCCAGAGCCAAATTATCCTGAGCCACGTCTAGCTGTGTTAATGGCTTTCTTCTTCTGCATGTAACATTCCATCTTGTGACTAGCAGATAAATCATCCGGAATGCATAGCCACAACCCCAGCTTCCACCAATCAGAAGGCTACGAATGTCATCAGCTAGCTTCGAAGGCTGAAGCAGAGGTTCCCCTGCCCTGTTGTTACCTGACAGCCCAAAGTTTTCTCCCACGTAATTGAAAAGTGTCTGGAGTCTGATTTTCTTTGTTTTATAACATTAAAAACTTCGCAAAAACTGTTACCACATAGGGATACAGAATTTGAGGCAACCTGAATCTGGGTTCCAGAGCCACGGTCACTCACATTTGCCTTCCAAGTAAATACCTGGAATTCCCTTCCAGGTGAGAGCTGTTGTGTACACAGCAATGGGTCTCGCCGCACACAGCAGTGCTTCGAGGCCCGGCTGATAACCGACACACAGGGCTTGGAGCAGGGCAAGAGTAGCCAGAGCTGTGCTCACGATGCAACAGGAGAGCAGACCATCCAGGGGGACGCTCCCTCTTCCATCACACACGGCTGAGGCAAGGGACTTCTCCCAGAATAAGTACCACAGGAACATGAGTAAACTAAGAGAGTGCAGGAGACCGGCACACAATTCCCTGACTAGCCGGTGGAAGTTTTATTTATTATTTTTATTTGAGTGGGGGGGGGGGGAGAGAAAGAAAGACAGCTAGGGAGAGAGGATGCATGCATTGGTGGAGGACAGAGGACAATTCTCAGAAGTCACTTTTTTCCTTCCACCTCCTGTGGGCTTCTGGGAATTGAATTAGATCTCCAGGTTTGCAAGCACATACTTAACCTGCTGAGCTATCTCATCCACCCATGGTCAAGATGTTTGTAAGGGGACACGACTGAGGGCTTTTAGGGAGACATCCATGTATCTTTTTAGGGGGGGGTTCCTATGTCTTAACCTATAGCGATAATAGATACATGTCACGTACTAAAAATATTCCACCAAGTCCCAGCTCCATATTTCATAGGTTCTGAATCTCTTGATCAATAGTCAGAAAAGTTGACTCTAAATAAAATGTTATTTTAAGTAAAACACAAATCAAATCTCTGCTTGTTCGCATAACCTATAAGCAGCATTAATTTTTTTCTGGTAGGCAAAACTTTCCAATAAACCGGATTACAGGGTTTGGGGAGCGAAGGGCATTCAGTTGAAGAACTGGTTCAGACCAGGCCAGGCACTGCAAGCCAACGGGAGCCAATCTCTAATTATGAGATCATTGTTGAGAACAGACTGTTCCCGCTCCTAAGTTATTCCATATGTTATAAAACGGTTCTCCAGGCTCTGCCTTGCAGTGTGAAACTCCATTTCATAGGAAGCTTTTCTTTTCCTTTCTAGGTTGGAGGAAGACTGTGGTTTTCGGGTGCACAACGTCACACACAACAGCATCCAGCACTGCCACGCAGCGCCAACTGCCTTATTCCTAGGAGTAGAACGAGTGCCACCCTATAACTTTATCAGGTCGAACTGAGACTGAGGGGACACACAGGCAGATTAAAATCCTATCAGGGAGACTAGACCTCAGAACTTACCAGACCTACCAAAATGAGGACAGAGTATAGAAAGTGTAACTCGGGGGCTGGAGAGGTATCTCAATGGTTTAAGGTGCTTGCTCACAACCCTGGCGACCTGATTTCCAGCCCCAAAAGCCCACGTGGTAGAAGGAGAGAACTTATTTCAGAAAGTTGTCCTCTCATCTTCACCCGTGTGCCATGGTGCACAAGTGCACACTCTCTCTCTCTCGCAAATAAGCAAAGTATTTTTAAAGCTTATTGTTAAATTAAAAAAAGGGGGGAGGCCTGGAGAGATGACTCAGTCTCACGAGCAGAAGGTCCAGAGTTTGGATCCCAGGTCCCACGTAAAAAACGCCAGACGGAACCAGCAGTGGCAGCCTGCAATTCTGGTCCTGATGGGCGAAGCCTGGGAAATCTCAGAGCAAAGCAAAAAGGAGGTAGAAGCAATCCAGGATGACTCCTGAAATCACCCTTGGACCTCCACAGGGACACACAGAACCCTCTCTCTCTCTCTCCTCTCTCTCTCTCTCTCTCTCTCTCTCACACACACACACACACACACTTGAATAAAAAATTTTAAAATTTTAAAAAAAAGAAAATATTAACAGTTAAGGTGGTAAGATTGTAAGAGCCTAAAGATGGGGAGGAGCAATGATATGCAAGATACTACACACAAGTTAGGGCCAAAGCAATCATAATAGGACTTTGCATGATCAACACATTATTGACCCCTCAAAGTCTAGCATGGACTAAAGGCACTAGGATCCTTAGAAGCTAGGGATTAGGGGCTGGAGAGGTAGCTCAGGGGTTAAGACTCTGCTTTGAAGGCGGAAGGTTCTGAGTTCGGATCCTAGACCCCAAGTATAGACGCCAGGCAGAAGCTGGGGCGGCCTGCATTTCTGGTCCTGGTAGGGCGGAGCCTGTGAATCCCAGGGCAGAGTAAACAAGGAGGTGAAGGTGGTCCATGGTGGTTCCCGAATTTGCCTGTAGTTCTACACACACACACACACACACACACACACACACACATACATATACACACGCACACACACGTATACACACACAATTGAATAAATAATAAATAATAATAAAAAAAGAAGCTAGGGATTAACAGCCACAATAGTGTTCCTATACTTAAGGGGAACACAAGAAAGAGTTCTAGGAAATGCCACTGAGTCCTTACACCTCATCAGAGAGGAGGACCCAGAAGAAAGTTTGACATACACATTAAAGGATGCTCCAGGGATGGGGGGAGAAGGCACTGGGAGATAGGAAGGGAGGGGAGAAAGGAAGGGGAAAAGGGGGGAGGGAGCAAGGGGGTCCAGGAAGGGGTGGAGGGAGGGAGGGGACCGGGGTACTTATAAAGTTTGTACGAGCAGAAATAAAAAAAAAAAAAGAAATATTAACAGTTACGCTTGTAATCTTACCACTTCTTCAAGTACCATGAACATCATTCCCAATTCAAGGCACAAGTTTGCACACTAGTGATCTAAATTCAATCCCTAAAAGCCCATATGGTGAAGGAAAGTTATTCTCTGATAGCTTTCTCATGTTATCCTCTGATAACATGATCATGCATGTGTCTACCTTCTTTCTCTCTCTCTCTTTCTCTCTCTCTCTCTCTTTCTCTCAAAAAACTAAATAAAATATATATTTTAAGAGACTACACAGAGGGCTAGAGAGAGACTCAGGGGTTAAGATTCTGTCTCAAAAGCAGAAGGTCCTGAGTTCAAATCCCAGATCCTACGTTAAAAAACACCAGGTGGAACCCAAGGCAGCTGCACTTCCAGCCATGGTGGGCGGAGCCTGGGAAATCCCAGAACACCAGAAGGAGGTAGAAGCAAACCAGGATGATTCCTGAAGTCACCCTTGGTCCTACACAGGGACACATGTGCCCCCCCCCACACACACACACACATACACACACACCAGTTATCATAATAGTATGCCGGTGACCCAATCAATTGCGTCACTGTTTCTCTCACTAATGACTTCAGAGATACATGAGAATTATGACCCCACCCCAGCCTCAGAAGTTCCTTGTTAGAGCTATTGATTGAGAACGATTGTACTTTTTAGACTTTTCTAAGCTGGGACCTAGGGACTTGGGGCCCAGAAAACCCATAATCAAGTCTGAAGTTATTGGGCCTGGGAGACCAAACTAGGCCTTGAGAATCTGCATCCAGTTATATCTGAAATCTGATCCATATTGATTCCCCGCCTCCCCCCCCATTTTCTTTCTACTGGCCACCCAAGAACAATAGGCTTAATTACTTAATTTACCTAGCTTGACAAGAATAAAAATATAAACACATAAACAAATAAAAAAGTGTCATTTCTCCATTCGGGTGTCTGGGCACTGCCAGGCCACGGAAGTGCCATCGAAACAACTAGAGAGACAATAAAAACATGCAAACACGTGGCCCACACTTTGTGACCAGCTTGGGATGGCAGCAGGTGAAGATGCCAGCTGAGTCTAAACCTGCAGAGTCTAAAACTAAGTAATCTCTGTTTATGGAACAGGCATCCTTTACTGCATGATTTTTTTTTTAGGTAATTTTGCCAGCACACTGCACGGTGGATAAACAGATGACGCCGACACCACACCAACCTGAATTCCCGCTGTATTTTTGGCACGCTTTACTTGTGTGCTCACGAAAACATACATTGTCTACTTCCTGCCAGTTTCCTGCCTTGTTTTATCTCTTTCCAAAACTTGCAGATGACATACCCTCGACTTCAGAATCTATATTTTCATGTGTGTATGTGGGAGAAACATGTGAGTGAACACCATATGTCCCATACACATAGTACACATGGGTAGATCAGAGGACAACTTTCCAGCATCGCTTTTCTCTTTCTGCCACATGGGCCCTGGGAATGTAACTCACATCATCATGTTCCCACACAGGCACCCGTACCTACTGAACCGTCTCGCTAACCCGGATTTTCTAACTTAATTCATTGTATTCCTGCTAGCTAACCTAAATAGCTTTTCATCGTCCTACACAATAGAATCTCTCTCTGAATTTTTTTTCCCTTTATATCAAAAGTATCCTTTTAACCCATGAACCCGCCATTCTCCTAAAGAAATAAGTTTGACTTTGGCTGAGCTTGTGGGGACAGGGTTTTCTCCACTAATGAGTGATTGAAGCTCCTGCCACATCTGCTCAACCAGTCAGCCCTTTTCCAGAGTTTTCTTTCCCCCAGCTAAGTGCCAAAATGTCCATAAATCCTGGGATTCAGAATCACACACAGTAGACACACGTATCCCACAGACACACATCACACCAATACATATCTGTGCCACAGACACCTCGAACCCAAGCCCATGGACGCACACCACAGTGCGCATACCACATATCCCACTGAGACACACGCCAGGAATATTATCTGAACTCTCCCTCCCCAGACAGAGTTCATTAGAAAAGGAAAGGAAAGATGGGCCTGGTAGCACCACGCTGTAATTAATCCTGCCATCTGGAGGCTGAATGGGACGATCTCAAATTCCAGGCCAGTTCAGACTATATAGTGAGACTTTCTTTTAAAAAAAAAAAAAAAGGCAAGCATATAGGGGAACTGTGTCTCGTGTGTCAACCTGACCCCTAGGAGAGTCCATACCTGCAAAGAATGATCTAGACATGGCAAACTTCTGGGCAAGTCTACAGAAGATGTCTTGATTGTATAATTAATACGGGAAGATTCAGCCATTCTCTGGGCAGGTGGATAAGGATGAGAGAGTTTAGCTGGGTATAGCAGGTAGGCATGCAGTTCTGGTCCTTTTCCTTTGTGTTTGCCGTGGAAGCGATGTGACCAGCAGCTTCAAGCTCTGGCTACTGTCATTTCTCCCCCACCATGGACTGTCACATGGAATTTCGAGCTGTAATGAAACTTCTTGTTCACCCAAGTTGTTGGGGGTCAGGTA
The DNA here is from genome assembly GCA_023101885.1 of Typhlomys cinereus. Classification (NCBI taxonomy): domain Eukaryota; kingdom Metazoa; phylum Chordata; class Mammalia; order Rodentia; family Platacanthomyidae; genus Typhlomys; species Typhlomys cinereus. The sequence goes on along the minus strand of JALPQD010000198.1, from coordinate 3,845,014 downwards.
TGTATTACAAGGAGGTTCTGGGTCTCCCTCCAATATCACAGCAAAGGCACATACAGCCAAAACATATTTGTTCCTCAACAAGATGTTGGAGAGGAGACAAAAACAAAGACAATTCAACAAATTTAAGGAAGATGAAGCATGAAGGGAGAAGCAGTATCTGACTTAACAGAAGAAGTTGAAGCCAAGGTATAACAGCAATTTCAATGATTAATGAACTAGGAAGTGAAAGTCTAGATGCAGACAATGTAGGCAGCAAGCAATAGCCACAAAAGGTAGAAGTGATAGTTGAACTAAAAGAAATTGGTGGTGGTGGTGGTGGTGGTGGTGGTGGTGGTGGTGTGTGTGTGTGTGCATGTGTGTGTAGTCCAGGCCTCCTCACCAACTCTAAAGCAGACATGCATTCCCTACCAGCTCACTATCAACCAGAGAAAAGGGACTCACACAGAAGCTAACCCGAGTCTTTGGATTTGAATTCTAAACCACAGGCAAAGCATGCACACATCACAAAACCTAAAAGAGAGTCTTAAGAATGGGGTACATAGCTCTCTTCTCTCTTTTCTTCTTCTCTTTCCTTCTTCCTTCTCTTCCTCTTCTTACAATTGGCCCTGTGGTTCTGGAACTCCATTAACAACTTCCATCTTAAAAAAAAAAAAAGACTACATAGGATGGCAAGATGGCTCAGGGGTTAAAGCCTTTACCTAGCAAACAAAAGGACCTGAGTTCAGATTCCCATATAAATATACTAGATGGATATGGTGGTGGCCCCTAACTCTGATCTTGGAAGGCAGAGTCTTCCCCAGAGCAAAGCAATGGGGATGTAGAACAATTTGGGATGATTTGGCCTCCACAAGCACACACATGTAAATGCCCTCTGATATACACACACACACAGGGAAAAAAAGAAAAGCACATATCATTGTGGTTATTTGTACCTCAGTCCTTTGTTTATCTATCTATCTATCTATCTATCTATCTATCTATCTATCTATCTGTCTGTCTGTCTGTCTGTCTGTCTGTCTGTCTGTCTGTCTGTCTGGACTGTCACTCTCTTTATAGCCCTGACTGGCCTTTATTCCATGGTGATTCTCTCGCCTCAGCCTCAGTGCTTAGACTGTGTCCTGTGTCCTTAGACTGAAGGGCTGAGCAGCAGGAGGTGAAGTGCGAGAGAGGACAGTGGCTGAGAAGGTTAAATAAGGTACAGTTCCGATTGGGACACTTTAAACAGCCACTCTGCCGTAGCCAGGTCAAAGTGATCCTGTAGAAGTAGAAAATGATTTCTTTTTCTTGGTGGTCAAGTTCGTTACCTCACCTTTTCTAGTCCTCTACTTTCATTTATTTTTTTCATTTTCCTGTGTATGTGGGGTTGCACGTGTGCATGTGTGTTTACATGTGTGCACAAGCCCTTGTCATGTAAGACTGTCTGTCACTAGCCAGACCAGGGAGAACTAAGGTGGAGCCTGGGAAACCAAGAGCAAAGCAATAAAAAAGGTAGCGAAATCCAGGATGATGCCCAATGTCACCCTTGGGCATACAGAGAGAGAGAGAGAGAGAGAGAGAGAGAGAGAGAGAAATGCCAGAGTGGACAAGTCATGAGCCACATTTGTCCTCTGAGGAATTATACAATTATACTCTAAACTAGATAAAATATGTATACTGGCTGTCATTTATTTTTTAATATGGAACCTGAGATTCAAACTCAAGACCTTCTGCTTGCAAGACAGAGTCTTTTTTCTTTTTTTTCTTTTTCTTTTTTTTTTTTTTGACAGTTTTACAGCTTTATTGTACACTGTCCAGTTAGTTTTCATCCACATTGACTGTCTGTAGATTTTTGAACGTGGTCACAGGGACATAGGTTACCAAAGTGTAGAGCTTGTTTGACTAATCTTCGTCCTCATTGCGTTTTCTGGACAAGCGCATGCGGATGAGGTACGGAACGTTCCTTATTCCTTTGGCCCAGACAGCTTTGTTGTGCATATCTGGAGTTCCCATCTCCATAGCAAATTTCCGGATTTCTTTGAGTCCCCGTGGAGCACGCTTCTTGAAACCTACTGCGCTTGTGAATGTTGATGGTGTACTCTCGGGACACCACCTCGTTGATGGCAGAACGCCCCTTCTTCTTCTCACCACCCTTCTTTGTGGTACTGCAGAGCTGGCTCAGCTAAGGCTCTGTCTCAAAAGCAGAAGGACCTGAGTTCAGATACATTCTGCCAGGCCCAAGCTGGAAAGGCAAGAGTCTGTGAACCCCTGAGCCATCTCTCCAGCCAACAGACTGTCATTGTTTTAAGTTGTTATCTCATAAGTGTCAGAGGTTTTTGAAATTATGGAAATCAAATCTCTTTCTAATTTTAGTTTTTTTTTTTTTCAAAAGACCTTTAATTGTTTATTTAAGAGTCAGAGAAAAAGAGAACACACATGCCTTGGGGCACTGTGAAGGCCAGAGACAACTTTCAGAAGGCAGTTCTGTCCCTTCACCGTGTGGGCTTCTAGGGAATGAACTCATATGGGTTTGTGAGTAGGCATTTTACCTGCTGAGCTTTCTGGCTGGGCCTCAGAAGAGGTTTTAAAGACAGCACATCACAGCCCTTATGTAGACTTATCCCTCTACCACACCACCACACCCACACAAACTACATTAATATCTCTCACAGTTCAATAACTTGTGCCAAAACTGGCAATTTGTGGACTGCAGAGCTGGCTCGGCGGTTAAGGCTCTGTCTCAAAAGCAGAAGGACCTGAGTTCAGATACCAAATCCCATGTACAAATACCAGGAAGAAAGGTCAGCAGACTGCCTTTCTGGCTTTGGAAGTGAGAGACTGGGAAATCCCAAGGCGAAGAAAAAGGAGGTAGGAGGTAGAGCAATTCAGGATGATTCACAGGCACACACAGTGCCCTCTTCTACACACACACACACACACACACACACACACACACACACACGAGTACAAGAGCATCAAATAAATAAAATAAAATTATTCTTACTTAAAAAATAACCTGACAATTTGTCATTTAAAGGGCTTGTCAATCACCACTAAAGAGACTAACTATAGAAAAATTGAAGAGACCTCACTTGTTAGGATGATGGAATTATCAGTTAATGCCCCTCCCCCATGATTTGGACTTATACTGCCTTTCTGTTTAAATGTTCACAGGAAAAGGCTACAATCGCCAAACACAACCTAACCCCAGAGACTGATTCCCAAGTTACCCTAGTTCATCTCTGAATTAACCTCCTGAGGATCCGAGGCTCCTTTGGAATCCCATGGAGCACTGTCTACTTTACACAGTCATAGCAACCTATTTGAAACCCATTTGAGGGTGTTTTTATATCACACAGAACATGAAAAACAGGTTTGTGCGCTTGTTTGCTTGCTTGTTTGACATGGGGTGCTGAGGGGGAAGGGGTGGTCTCCTTGTGTTGTCCTGGCTGGCCTTGAACTCTGGGCCATTACATCTCAGCTGTCTGAGTAGCCGGGGCCACATGTGTGTGCCTGCTTGAGAGAAGCTTTACTTTTTAAAAATGTTGCTTTGTTTTTGTGGCACCGAGGAAGTGGCAAGTTCTCAGTATGTTTAATGCGATTGTGATCAATGACTTTTCCAATCGGGTTACCGCTAAACTGGGACCAGTCACTCTGACCCCACAGAGCCTCTTACGAGCTGGACAAGTGCCTTTTGGCTGGGGATAGAGCACTTGCTTTCTTTTTTTTTTTTTTAATGAGATAAGTGAAGAATTTCTTTATGCTTATGATTCTAGGCCACAGCTGATCGCCATGGTGGGAGAGTCACCAGCGGGAGCTGAGGGCACTGGCCACACCATAGCCACACAGAGCCGAGAGGGGGTGTGTTTCCTCACTTATCAGTCTTCAGAAATACGGAGACACCTCCCCAGGATATGATCCCACCCACTAGGGGCTGGACTGAAAGACTATTTTTATTTTATTTTATTTTATTTTATTTTATTTTATTTTATTTTATTTTATTTTATTTTATTAGTGTCCATTCAGAGGATGAAGGCATATGGAATCTAGAACCCAAACTCAGGTCCTTCCGCTTTTGAAGCAAAGTCCTAATCCCTGAGCCATCTCTCTAGTACCCAAAAGACACTTCAAAATAATTAGTTTAGGGCTGGAGAGATGGCTCAGGGGTTAAGACTCTGCCTTGTAAGCAGAAGGTCCTGAGTTTGGATCTCAGGTTCTACGTAAAAAACACCAGGCAGAAACAGCACTGCCCTGCACTTCTAGCCTTGATGGGCAGAACCCGGGAAATCACAGAACTAAGCAAAAAGGAGGTAGAAACAATCCAGGATGATTCCCGAAATCACCCTTGGATCTCCACAGGGACGTACAAAGTCCTCTGATACACAAGCACTCCTCACATGCACACACACAAACACACACACACACACACACACACACACACACACACACACACACGCATGCAAAATCAAATAAATAGATAAATAAATAAGATTAAAAAATAGTTAGTTTAAACCATTGACAGGTTAAGTATAAAATGCCTGGACTTCATGTGCTAGTACTTTTAAAAATTATTTATTTATTTACTTGCTTGTTTGTTTGAAAGAGAAAAAGGAAAGAGAGTGAACATGCCACGATACACGTGTTGGCCAGAGGACAAGTTTCGCACGTTGGTTCTCTCTGTCCAGTGTGTGGACTCAGTTCACCAGGTTTGTATGCCGGTTCCTTCACCTGCTGAGGCATCTCAAGTGATGCCACTTTTGTAAAGGATTCTCTCTCTCTCTCTCTCTCTCTCTCTCTCTCTCGTTTCTTCCTTCTGTTCCTGTCGTTTCTGTTCTCCAAGCACACAGTGTTTCTCCACATATATAAGTCAGTCGCTTCCATTCCTGTATATTCACTTGTTCTGATGGTCACAGTTCCAAATATTAGGAGACACAATCTCATTACTCTTGCTTCTTCTAATCTAATAAAAAATGTCCAGTCATGCAGCCACAGCGCACAAGCATGACCCCAGGGTGCCTGCCTGGAGTAGGTGCTCAGATAAATCTGTCCTACTGTCTGATAGCTACTAACAGGTGTACATGCAAAAAAAATTAAATTATAAAAAATATATAGTAATAGTTTGCAACCTTTAACAATTTGACAGTATATACTGTCTTTCCAGTGAATATGTGCAATATTGTTTTATTTTTTTATGGATACACACTAGTATATGTATCAAAGTCACTAAACCTATGTTGTATGAAAGGAAGTTTAAAATGTACAGATGTTCCTACTGCAATAAGTGATAAAGAGGAATAAGAAGGAGGAGAAGAAGAAGAACTGAAGTCTCAGCTGACTAGTGGCTAAGTAGGCAGAAGCACTTGCTGCCAAAACCTAATGACTTGAGTTCAATCCCCAAAACCCACAAAGTGGGAAGAAAATATCAACTTCTACAAATTCCTCTCTGATCTACATGCGTGCACCATGGTATGCACACACACACACACACACACACACACACACACACACACGTAAAAACTTTAAGCCTAAGCATTATAAAACATTGAGGTATTGGGACTTTCATTTCCAGCAATATGGGGCCTATTTGTACAGAATAAGTCTCCCAATAAAGAACACTTAATGTTCCACGACCAGAAGTGTGTTATGAATAGAAAGCAAATTCCTGTAGGGATGAGAGTGCCCAGGGATGTGAGGGGTGAGTCTGAATCTGCCCTGAGGGCATTTGCTGGTCCCTGGCTACCTAAATTGTGAATTGTGAATTGGGTCCGTGTTCCCAAGACAGGGAGCAAAGCTACCAAGATGACTCACTGAGGCTGGGAATGTAGCTCAGTCAAGGAGCACTTGCCTAGCATGCACTCGAGATCCTGTTGGATGGAGTCTCCTTCCAGATAAAACATTCTTCAGACATAACATAATGCCCTTTCAGATTTTGTCCTGGTCTAACCTAAGGAGGATATTGGGAGCAATTTAAAACATGCTATCCTGGAAGAAAGCTCAAGAAACTCAGAAAACAATCAGTTCATACATCTCCAGAAGTTACTGGAAACTACCAGTAACTTTACATTTTCCCCCGTGTAAGGAAAGCAGTAAATGACACTCAGTGGTCAGCTGAGCAGTCTAGAAAGTCTAGAAGCAGCCAAATCTTGCAGAAAGTTCCAGGGTTACAACCTCTGTGGGTCTCATCAAAGTTGGGGTGGGCTTTTCAGTTATATATAATTCCCTTTGAGTCATTTCCGCTCCTGTAAATAACTCTCACTCATACTCCTATAAGTAACCTCAATAAACTCATTGGTTCACCAATCTAGACTTTCATGTAATTGTTACTTTGTTCTATCATTGAACCCCTATCTAGCATAAATAGACATTTGTGTGCTATCTCCCCAAGAAAAGTATTACACCTCAGGCTTTGGATTCCATCCCCAGCACGTGTAGGCACACACACACACACACACACACACACACACACACACACACACACACACACACACACACACACACGTAACTACTAAATAGATTGTTATGTTTACATATGAAATGTACATGGTGTTAAAGGCTTGGTTCCCAAACAGTAAACATTATCCTGGGAGATGTGGAAACTTTAGGAAGTAGAACCTAATTGATGGTCACCGGGTCCTGCCTTGGATAACTATACCTTGTCCCTAATATTCTCTCTCTCTCTGACATGAGATGGTTGACTTTGCTCCCCACCATGATGTTTAGCCTCAGCACAAGACAAGCTGCAATGGAACCAAGCAAGTATGGATTGAACAAGCAAGCATGGATTTTTGACAGCCCTGAAGCCACGAGCCAAAATCTCTCTACCCTTGAAGTGATTTTCTCAGGTATTTGTCATAGTGGCAAAAAAAAAAAAAAGGTGATCTAAAAAAAAAAAAAAGTTGCTCAGTAGGTTGACATGAAGAGATCTGTACATTTCTCGGGTCTAATAAACTAGATGTCATAAACCACATGCAGGAGCATGAATTCTGTACATTTATTCTGCTTATATAGGGACTGAAATCCCTTGATCTAAACATTTAGCTTCAATAGCCCCAAGCTGGCTACTTGCAAGCATGTGGCAGATGGGCACAATTTCTCCCTGATACATGTACTCTAAACCCAGGTTTCAAAAATTCCCATAGTTAGGCCTGTGAGTTAGCTCACTTGCAAAACTGATGACCTGAGTCCAATCCCTGGAAGGCCACATGGTGGAAAGAAAGAAGCAACTTCTGAAAGTTGTCCATACTTCTCTCATAGGTATCATGGCATGCACGCATGTATTCTCTCTCAAAAAAGAAAATATATTTTTTAAAATTCTCACAGCGATCCAGATGGATGACTTCTTGGGCAACATAATGAGACCTTGTCTCAAAAGTGAAAAAGAATTGAGGATACAGCTCAGCGGCAGCACTTCCTAGTGTGCATGAGGCCCAGGAAAGGAAGGAGGAAGGGAGAGATGGAAGGAAGGAGGGAGGGAGAAAGAGAGAGAAAGGAGAGAAAGAGAGAGACAAAGGAAAAGCTATGAAGAAAAGGAGAGAAAGGAGAAAAAGAAAAAAAATTTCTAATATTCTGAGGCACACAACTTTACAACCAAAACTATTGAACACATGAGAAAAAAGCTACCTTATGACAGAAATAGTAAGTCCAGACTTGCAAAAATATGTAAATTATGGACATATAAGTGTCTAAAATACATATTTAATATTGAAAATGCAGACAAGAGAACCCAAAATTTAGGTTTGAACCACTGCAATAATTAAAATTGAAAATGTTAGCAATTAAGTACTTGAGCAAATAAAATAAAATCTGAGTGGGCTAGTAAGCACATTTAAAAAGATGAAAAAAGTCTAAATTGGTGCAGTTGAGAAGTAAACTTGTCAATCTTAATATTGCTCTTACATCTGAAATACATGTATGTGATGTTCTGGTAAAAAAGAAGTTGAAAAAAGAAATAGTAAACTAGAAGAGATTGGGTTATGGTTCAGAATATAGCACAATATAAAAGAATACTTTTAAAGAAATCCATCCAATGACACATTAGAACCATCTCCAATAAAAACAGGAATGAAAAAATGATATCTGCCAAAATTACACTGATCAAATATTATACTAGTAAGTAAACCCAGTCCAATAATACAAGAAAGAAATATTGGAAAACTAGAAATAAACTGTTATCTGCAAATGACAGGTGATAAACTGTCTCTCTCTCTCTCTCTCTATATATATATAATATACGTATATATGATATATACGTATATAATATATATGATAGACTATATAGAAGATATAGTAATTTTTAACATTTTTTAAAACTTTATTTACTTTGTGAGTGTGTGTGTCCATTTGTCTGTCTGTCTGTCTGTCATAGGGCACTATGCATCCCTGTAGAGTCCCAAGGGTAACTTCAGGAAATATCCTGGATTGTTTCTTCCTCTCCTTTGCTTCAGGCTCCACCCACCAAAGTTGGAAGTGCAGGCCGCTGCATTTTTTTACCTGGGACCTGGGATCCAAATTCAGAACCTTTTGCTTTAGGCAGAGTCTTAACCCCTGAGCTATCTCTTCAAACTAGACAGCTTTTTTTATATATATATATATAACATTTTTTATTATCTCCGCTTATACAAACTTAACAGGTACACCGGTTCCCTCCCTCCCTCCTCCTCCCCCCACCTCTCTGCTCGCCCTCCCTTCACCCCTCCCTTTCCACCCCCCAGTGCCTCCCCTCCCCCAATCCCCGGAGAATCCTTTAATGTGCATGTCTGACTGTCCTCTGGATCCTCCTCTCCGATGATGTACAAGGACCCAGCGGCATTTCCCTGAACCCTTTCCTGTGTTCCCCTTAAGCATAGGAACACTACTATGGCTGTCAATCCCTTGTCTCCAAGGATCTTGGTGCTTTTAGCAAATGCTAGACTTTGTGGGGACAATAGTGTGTTGGACATTGAGTAGGGCATGTAAAGTCCAATTATGATTGCTTCGGCCCTAACTTGTGTGGAGTATCTTGCATATCATTGCTCCTCCCATCCTTGTGCTCTTATACTCTTACTGCCCCCTCTTCCGCAAGTTTCCCTGAGCTTCAGGATGGGGAGAGATTAGGCTGGCCTAGTTCTAGGTGGTTGATATAGAGTCTCTGAAGTTCTGGATTATGGTGTGTTGATTTTCTTTTGCGGTTTTGCTGCTCCTGCAATGCCCTTCACTCCATCCTGATGGGTATTGGATTAGACAGCTATTTTTAAAATAACTTAGATTAACAATGTGAAGCATGAAGTGGCTAGAAATTAATCCAGAAAAACATTTCAAAATAATTCAAATGGATAAAAAAAATATATCGCGTCTCCTTTTGCTGCTCTGACAAATTATTACAAACTAGGCATTTTAGAGCAACACTAGTTTATTATCTTGTGGGGGCCAGTGTCTAAGCTCCCATCTTGCAGGTTTGGCTCTGCTGTGCTCTTTCTGCAGGCTCACAAGGAGTCTTCCTTTTACTTTACTTCTCTTTTTAAGATGGATCTTGGTATCTAACCCTGGCTGGCTTCAAATTTGTGGTGAATCTCCTGCCTTTGCCTTCTAAGTGCTAAAATCATAGGCATGCCCAATCAGGAAAAGAATTACTTTCCTTCCTTTTTCTAGATTCTGCAGGTTTTCTGCATCTTTTGGTTTATAGCATCCGTCTCCATCTTCCAAGTGTATTAGATGTTAGTGCATTACAGAGGAGAAGCAACCTAAGGAAAGAAGTTTTCACAAGGGATTCAGTACTTCATGGCAAGGAAGCCATGTCTACAGGAGCAGGAGGGAGCTGGTCACGTTGCTTGTGCAGTCAGGAAGCAGAGAGAATGAACAGGAAGTTGGGCTAGACTATAAAACCTAATGGCTCGTCTGGTGTCCCACTACCTCCAGTAAGGTTTTATCTCCTAAGGACTTCACAACTTTCCTAAACAGTGCCACCAGTTTGGTACCAAGTGTTCAAATGCACGAGTGGGGGGTGCATTTCACATCCAAAACAGAATGAAGCCACTGCGTCTAGTTCCTTGTTCTACACTACGTCTTCTCTCTGGCTCCTCCACCCACCTTAGGTCCACTACTGTGTCTTGAATTGTCTCCAACTTTGACCAAAGCCTTCCTTTTACAAGCTGGGCATGGTGGTATACACCTGTAATCTCAGATTTGGAAGGTTTCTTAGCACCTTGCTGTGAAAAAAAATGAACTGATGTGTTTGGCCGTCTTCTTGAAGTTAGCGTGTTCATTAAGTCCTCAGGTGGAAATGCCATCGTGTCTAGCCAGCTGTCAAAGCTCCACCTTTGTAATGGTTACTCTAAACTGTTGCTGTGAGAGAGCACTCAAAGTCAAACAACGTAAGGCAGAAAGGGAGATTTATTCACCTTACAGTTTCAGAGGGGAGATGCAGTCTTTCAAGGAGGAGGCAGCACGACTGGCTTCTGAAACTGGAGTCAGGCTAAGTCACTCTCATCTGTGATGTGACGGCCGAAGGCTGGAGGATTCCTGGAGAGTCTCTTCTTCCCAGTTTCCTGTTCTATGGCTCCTTTTATCTGGACCGATACTGGGAGGTTCCAATGGGATCTAGGGCTAATCTTGTATTATAAATGTATTGATCTGGATAATCTCTCCAGTGGTCTCAGTTGATCTTAATTAATACCAGGTGTGGTCAAGTTGACACCCAGGATTAACCATCACATCCTTCATCTTTATGAGCTGGTATAATGTGTCGTGGTGGTAACTAGTGTGCATGTGAAGGTGATCTCATTTCCTTACTCCTTTTGAAGGGACACTAACTGAGAGAGATTATGCAACCAGTGAAGTAGACGACCCCCATGAACGAAACCAGAGAGGAACTGCTGAGTACAGACCTTAAAGAACTAAGCATACCACAGACAGATTTGCACATCCATGCTTGTTGGAGCATTATTCACAACAGCCGAAACATGGAATTAGCCTAGATGCCCATCAACAAAAGAATAGACACATAGAAAATGCTTATATACACATAACAGAGCTATGTCCAGCCATAAAGAAGAAATGAAATTGTGTCACTTGTAAGAAAATGCACAGAACTGGATTATCATCGAGTTAAACTAAATAAGCCAGATTAATAATGATAAATATCATGTTTTCTCTCATATATAGAGTCTAGACTTAAGTATACAACACATACATAATATGAAAGTAGAAAGGGGACTATGTAGAGGGAAGAGTGGGCTTAAGGAGAGGCCAAGATGAGAAGAGAGGGTAATGGGGTATAAGAAAGAAAAAGTAGTGCATGTGTTCTCTTGTATGCAGTTCCAGGTTTAAATACATTTATTTATATGGCACATATCTATTGTATGTCTATTATCTATAATAAGATATATAATATGAAAGTAGAAGGGAAAAGATTTTAGGAGGTAAAAGGCAGCTGTTGGGAGAGGGGAGGTGAGTGAGAGAGGCTGAGGGGACAATACAAGCAAAACACAATGACAGATATGAAAATATCACAATGGCATTATTTTGTATGCCAATCAAAAACTAATGGTCAGCATCAAAGTTCTTGCTGTATAAGCAGGATGACCAGAGGTTGCTCCCCAGCACCCTCATTAAAACACGCATGGTACCTGTGACCCCAGCTTTGATGCATGGAGGACAGAGATAGGTGGATTCCAAGACTGATTGGTGAGCTCCTGGCTAACGAGAGAGCCCTCTCAAAGGAGATGAGTGGTGTTCCTGCGGATGACACACCAGGCTGGCCTCTGGCCCCCACACACATGTGTATACATGTGCATACATACACACATGCACATGTGCATGCTCACACATAAATAAGAATAAAAAATTTAAATAAGATTATACTCTCCCAATGATCAAGTCTCCTGAGAAGCCCCATACATGTCGCCCCACCTTAGTACTAAACTCACGGGAGTTAGATGTGGTCAACACCCAATCCTTCCTCACACATCTCCACAACTAATATCCAATCCATATAATGAAAAAAAAATCTTGTGGCCAACAATAAATACCACAGAAATTCTACACTTCCAGGCAACATACTGTTTGATAAAAAAAGGTGAGCCCTGGTAGAAAATCAAAAGCAGGTGAAGTAGAAATGCATAGGCTTCTGGAAGCTTCTAAAGGAAACCCTAGCCTGCAAATTACACAAAGAAAAAATTTGATCTCAGAATAATGGATAATTTTTCAAAGTAATAAGATTGAGCATCAAGTCATCATTAGTAAAGTGATATAAACCCAAGGAAGATTGGCCCAGAGGATTAAGGACTTCAAGATAAAATTATAAAGTTCCTGGAGAATGCAAAAGTCCTCTTTGGTCTAATTATGTCCTGTATCTGGTGACAATCTGAGGAAAGAGAACAAAAGGACTGTGTCCTTGTTCTGAGTGTGACCTTTCTCAGAGCAAAATGTGGTTTTGCTAAAATAAGAACAGGATCTATCAAGGTCGGTCGAGCTGTACTTGATACTTTACTAGAATCATAGGAAGTGGTGTCCTGACCTTCCGGCAACGCTCAGGATTCCGTGGAACAATTCGCTGAAGCCGTGCCATTGCTGTGACGAATAATCTCATTTTGGGAACCTTCATTGTTTGGGGAGAAACCTGGTTTCCAGATTCGTAAATTAACACACATAATAGCACAATTTAATTTCTGAAGGGAAAAATTTAATATAGGGATTCATTGAAAGAAACTTTTGTTGAAAAAAATCCTCTTGAAGGAAATTTGTGTGCTACAAATGACTCCCTTGTTGACCAGTTCTTATAATAATTCTTTTCTATGGACCCAAACATTTCAAGCTTTCTATTTTGGAGAGAGGAAAATAAGAAAGCCCTTAAGAGTTTGAAAGATGGAGCTTGTCATTCAAAACTATACCCTCGGTGATAAGATGGAATCCATTGCCCATTTTACCAGAATGTCTGCAGACTGGGGGCTGTTACCTAGTTAAAGACAATCTAACCTGTGAGGTCACTGTCAGGTGCTTTAGGATTTGAAAGTGAAAACACAAAACAATGTCAACTATTTTCTTTGGTGGGAAAATGTGTGTGTTTTCACTGTCATTGCTGGATCTTACTTCTTAATGAGATTTTATTTTCAGAAAGCATTTTTTTAAAAAAGGACAATTCTGATGCAGACAAAATGTTTAAATGAAGAAAGGTAATGAAAACATTCATATTCCTCTGAAAGTAAAGATGGCAAATTCTAACACTTTCTGCAAATACTTAGTTTTTAGGGCAAATACCTAGTTCTTAGGGCAAATACCATGGCAACTATCGAATAATGCTCTTAAACAGGCCTCAAGCCACACACATTTGTTCGGTCTGGAGGCATTGGTATTGTTACAGGGTCGCTTTCTTGGGATCTGTATGTATCTAGGTCCTTGTGTTTGGGAGTGGAAGATTGAAACCAGAACGCGAGTAGAGGATTAAGGCAAAGTTTATTAGAGGAGAGAAAGAATGGAACTCACAGACTCCAGACATGGAGTACCATGAGGGGCTGGGGTGCTCTGGAGTACTCATGGACTCCAGACATAGAATCCATGAGGGGCAAGGAGCTGGAAAAGAACTCGTGGATTCCAGCTGTGGAGTGCCATGAGGGGCAGGCGACGGCCTTTAGGCCGTATTAGAGCAGCCGGGCTGGGATGGTTTTTGAAGTCTTTGAAGGTCAGAGCAGGAAGAATACACCCTATTGATCTGAAGAAACTGACCCTACTCCTTCACAAAGATCAAGTCACCACCTAGCCCCAATCCTCTGCTCATGAAAGGATATGTACATTAGTCTGAACAGATCAATGAGATGTAGAGGGCCGAAAGCTCCAATTAGGTTTGCAGAAACTGAAGCTAACCAATGAAGAAAAGCTACTTTCCCCAGGCTTGACTATGGGTATAAATATTCAGGCCCCTGGGAGCCATCTTTGGCACCTTGTCCCTCATGGTGCTTCATGTCTGGAATCCAGGAGTTCCTACCTGACTTCTCTCACCTCTCTGCCTTGATCTTCTACGCCTGTTCTGGTTTCAGTCTTCAACTTCTGTGCACAAGAACTTGACACACACAGACCCCAGAGGGACGCTGTGTATCATCACTCTCATGGGATTACTGAAACAGTGCTATGAACTTTTTTTATTTTTTAAAAAGAATCCCTCTTTTTTCTAGTATTTTATCTATTTGAGAGAGAGAGAGAGAAAGAGAGAGAAAGAGAGAGAAAGAGAAAGAGAATGAACATGCATGTATCAGCACACAGGGAGAAGTCAAAAGACAACTTTAGGAAGTCAGTACTGTTTTTCTAAGGCAGGATTAGAGCAGCTATGCTGGGATGGGTCTGTAAAGGTCTTTGAAGAGCTTGGGAATTCTGGAAGGCCATCCCCCACTGCTGGGGTCACCCTGAAGGAACACCCCTGCTGAGGAACTGATTTCAGTCCTCCCAGAGATAAGATGGCCAACTTCCTATGGGTTATGAAGATGAGCTCTCCACATCCAACAAACAACTTCATCTCTAGCTCCATGTGGGCCCAGGAGCAAGTGGGTTGGGCCCCAACAGGAGTTAACCAATGAGAAAAAGCCAGTTTTCCCAGGCTTGCCTAGGTGTACAAATATGCCTGACCCTGGCAGCCATCTTGGGCACTTGCCCCTCATGGCACTCTAGGGTCTTGAGTCTGTTTCTTGTTCCTTGCTGCTCATGGATTCCATGCCTGGGGACCATGAGTTCTCCAGGGTGCCTGCCCCTCTTGGCACTCAGGGTGCCATGAATCCCTTCCTAGCTTCACGCCTCTCATGGATTCCATGAGTTCCAGCCTTTCTCTCTTGTAATAAACGCTACCGTAACCCTCTACATGTGTTCTGGTTTCAATCTTCGACTCCAGAACACAAGAACCCTGCAACACTGGGACAGTTGATCCGGCAACATTAGGCCTTAAACAGAGACCCTACAACACCTGGTGACCCAGAAAGGACATTTGAGGAACAGTCCCTTATCACTTCCACTTTGTTGGTTTCCCTCCCACTCCCAAACCAACTCAGGTTGGGGCAGGCATCTTACTTACCACCCTGTGCTGTCTCACAGACCCTACTATGATCTTTTAAAAATCATTTGTATTAACAGGTATTAATTGTATCACACGGACAAGGCTCAGTGTGATAGTCCCATACATGAATAAGGCCTGGGTTGATTAAATTCAACCACTTAGGGGTGAGGCTGTAGCTCTGTAGTAGCATAGCAGTTGCCTAGTAAGTACAAGATTTCGTATTCAACTCCAGCCAGTAAAAACAAACTAAAACCCACCTAACCCCTTTCCCACCCTCTTCCTGCCTTTGCGATCTTTAGTCATTGCTACTTTCAGGGTAGTGTTTTGTTTTGTCTTGGGGTGGGGGCCTCCACATATGGGGATGTGTCTTTCTGTGCCTGACTTATTTCACTTGAAATAATTCACAATGAAAACAGTTATTCTGAGTCGAGGTTATGTGTTGATTTTCACTTCAGCAGATGGTCACTTACTTGTAAACGACAAGTGGGCCAGGGGCCTTGAGACCTAGGCGAGAAGAAAAGGCATCTAGCTCTGCTTATCACTCTCCTCCGCCCCTGGTTTGGAGATTTCAGGCCTTAGGCAATATTTTTTTTTTTTTTTAATTAAAGCCTTTCTCTCTAGTAGAACCTCGAATTTTATTTTGAGTTTTTGTAACTTTATATAGCTTTATAAACCTCACTTACCTTAAAGCAATGCTAAAAGGTAAGACAGTCAAGAGTCAAAAAGCAGCATGATGATTTAGGACAAAATAAGAAAATAGCTTAAGATTTGTGAAGATCCAGGGAGGGAGAGAGGAGAGGTTTCAAAGAGAGACTACTGAGTCCTCAGGCAAGAGGTTTATCAACACTAGCAACGTGCTGTGTGGCAGGGTCTGCAGGAGCGTTTCAGCCGGAAGCACAAAGCAAGGTTTCTTAGGGAAGGGAGGTCTCACACCCCCAGGAAGCAGGTGCTAAGTGACCAAAGCAGGGGAGCAAAGGTGACTCAGGCTACGTGACAGTCACTCTTTCTCTGAATCAGGGAGCAGGGTTCAGGGTTCAGTTAATGTGTGGCAATAAACAGGCTGCCTATCACACACACACACACACACACACTGAATGAAAAATTTTAAAAGAAAGAAAAAAGAAATCAGATAAAGTGCTAAGAAATTCTGCTTTCAGTGGATGCAATATGCAATCGGCTCCTTCACCAAGCATTTCCTTGGATGCTGATGAATATGTAAGTCTAAAGGCCTTCCTGAAGCTCATTTGCATAGTGTTTTCTACTGACTTTCAGCGGGAAGTCAAGTACATTAAATGTTTGTCCTCACGTGGGAATTAAATCAGTGGGTAGCTGTTAGAGCACAGACCCTCCAGCTGCCTTTCTTTTCATTTCCCCCAAATCAGGTCACACCTCCCTACAGCTCTGTCCCTAGACAAAGTTGGTAAAAAGAGCTCAGTTCTTTCCTTCTCAGTTGTAGTTGTGAACAATCCTTCCCCACCCTCCACCCTGTGCCTTCTCACACTCATTCCCAGACCAAGGATGACCTCAAAACAGTACTGTTGGACTGGAGAGCTAGATCCGGGTTAAGACTCTGCCATGAAAGTAGAAGGTCCGGAGTTTGGATCCCAGGTCCCATCTAAGAGTGTCAAGTAGAAACTGGAGTAGCCTACACTTCGAGACGTGGTGGGCAGAGCCTGGGAAATCCCAGAGCGAAACAAAAAGGAGGTAGAAGCAGTCCAGGATAATTTCCAAAGTCACTCTTGGTCCTCCATAGGGACACACAGTTCCCTCTTACACACAC
This sequence comes from Typhlomys cinereus, assembly GCA_023101885.1. Lineage (NCBI taxonomy): Eukaryota > Metazoa > Chordata > Mammalia > Rodentia > Platacanthomyidae > Typhlomys > Typhlomys cinereus. Next base: position 3,828,245 of record JALPQD010000198.1, on the reverse strand, counting down.
ACACACATACACACACACACACACACACACACACACACACACACCTAGACACCTAGATGCTTAAGGCCATGGCATATATGGGCAGAGGTCCCTCTCTTTCTACCATGTGGACTTTTTTTTTTAACTTTTAAATTTTTTTTTAATTTATTCAATTGTGTGTGTGTGTGCGCGCGTATATGTGTGTGTATGTGTAGAACCACGGGCAAATTCAGGAACCACCATGGACGCCTCCACCTCCTCGTTTAATCTGCCCCAGGATTCACAGGCTCCACCCTGCCAGGACCAGAAACACAGGCTGCCCCCGCTTCCGCCTAGCGTCTATACGAAAGTAAAAAGAAGGGTCATAAAGAGAAGTAAGAGGAGTTTTGAATTGAGAAGTTTCTTTGCATTATCTCAAGAAGCCAAGGGCAGATTTCTCTGATTCAAAATACCTTCGCTCTCCACCATCTCTCTCCCCATCTCCTATCAAAGCCTTTCTGTAATGATTTACCTGGTGAACAATCTAACCCAATACAACCTCTAGAGAGCACTGGGGTCTGGCAGACCCAACACCATTTACGTGGCCCTCTTCTCTGATTTTTCTAGTATGGAAGCCCCAAGCCCAAATCTCCTGTTTTCCCTATGTGCTTCTAGGAGTGGCCTTGTGATTCAGCTCTGGCCAATCAAATGGGAGCAGGCCTCTGCTAGATACAACTGTGTCCTTCTTTTCTTTGATGCCTCATCCCCCCCTCCACCACCACCGCTTCCTGCCAAGAAAACAGACACATGTCACATCAGTTGGTGATGGGAAATCCTAGGTCTGAGGATAAAATCTAGAAATGGGGGGCTGGGGGAGGAGAAATCAAGAGCCAGGAGCCCCTCGGCTTCTCTTAGCAGCTCGTCAATACCAAGTTACTCTGTGCTCTACTCTCCTTACGGAAGGCAAGCAAAACTCTCTCTTCATTCATTTATTGTTGAAGAAAGATGCCCTGTTACTTGCACTCCGCCCAAGCCAATATCTAATAAGCCAATTATAATTACAAGACTTTCATATTTTAAAATGAAATAATATCTCAGTGTTTAAAATTCTATGGGGATTAAAGATCTAAGGATTGCTTCTTACCACAGAGAAAGTCACTTAGAGTCAATAGTGTTTTAAATTATTTTGATTTATTTATTTGGTTTTCGGTGGTGGTGTGTTATTGTTTTGTTCTGTTTTCAGTCAGGTCAGACTGAGCCCAGGCATAACAGAAATTCACTCTGTAACCCAAGTTAACCTGCACCTGCCTTCAAACTCACAGTGATCCTCCCACTTTGGCCTCTGGAGTGCTGAGATTACAGGACTGAGTCTCCACGTCTGGTTTGAATTGTTCTGATTGTTCAAAAGCAAATTAGTTTGAGCTTTTGTTAAACTGAAGAAAACAACAAAATAGCACAGAGATGCACTTAAGCTAGAGCCTAAAATAGGAAGAAAAAACAAAATGGAGCTGTCAGAGGGCCTGTGTGGTAGTTGGATGGATGTGTAAGAGAAACGGATATGAGGCCCGAAAGCAGAGGCCGAGTTCTTTGAAGTCTTGTATACCAGCTTCAGTACTTTAAAGTTTATCTTACAGAAGGAGGAAGCTGGGCTGGAGAGATGGCTCAGGGGTTAAGACTTTCTTGCAAGCAGAAAGTCCTGAGTTTGAATCCTACATCCCACGTAAAAATGCCAGGCAGAAACGGCAATGGCCTGCACTCCCAGCCTGGGTGGGCAGAGCCCAGGAAATCTCAGAGAGAAGCAAGGAGGTAGAAGCAATCTAGGATGATTCCTGAAATCACCCTTGGTCCTTTACAGGGACACACAGCGCCCTCTGATACAGGTATACACACACAATAAGTGAATAAATAAAGTTTTTTTTTTTAAAGAGGAAGCTCTTAAAGTGTTGTGTGTGTGTAGTGCAGTGTTGTTTTGCAGACGGGATCTCATGTAGGTCAACCTAGGCAGCCAAGAATGATCTTGAACGTCCTATCCTCCAGCTTCTACTCGGGAATGCTGGGATCACAGCTGTTTATGCCGTGTGGAGTGTCAGACCTGGGGCTTCGGGCATGCTGGGTAAGCCTTGTCCCAGCGGTGCTACATCTCCAGCCCTCGCGAGCAAGTAGCAATACGACTAACTAAAGAGTGCGGAACTCAACAGCGAAGACTCCTCTGCACCGCCCAAGCCAGGACAGAGCAGAGCTCAGGGTCCACAGTCACAGGCAGGGAAGGCAAGTCTTCAGGGACGGGGGTCAACAACTAAGAAGCACAGCCAAGGCTGTGAAGGACCACGGGCGTGAACTGCTCCAGCTGCTCTGGCAGGAGCCAGCAGCGTTCACAGCAAATAGGAGGACAAGGAGACAGAGAAGGCAGAGACCCAGCAGGGGACCCCTCCTAAGAGCCCTGACTCTTCCTGCTGGGTCACAGAAACATTTGCTAGTCTCGCATACACCTGCTGCTTCCTAGGCCTGCTTATTCTTGGTAGAGGAGCGGAACAGGAAGTGAGTAAGGTTGTCTAGAGTGAGATCTTGATTATCGATCGCCAACTTGTCGCCTGGGAGACAAACCACTGTGCATGTCCCTGAGGGATTTTTCTAGATTGGGTTCACTGAGGAGGAAAAAACCCACCCTAAATGTGGGCAGCGCCTTTCCTCAGGCTGAGATGCTGAGGAATGAAAAAGAGGAAACAGTCTGAATAGCAGCACACATCTCTCTCTGCTTCCTGACTGCAGATGCGAGACCAACTGCCTCAGGCCCCTGCTGCCATCATGCCTCCAACTGAGAGCCAAAATAAACCCTTTCTTTCAGGAGTTACTTTTGTCAGCTGTTTTGTCATAGCGATAAGAAAAATAACTAATGTAGAGAGTTACCATGGTTTTGTGCAAAACTAAGGAAGCTCACCTAAAGGAACCGTTTCAGTTATGAGCATGGTGGTGCTTGAATCCAGATTGGATATTTCCCTAATCCTCACCACCGCCACCACCACACCCAGTTAACTAAGTGAATAGGATCTCCAATTAATTACAGACAAAATAAGGGGAGAACCTGTTTTCTCTGCCCAGTACAGGTAAATTATGTAACCATGACACAGAAATACGGAAAAGACAGAGCCCAAGACACAGATGTCACCCGTTTATATCCAGCACTGTCCAGGGGAGAGGGGCCACACCTCGAGAACATCAGCATTGGGATCAGAGAGAGGACTCCCACTTGAGAAGCACGTGCATTTGCATTTCTTCCGCCCGGCTCCTGCCAGTTCTTTGTTCTAACTCTTCAAATGGCCCTAGGTGTGTTAGCACATTTTCATCATCATCTCTTCAATACTGAGGAAAAGGAGATATGGGCATTCCAGACTCTAGGAGAGGGTCACTCACCCCTTTTTTAAAAAAAATGATACGTGTTATGATAGTTAATCCTGGGTGTCAACTTGACACACCTGGCATTAACTAAGATCAGCTGAGACCACCTGAAGAGATTATCTGGATAATACAAAGATCAACCATGGATCCAATCAGAACCCCCCTAGATCTCATTGGAACCTCCCAGTAGTGGACTAGATAAAAGGAACCACAAAACAAGAAACTAAAAAAAGAAGAAGAGAGACTTTCTAGGAATCCTTCAGCCATCCCCCATTAGCCTCTTCGTTGGGTGTGGGTGTGACATAGCCTGTCTCCAGCTTTGGTCAGCCAGTCATGCCACTTCCGCCTTGAAAGATTGTATTTCCCTCTGGAACTGTAAGTTGAATAAATCTCCTGTTCTCCTTTATGTTATGTGACTCTGCATGCTCTCTGCCGCAACAGTTACAGGGGTCCTTCTGTAGCTGAGGATGACGTCAAGCAACCACGACTCAAAGCTTTTGGAAAAGGTGGTGCTGAGTTGACTGCTGTGCTTGCCAGGTAAGCAAAGCGTGAGGACCTGAGTGCCATCTCCAGCACCCACAGAAAAAGCTGGACTGGTGGGGTGCACCTTCATATAATCCCAGTACTAGGGAGATGGAACAGGCGGATCTCTGTGTCTCCGTGGCTGCCAACCTGATCGAACCAGTAAATCCTAGATCTCTTTGAGAGACAGGCAAAAGGTTCCTAAGGAAGAAGAACTGGGGTTGACCTCGGGCCTCCACACATATGCGCATGTGCACCCCCACCCCCCCACACACACGAACTTGCATATACAGGCATACAAACATATGTACATATGAACATATACAAACACACATGAAATCTTGACACAAATTCGGAAAAGGGGCTGGAGATGCAGCTCAGTGGGTAGAAAGCTCGACTAGCATACACAAAGCCCTAGGTTTCATTCCCAGTACTGCATAAACTGAGTATGGTGGTACACGGCTGTAATCTCCGCACTTGGGAGTGTAATATGATGAAATATGAATAAAAGCTTATACTATAGAAAGCCTGTCTCAACCCCTCCCCACCTTCTCCTGGGTCTGAGATAAAAAGGTTGCTCTGAAGAAGCTCACAAAAGATGAAAGTCCAAAGCCTATCACAATGGTTTCGGCCCTCAGCAAACATCGGTTCTTGCGACATTTGATATCTCAGTATCCGGTAGCTGCTGTCTTTCCTTAACATATAAAATAGTAACCCAGAAGACTGCACATTCCTTAGGTAGATCATTGTCAGAAAAGACTCCCCTTCTTTTTGTTTAAACAAAATGTGTATAATTACACGTGCAACCCATCTTTCAGGGTCTTTCTGGTTCACCACTGGTTGTGGCCAGTGAACCGAGGCCCTCTGATCAGAATATTAAATTGGCTTTTTTATTTGGCATTTGCATTTAGAGTTTCATTCTGAGGTGGTCTTGAAAAAGAAAGATCTCATTCTTTGTGTGCTGTGATGAAACTGTGCAGCTATAGAAAATATGCTATGGAAAAATTTTGACCTTAGACTAACTGCTCCTTGGCTTCTGTAAATTGCTTGCGCATAAGTATAGTCACTGCTTATACATAAAGATAGTCAAAACTTGCTCTCACTATCTACTGACCACTTGGTTTCATAGTTACAGCCTCGGGTCAGCAGGACCACCACTCAAGGTTTCTACCCCTCCCCTCCTCCTCATCTGAGCCTCCAGCTGCAGCCCCTAACTAACACTTAAGTCTGTGGTTTCTGTGACCTAAGAGTGGCCCACCCGCTCTCCTAAACCATCAGCTAGAGTCACTAACTGAATGGTGCGTACCGATTTAAAAAATACTGTAAAAACTGCACTCCACCCTTACTCGGGGCTCCATTACGAGGTCCCAAGCGCTGATGGAATCCTGGAGTCCTGACGCTTCAGACAGTTAGATCTGCTTTTAATAAACAACTCTTCTAGTCAAGCTCATTGTCTGTGCCTCATTGAGGGGACTACCGGACGTTGTAACAATTCCTGGTCGTCACTCCACAACAGAACATAGGAGCAGAAGAAGCAGAAGTTCAGTCATTCTTGGCATGCATAGTGAGGTCAAGACCAGGCTGGGATACCTAAGACACTGTCAGCCTGCATCTGTACAGGATGTATGCAAACTTTGGGGGTTATTACTTCGTAAGTGACACAGCATGGTCATTATTTGTATAATATTTATGCTTCAACAGATTTTAAAAGTAATATAGAAATGATTGACAGTGTAAAGGAGGATTACATTAGTGATAGGCAAATACTGCAACAATATTTTAATATTTATTTATTTAGAGAGGAAAAGAGACAGCAAGTGCACATCATGGTGCACACAGGTAGAGGTCAGAGTCACTTCTCTCTTTCCATCATGTAGGCTTCCAGGGATCAAAAGCAGGTCACCATTCTCCAATACCAATCAGAATGGAGCCAAGAGTGGTGCAGGAACAGCAAACCTGAAAACAACATCAAACCATAGTCCAGAATAACAAAGACCTGCATTGATCACCGGGAACCAGACCAGCCAAATCTCTCCCCATCCTAAAGCTCAGGGAAACTTTCGGAAGAGGGGACAGCAAGATTGTAAGAGCCTAAAGATAGGGACGACCAATGACATGCAAGATGCTCCACACAAGTTAGGGCCGCAGTAGCCCTAGTGGGACTTTGCGATTAATAGTGAGAATAGTGTTCCCATACTGGGGGGGGGGGCTTCTGGCCTATGCCACTGAGTCCTTACACCTTATTGGAATGGAGGACTCAAAGGGAAGCTTGGCATTCACACAGGGGAATGCTCCAGGGGATGGGAGAGGGGAAGGGGGAGGCACTGGGAGAGGGGGAGGGAGGGGGTGAAAGGAAGAGGAAGAAGGGGAAGGGTGCAAGTGGGACTGGGGGTGGTGAAGGGAGGGAGAGGACGGGGTACCTACTGAGCTCGCATGATTGGGGAAAAAAAAAAGGTCGCCAGGGTTGTGAGCAGTCACCTTATCCGATGAGCTATCTTGCCTGCTCTACTACACCACTTATTCAAGGGACTTGAGCATCCAGGGGTTGGGTAGGTGCAGGGAGTCCATGGACACCGAGGGATGACTGCAGGACCAGCTTTTGTTGTGCAGACCTGCCCCTTACGGATGCAACCTGAGTTTCTTGCCTCAAAGACTGAGGACCAGACCTCAGGTATTCACACCCTGGTGATCCGTCATCCCTTTCCCCTAGAGACACTACCACCTTCCTGTCCTGTGCCTTCACTCTAACAGCTCTGCCCAGAGCAGACAAGGAGCCCACACCAGGAGCAGAACACAGCCGGGCTCGGGACACAGGCTTCCTCTATATCCTTGTCCTTGCCCCATCTTTCGCTCCATGACTCACCCCCCCCCCCCCCCGCCAACAGCTTCCCAGCACCTCTTCTTTACTCTGACTTCAGCTCACAGTTCTGCCTGCTGCCTTTTCTATTCTCTCTCCTATTCGTTTCTCCGCTTTTTCCCTTGTTTTTGGACCTCAGCTGACTCAACAAACCTTGGTGATGTGTGTATTTTAATCCCTCTCTCCACTCCAGCCCTGCGCGGAAAGGCTGCTCTCCCAAGCAGGTCTTTCCTGCCGACTGACTTTGCATTAGAGTTCATGGCAGGTCTCATGTCAGAAGAGGGTCAGATTGGGATCTACCGGTAGGTGCCACGTGAGCTGTAATCAGCGAAGGCCAGCGAGATAGCTCAGTGAGTAAATCACATGTCTGCAAACCAGGCGACCTGAGTTGTCCTCTGATCTCTACCCGTGCACCATGGCGTGTGTTCTCTCTCTCCTTCTCTCTCTCGCTAGCAAATTTAAAAGAACAAGAAGTTTTGACTGAGCTCTTGCTCAGAAATCTGAGTCAGCACCCTCTGCCAAAGGCAAGGCGATGCTAAGCAGGACTGATGAATTCCAGGGCTGCTATCAGGAAGCAGCTGCGTCTGGGAGCATCTTCTTGGCCCACACGGCAGCACCTGCGGAGTCGCCATAGCTGCTGCGGAGATCGTGGACAGATCTGCACTGCACATCGGCTGCAGTCACCCTGTTCACGACCAAGTCACCCCGGCTTGACATGTTTTGAACAGCAGCCTTGTGTATTTGGCCCAAGTCTTCTCTGAGTCTCAATGCTCTTGGTCATTATTTAAGATAAACCAAATAAAAAGATATGCTACCTTGAGCTGGAGAGATGGTTCAGGGGTTAAGACCCGGCCTCACAAACAGAAGGGTCTGAGTTCAGATCCCAGGTCCCACATAAAAACACCGGGTGGAAACTTCAGTAGCCTTCACTTCTGACCTGGGAGTGGAGCTTGGGAAGTCCCAGTTTTAGAGTAGCCATACTGGGAAGGTCTTTGAAGGTCTTTAAAGGTCATCCTTCACTGCTGGGATTATCCTGAAGGAACACACTTTATTAATCTGGAAGAACTGGTTCTAATCCTTCAAAGATAAAATCACCAATTTCCCCCAATCCTGTGTTCATGAAAGGATATGGAGATGAGCTCTCCATTGCAAATAAGCTAAGTAATGGTTCCACTATGAGATCAGTCACAAGATTAGCTGGGTTGAACCCCCCGATGTGACGGGACCATGAGATGTAGGAGACCAAAAGCGTCCATTGGGTTTGCAGAAACTGGAGCTAACCAATAAGGAAACACCACACCTCACACACACACTCCAAAACCTAACCCTATAAATATCCCTGACGTGCCAACTGTCAGTAGGCCCTCTTGCCCCTCTAAGAGTCCATGTCTGTGAGTTCCATTCTTTTCCTTCTCTAATAAGCTTTGCCTTAATCATCTACTTATGTTCTCGTTTCAGTCTTTGACTCCCAAACACGAGGACCTGGTACACAAAAATCCTCCCCTGCAACATCAGCTTGACAACTGCAGACTGAGGCTTTGGGCACATCTGTGAAGAATTGGTAGTTAAGGCAATTCCTGAGCAGGCCTGCGGGAAATTATATAACTGAATTAAATAATGGTGGCTATGCTGTGGCCAGTTGCCTGGGCTCCTGGTGTTATGAATTCTCCTGCCAAGCAGATGAACTGTAACTGAGAATAGTAAGCAAGGATAAACCCTTCGTTCCCCTATATTGCTTAGTCACATACGTGTCAACAACATGAAGAGAAACTGCAACAAATAACTGTTAGTCAAGGCAGCCTCCATTGCGTAAAGCCTCCACCTTAGCCAGGGGTCATGCTGTACAGAGCGGGCCTCCAGCCTCTAGTCTTCACTTCCTTAATAACTCCAGGGCTAATCCTTAGCTACTCCTGAGACTATAAAAGATTGCGACCCCCAGCTAGGGTCTCTCTTCTGCTCTTGGGAGTTTCGGTGTCAGTTAGGCAGTTTTAGAGCAGCCATACTGGGAAGGTCTTTGAAGGTCTTTGAAGGTCATCCCCTACTGCTGGGATTATCCTGAAGGAACATACCCTGAAGTCGTCCCCCCCACCACCAACTTTCTCCTCCCATCAGGCTATCATGGCAGCTCTCTCTGATCTTTTATAATAAACCAGTGAACATGAAGTAACTTCTCGGAGTCATTGTAATGAACTCTCAACTGCGAGAGCAGGACCTGGAAACCCCATATTGGCAGTCAGCTGGGCAGAACTGCATCCCGTTTGAAGCTAGTGTCTGAAAACAAAGACTGATGAGGTCTTTAACTTGTGAGCTGTAGGTAAGCAGTATCAGAATGTAAATGAATTTGTGGAGGAGGATTAGTTAGGCGTGTTCCCTGTCTTGCTGGTCAGAGGGTCCGACTTGTCTCTCACTGTCTCTCCCCACTACTGGGATTATCCTGAAGGAACTCAGGATATATAGAGTCCATTCCATGAGTTCTTCTGGGCTCTCAGAATCCATGCCTATGAGTTCTTTCTTTCCTCTAATAAACTGCCTTAATCCTTTACAAGTGTTCTGATTTCAATCTTCAACTCCTAAGAATCAAAGAACCTGGATATAAAAACCTCCCCCCACAGCACAATGACCCAGAGAAGACTCTCAACTTTTAGACTTATTTTCAACGAAGGAAGTATGGCCAGAGAAGGTGTAATCAGAGTGCAGATACCCAGCAAGGCTTCTCTGTTCAGCTCCTGCGGCAGTTAGATACGGATGCCACTTGGCAATTGAAAGTTGAGGTTTTGGACGCATCTGTGAAGAGTTATTTAGTTGAGGCAAGCCCGGGAGAGATTGTCTAACTGACATGTGAAGACCCGGCCCATGGTGGGGTGGGATTGTTCCCTGCACACGTGGATAAGATGGAGAGAGATGGTTCAGTATTCTGGCAGACTGACAGACTGGCAGGCAAAAAAAAAAGTATGCCCCTCTTTCAGTATTCTCTCTGTCTTTCCTCTGTGCGTGTGCGTGTGCATGTGTGTGCGTGTGCGTGCGTGTATCCTTTTTGTTTCACTCTGGGGTTTCCCACCAGGGCCAGAAGTACTCACCACCACCATTTCCACCTGGCATGTTTACGTGAGATCCTGGACCCGAACTCAGGTCCTTCTGCTTGACAGGCAGAGTTTTAACCCCTGACCATCTCTCCAGCCCTCAACTACTAATTCTTTACAAATATTCTTAGAGAGCTTCAGCCTTCAACTGTCAAGCCTACCCTGTATCTAACTTTGCCAGCTTCTGTGCACATCGTGGTTTCCTCCCACAGTATGGGTAGGAACCATTCCTGAAGTATCACATAAGGTAGCTTAGAAAAACTGTTTCTAACCTGCCCCAAGACAAAAAGACCAGGAAATATAGGAGTAGACAAGCCAGAGTGAACTCTGAAGTCCGCAGAAGCATACAGGTGGAGGGGAAAGATGAAGGGAAGGAGGACATGGCAGGGAAGGAGGAGGAAGGAAAGCTGGCATGAATACTCAAGGCACTTGTAAAAGCAGAAAAATAAATAAAAATGGGGAGGGAAAATTTAAGCAATATTTTTTAAGCTTTGTAACCCTGGGACAAAGGTATCTGGTTCCTGGAAAAAAAGCAAATTCTAATTTCAGGGGTACCATGGCGGGGGAGGGGAGTGAAGGGGCTTCAGGACACAGGACAGAAGGTTAAAGAGAGACTTTGCTTTTTGAGGTGTGTTTCGACAGCCCAAGGTGTCTTACTCCGGAATGCTGTTTGAGATTCAGCAAATGATTAGACCTGCAGTCTTGCAGTTTTGCAGAATCGGGTGTTGCGTGGGGAAATGACTCGCAGCAGGTGTCAGAGGAAAAGCATTGCATGCAGTTTTGTCACCCGTTTTTCTTCTCCTGACCTCGGGCGACCCTTGTGCAACCAGGTGTCTTGAAGGAATGTGGTTCAGCTCAGCAGGCCTGCGACTCTGCTGCAGTGCTCTGACCCACATTCAGGGCCTGGCTTTGGAAGAGAGTGAAGTGGGCGTCACATTTCTCACAGAGGGCCAGCTTTGTCTTCAGGCTGGCTTCTAACCTAAGCTTCTGTTTCTAATCCACATGTACCCAGTGGGCGTTTTGACAGGTCCAAGAGCACTGAATGGGGGTGAGGGGAACCCCATTCACTGAAATCATTTCATATACTCTGACTCCGGCAGCCTTGCCCAGGCCTGGACCTTGCCCCAGCTGCCTGTTGACCTTTGAACCTGGTCCTGTGATATGGATGAGAGCCCTCCCATGGAGCTAGAGCCTTTACCCTAGTTTCTACTGGCTGTTTTCCTAGGTCTCCAGAGTGGCTGCAAGAAGCTCACTTGATCATTTTCCCTCATTTGCATCTGGAGCCCAGGCCAAGGCTGTATTGGTAGCTTCCTGGTCTAACCCTAAGATCCCCACTGGGTGGCTGGCTGTCCAAGTGTTTGCTGTCAAATTCTACCTCAATCTCCAGACCTGCCCTGCTCCTTTGCCCCTACCAGCTCATGGAAGGTCAGATGAAACCATAGAACCACCCTTCTTGATGTACACATCTTGGTTTAAGAAGCTAGGACTGGAGCTGGAGAGATGGCTCAGGGGTTAAGACTCTGCCTCACAAGCAGAAGGTCCTGAGTTCGGATCCCAGGTCCCACAAAAAAATGCCAGGCAGAAATGGCCATGGCCTGCACTTCCAGCCCTGGTGGGCAGAGCCTGGGAAATCCCAAAGTGAAGCAAGAAGGAGGTAGAAGTAATCGAGGATGATTCCCAAAGTCCTCCACAGGGACATACAATGCTCTCTGATACACATACATAAAATAAATAAATTTAAACAATAAAGCAAAGGGTGCAGTGCTGAAAATGAGACCAACTTAGCAGAAAGCAAAAAACTAAGAAGAGCCAAGTCTTACTTGACATAGTATCTGTCCAGTGTTGGGTCCGTAGGGAGAAGGAATCAAAGCAACTATACCACATGCAGAGATCTGTTGATAAAAAGAAGGTCACATAAGGCAGAGACTTTAGAAATATGGCTCTTATTAGAGCTGAGGGTCGGAACCAAGGGATCCGTGGTTTAACAGGATGGGAGTATTAGAGCAGTAGAGATATCCGCCTTAAAGTTGGAGAAAACAAGGAAGAGAACCATGAACAGCATGGCTGGAGGAAACCAGCAGTGAACCCTCAGATAGCTGGGGGTGTCCATCTTTTATGTCTTTCAGACATTGCTGAGGAGTTACCAGGGAAGTGGAGTGGTGCGTGGTGGGGAGTGGAAGAGTTTAATCAGGGTGAGGAGTTCAGGGGTCTAAGGAGCAAAGTCAGAAGTAGATTAAGGTGGTCCCTGGGCATCCAGCCAGGGTGGAAGAGTTTTGAGAAACAGCCTGGCTCTGGCTAACATGACACAGGTAGTTTTCACCCAAGACCAAGTATACTGAGTTTGAGTTTAACAACAACAACAAAAAAAAAAGTAAGTCAAAATATTGAGTCTAGGAGTTGAATCAACAACAGAAGCATTCTCACAGAGTGATAGAGAATGCTTTCCCACAGCACCCCGAGGCCCAGGAGCCAGAGGGCGGTGAACAGTATCAAGTTCGGGAAATTAGAAAGAGAACAGATGTGTGCAAGGACATCAACCCGATGAAGATAACTGTCTTGGTTTCTCTTCAGTTGCTGTGCTAAATATATGACCCAAATCATTTAAAGGGACACTGGGTTTATTCACGCTTAAAATTCTCTACAGTTGTCGTCCGTTATCATGAGAGGAGATTCAAGACAACAGTAGGAACCCAGAGAACTGGTCACACCATATCCACAGGACTGACCGAGATGCAAACTTTCTGCTTTGCCAGCCCACCCAGGCCAGCCACCTTTCCTTCCATTTTATTCATCTCTCCAGGGAATAGCCCCACCCCCATGTTCCTGAGGTCTTCCCACATCAGTTACATAATCTCCTGCAGGCTTGCCCTGCCTTGCCATAGCTAAGTAATTACTTACAATGTGCCTGAAGACTCAGCTTTCAAGTGGACATCTAAACACTAACTGCCACAGTAGAGGACTCCAGATCTCTTTCCAGACAGAGACGCGGTCTTGGACTATACCTCAGAGTTCCCTGTGCTTTGCAGCCTGTTGGTAGCTTGAGCATCATAGATATCCTTAGGCAGGTTTACAGCAGTCTTGTTGGGAAAGGTCTCTGGAGGTCTTCCAAAGTCATCCCCCACTACTGGGATTACCTTGAAGGAACATACTAATCTGGAGGAACTGGTTCTAATCCTTTACAGAGATAAAGTCCCTAATTCCCCCATTTGCTTATGAAAGGATATGGAGATTAGCTCTCCAGTGCAGATATTCTACCTAGAGGTCAGCCAGATTAGCTGGCTGGAACAGACCAATGAGATGTAAAGGATTAAAAGCTCCAATCAGGGTTTTAGAAATGAGCCAACCAATGAGGAAAAGCCACTTTTCTTAAACCTGCCTAACCCTATAATACCCCTGGCCCTAGAAGCCATCTTTGGCTCCCTTGCCCTCATGGATTCCATGTCTGGAGTCCGCGAGTTCTTTTCTGGCTTTCTTGTCCCTCTCAGAATTCATGTCCATGAGTTCTGTTCTTTTTCTCATCTAATAAAATCTGCCTTAATCCTTTGCAGGTGTTCTGATTTCAGTCTTCGACTCCAGAACACAAGAACTATGGAGACCCATAAGGATCCTCTGGAACAGGAGGGCTGAGCCCCAGGAAGTGCACACCCTGGCTGTCTGTCCTCTACAGCATGGGGGGGCAGGTCTATGGGCTGGATCCCCTCAGGCCTGCTACCTGCTCTGTTTCGGGAGACTTCACCTACAGCGGGGACAAGAACCAAGTCTTAGTCTTCAAGTGTCCACGCTGACCCCTCTCCCTCTGGGAAGAAAAAAGAAGTAATTCTTCAAGGCAACTGTGACGATTTTGCTCCTCTTACCTCTCACACTCAGGCCTTATCTCAAAAACAAAGCTAAACACCTTCTAGAGGTATTGGCAGTGCTTCATTATTACATTACAATCTCGCTGAGGACCTCTCTGTACATACAGAACATTTCCCTAGATTTGGTTTTCACACACACACATACGCCGTATATACTTTTTTTTTTCTAAAACGGGATTGAGCCAGTGAGATAGTTCAGCAGACTAAGGAGGTCACTGTTTGTAAATCTGAGTTTGATCCCTGGAAGCCCACATGGTGGAGGGAGAGAACTGACTTCCCACAATGCACCATGGCGTTCATGCACATGCCTCCCACTGCCCTTCCTCTCATAAACGATAATAAATAGTAATAAAAATATTTAAAATAATGGGATTTGGGGGTTTGGGGGTAAGGAAAAATCAAGCTTTGTACCTCACACAGGCAGTCTTTTTTAAATATGCTAAATCCTTCAAAGTAAAAGCAAATGAAATCAAGACTTGGCTCTTGACCTCAAAGGGAGATACGTGGTATGTTTCATAGTTGTACCAGTTGAAGCAGTAAGACCTCCCTTGGGGACATTTGCTATTAACCAAGCACATATCTTTATTTCTTTCTGTGACAGCAAGAGCTTAGCAGAACACTCGAACTGGAGGCTGAGGGAGGAAAGTGGTCTTCTTGCTTACAGAAGAGGTTCTGAGACATCTTTGCTGCTGAAAGGGCTTGTGCAAGAGTCAGATCCAATGTCAGTGGGCTGATGAGACTTACAGAACCAATGAGGCTTTCCGATGAAGCAGCGACTTCCAGTTATTGTATGTGTGCCATGCTGTCTACAATTTGACTCGTTTGAATCTTTTCGTTATTCTATGTTGTGCTTCTCTGAAGCCTGTCCCACACTCCTTTTCCTTTGCTGTTAGAATTCCTCTATTTGTGATGGAGAATTGAGGCTTTGTGGCAAGAATATTAAATGCTCCTTCACCTTCCACCATGAGCGAGACAGTTTTGTTTCATTATCATCTGGTTACGGGAACACAATCTCAGTTTCCCTGCTTCCTAATCAGATGCATTTGCATGTGCACCACAGTCTAGCTGGATGCTGAAGGGCCCTGGAACCACCCAGAAGGGGGCTCACGACAGACCAAGGGCGCAGACGGGTTGAATAAAACATGCTCCAGTTACCAACCCTCCTCTCCTTCCAAGAACCTTCTAGAGCAGCCAGAGTTAGCAAAGTCCTAATCAGTCTTTCAAGAGCATTTGTCTTTGTCCTGGGCCACAAAGCTTAATTTGGAGTAATTAAAAACAAAGTCATAGTTAGTCATCAAACCTTAAAGCGGTATTTCTTTAAGTCTGGTCCGGTTGGGTGGATAGGTGGTTAGGTTGATGGGAAGAAAAGGAAGACTCTCTGACAGAGAAGATTTTGTTTAAGAAAAGAAAACCTGCTAAGGGGAGACCATAGGGAAGAATGCAGCATCCAACAGCCACTGACAGGCTAAGGGAATGAGTGAGGAGACAGGAGCGGGGGTTTGTGTGGAGGTGCTTCTGAAGCTCTTGGGGTGGGAGGGTCGTGAGTCTAGAGAGAAACAGATTAGAGTGAAGAGATTAGTGATCTAGGGGAACGAGTGAGAAGTGACCAGTGGTCAGTTTCCAAGAATCAGGGCCGTGTTCTAGCCATGGTGGAAGAGGCTTTACAAAATGGGGTGACCCGGGCCAACTGGTCTGCATTAGATATGGTCTGAGGGGCGTGAATGCATGCAGATCCCTGAGACCCAGGGACTTGGTAAGAATGGGAACATGCATTATGAGACTCTTACATTAATTCTGTTTTTATTGTTTTTCTTTATTTGCGAGAGAATGAGAGAAAGAGAGAGAGACAGAAGATGTACACATACATGCCACAGAGCACAGGTGGAAGCCAGAGTGGGATGGAGTTTTGATCTCCTGGATCTGCTCACAAAACATTGTAGGTTCTCAATAGGCCACGGTTTGTATTGTGTGTAAGTAGCGAGACATCTGGTGCAACTCACTCTCACTTCCCTTCCTGGTCACTTGCGACTGAACAGGTTTGATCTTACCAATGGAGGGTGTAGGGACTGGCAGATAGATGGTAACCATCTGGCAAATGGGACACTGAACCCTCCCTCCCCCCACTTCTGTGTCCTACTCCTATTCTTCCATGTATCTTTGAGTCTCCTCTTATAGTAAGATCTTCATTTAAACAGTCTTTTTATCTTTGGTTAGGAGGTGACCTCGATACCAAGCAGGATGCAGCCAAGGGTGGTGCAGGAAAAGCAAAACTGAAAACAACCACAAACCATAATTCAGAACACCAAAGACCCTACATTATTCACCTGGAACCAGACCAGCCAAATCTCTCCCCATCCTAAAGCTTAGGAAACCTTGTGGAAGAGGGGGAGGCAAGATTGTAGGAGCCTAAAGATGGGGAGGACCAATGATATGCAAGATATTCCACACAAATTAGGACTGCAGCAGCCAGGACTGCACTTTGCCTGACCTGCACAATGGCTGACATGTCAACGATTCCAAAGTCTAGCATGGATCACAGGGGAGAAGGCCTCAGGCAATAAGATCCTTAGATGCAAGGGATTAACAGTCATACTAGAGTTCCCATACTAAGGGGGATCCCAAGAAGGGGCCTGTGGCTATGCCACTGAGTCCTGAACCCTCACTGGGGTGGAGGACTCAGAGGAGGTTTGGTGCCTACATAAACGGATGCTCCAGAGAAGGGGAGGAAGGGGGAGGCACCTGGAGAAGAGGAGGGAGGGAAGAGAATAAGGGGAAGGGGGGAAGAGGAGATAGTTGGAATGGGGGACGACAGGGGAAGGAAAGGGTGGGGGAGAAGATGGGGGTACCTATTGAGCTTGTATGACTAGGAAAAAAATTAGATGTGAGAGAAAAAAAATGTGGATTCTCTAAGGGCCTTATGTGTTCAGGTCTTTGTGTTCAGGAGACAAATGTTGAAACCGGAACACACGTAGAGGGTTAAGGTAGAGTTTACAGAGAGAAAAAAACAAGCTCACAGACATGAATCCATAAGGGGCAAGAGAGCCAAGAAGACCTCACTGACTCCAGACATGGAGTCCCAGGAAAGGTGAGGAAGCGGGACAGGAGCTCGCAGACGTGCAGCCTGTGAGGGGCAAAGGAGCCAAAGACGCCTGCCAGAGTCAGTTATTTATGGTCTTAGGCAGGTCCAGAAAAAGTGACTTGTCCTCATTGGTTAGCTCCAGTTTCTGCAAACCTGATTGGAGTGTTTGGTACTCTACATCTCATTGGTCTGTTCATATTGAGGCCCAACTCAGTTGATCTTGTAGTCCATTTCATGGTAGGGTTTATCTCCAATGGAGAACCAATCTTCATAACCTTTCATAAATAGGAGATTGGGGGAAGGTGTTGACTTTATCTCTATGAAAGAGTAGAGTTGGGTTCCCCCAGATTAATAGGGTGCATTCCGTCAGAATAATCCCAGCAGTGGGGGATGACCTAAGAACTTCCTCCCAGCATGGCTGCTGTAAAACCGCTTAAAGAGGACAACTTTCCTTCCACCATCAAATTCAGGTCATAGGTTTGTGAGCGTGGATGGGCCTTATCTGCTGAGTGATCTCATTCACTCATTTCACATAATTCTGAGGCATATTAAAGCCATACTGCTGAAATCAGTTACCTTATCAGTGCCTTAAGTTACTCCATATTGTATAAAGCAGAAGTCTTGTCTCGTGTTGATGTGATTAAATCATAACTCTCACACCAGTGGGACAATTCAAACAGCTAAGGTGCCACAAAGCTGGTGACCCAAGTTCAATCCCACATGGTGGAAGGAGAGAACCAATTTCTGAAAGTTGTCCTCTGATCTCTACCCCTGTTCCACGTCCATGTGATGTGTTTTCTCTCTCTCTCTCTCTCTCTCTCTCTCTCATAAGTAAAATAAAATAAAATAAAAATCACAACTTTCACCTCAGAGGATAGTGATAGTTTATGCTGGAGCCAAATATGAGTGACCACGATTCTGGAATCTAGATTCAGATTACCCCAAATTCCATACTCCATCGTGGTACCAGTTTTTGTGAAGTTTTAGAATTATGGAACAAAGAAAATCATGAATCAAGACACTTCTCAAATATGTTGGTGGAAGTATCAGGTAGACATGTTAGAGCAAATCAGGGAAATCAATCTTATAAGCCTTAGATGCTAACTGATGACATTCTTAGCCTTTTGCTTGGTGGAAGCTGGGGTTCTGGTTATACATTTCAAGGGATTTATCTCATAGTTACAAAGATGTTAGGTTACATACAGAGATATCCAATCAGTAGCTATTAACAGAGCTGGAGATGGCCCAGAATAATTTGATCTTGGATTTGTAACACTCCAACCTCTCTACAGCACTGAAGCCCCAGTCAATCAATCAACCTTTCAGGTGCAGCTTCTTTTCAAGAACTCTCATGGATATCCATTTTGCAAGCAGATTTTGATTCCATTTTGAGGATGGATGTGTGCCTAGGTTGACTAAAAACCATACCATCTGTCCAGCACTACCCAGCCCAATAAAAGACTTATTCCTGGAAATAGAAAGGGTACTCAGCCTGTGTATGGAGTGTGGTGAATTGATACTGAAGGGGCCCATGAGCAGATCAAAATCCTGTCAGGGAAAACAGGCACAAGGCACATCTGCCATCCTACAACGAAGAAAGTTATAACCCTCTTGTCTGGACCCCAGGAAGAAGGGAACACTCAGCCCCATCCACCTGTCACCTTGAAATTAAATCTATTCAGGGTTCTTGTGTCCTGGTAATAGAACAATTTCTACTGGGCAGCTAGTATGGTTAGGAATTTCCAGTCCTGTGGGAACTACCCCCAGCACCCCTCCAGTCTTTACTATCTCACTTCCCTAGTAACTCCTGGGCCACATCTTAGCAACACCAGACTATATAAGATTGTGGCTCCACCCACCATCCTCCTTCTCTTCTTCCCGCTCTCTTGCCATGTGGTCCCAGCATGGTGCTCTGTCCTCTCCTAGTCATCTGCTTATGGTACCTCTCCCTGGTCTTTCTGATCTTAAGCTCGCCTTAAAGCTATGGCTTCTTCCTTGCCTCCCTTGGGGGGACATCCAAGAGGTCCTTCCCTTTTCTTTTCGATAAATTCCTGGTCTGATGTTTCCAGGTGTTCTAGATTCCATCTTTGGCTTCAGAACACAAGAACCCCAAGAAATCCAGATTCACTGGAGTCGAAGATTAAAACCAGAATGTGTGTAGAGGTTAAAGCAGGATTTATCAAGGAGAGAAAAGAGGAAACTCTCAGACACTCGATCTGAGGGGCAAGGAGAAAGCTGTCAAAGGCAGCAGGATGGGGTACTTATAGAGCTAGACAGGCTTGAAAAGTAACTTTTTTTAATTGGTAAGTTTTAGCTTTTTGTTAATGTACAACATCTTTTGCTTTGTTTTATGTGTGTGTGTGTGTGTGTGTGTGTGTGTGCGCGCGTGCGCACGTGCATGCGTGTGTACCCATATCAGAGGGCAGAAGGCACATGTATCCCTCTGGAAGACCAAGGTTAACTTCGGAATCATCCTGGATTGCTTCTACCTCCTTGCTTTGCTCTGGGATTTCCCAGGCTCTGCCCAGGGCCGGAAGTACAGGCTGCTTGCCGTTTCCGCCTGGTATTTTTATGTGGGAACCAGGGATCCAATTTCAGGTCCTTCTACTTTTGACACAGTCTTACCTCTGAGCTATCTCTCCTGCCCAGTATCAGCTTCTTTAAATGGGCATTTTTAGTTCTTTTGTGTCTGATTGGTCCATTTATGTTGGTAGCTAAGTTGATCCTTCTGTTTATGAGGAACTTATCTAGCCAGGAACTTACTGTCTCTCAAATGACGGGTGTGGGGTTTGAGTCATTCCTAGAATTACATGGTGGGTATAGCTTCACAGGACCAAACATTCTCAGCCTGACTCCTCTAAGCTGCCTATTAGAAAGCATTCTGTTAGCCTGATACCCACCATGGGCCATCTTCATCTCAGCTGAACTCCGCCTGCTGGTGACAGGCCTACACAGTTGACACCTGCCCATCTGTTGGCCTGTCTGCACCTGGGCCTGCCGTCCACCCATCTGCCTTCCTGCTTTGGACCCAGCTGGCTCTGCAGCTCCTCTTTACAGTGTCCCTTTCAACCTGGTGATCTACAGAGACCTGACTGTGGCAACAGCTTCCCTGTGCGGGGTTGGGGTTCCTTATCTCCATACGGTATTTACATATTTATCAGTCCACTTCTGAAACCTCTTGAAACTGTGCAGCAACCTCTTAAGCTTTAATCTACTCTGTAATCCACGTATTTACCTATGCATATATATATAGAGAGAGAGAAAGAGACAGGAGAGAGAGAAATATAGGTGTGTGTGTGTGTGTGTGTGTGTGTGTGTGTGTGTGTGTGTGCGTTCTGCATGACATGGGGTTCATTGGTCAGGTTACCAAGGCAGGCAGTGTGTCTGGCAAGTCGCTACCACTGAAGCCACTGCACCGTGGAAATTAATTGTTATTCACTAAATGCTGACACTAAAAAATCAAAATTTAGAGGCAAACTTTATAGACACTTATCTCTAAGTCTAAACAGGACTCCCAAGTCTGCCTGAGCAAGCACATCTGCTGGGGTAAGTAGCCCCTACCTCACTCGGGTACAAGCACCCCAACTTTCTCTTCCCCCTAAACTATCTCCACCCTAAAGCACCTGTTCATCTAATGGAACTTTTTACCCAGTCCCTCTTTCTGTCTCAAGCCCCATAAAAACTTCACCGTTTTAGGCAGTTTTAGAGAAACCGTGTAGGGATGGTCTCTGAAGGTCTTCGAGGTCTCCCCAGGAGCTGGGATCACCCGAAGAAGCACACCTAAAGTCTCCAACTTCTCCCAACCCTCTGTTCATGAAAGAATACGGAGATTAGTTCTCCACTGTAGAGAAGTCCTACCATGAGATTGGCTACAAGATCAACTGGGGTGGGACCAATATGAACAGACCAATGAGATGTAGAGGACCAAAGGCTCCAATCAGATTTACAGAAACTGGAACTAAGCAATTAGGAAAAGCCATTTTTCCCTAACCCTATAAATACACCTGACTCTGGCAGCCATTTTTGGCTCCCTTTCCCCTCGGGGGACTCCATTTCTGAAGTCCCACGAGCTCCTTTTCTGTCTTTCCCTCACCCTCATGGATCCCATGCCTGGAGTCCCATGCCATGAGTTCTTCAGGCTTCTCTTGCCCCTTACGGATTCATGTCGGTAAGTTCCATTCTTTCGTTCCTGTAATAAACTCTGCCTTAATCTTTTATGCATGCTGTAGTTTCAATCTTCGACTCCCGAACACAAGAACCGGATACCTAAAGACCCACAACAAGTAGTCTCCATTCCTGCAGAGAGATTCCTGTCCTTCGCTCTTCTTATTTTTTAAAATTTTTTATTATTTATTCAATTGTGTGTGTATGCGTGTGTGTGCGCATGTATGTATGTGTGTGTGTGTGTGTGCGCGTGTGTAGAACCACAGGCGAATTCGGGAACCCCCATGGACCGCCTCCACCTCCTTGTTTACTCGGCTCCGGGATTCACAGGCTCCGCCCTATCAGGACCAGAAACGCAGGCCGCCCCCCGCTTCCGCCCTGCGTCTACACGTGGAGTCTAGGATCCGAACTCAGGACCTTCCGCCTGTAAGGCAGAGGCTTAACCCCTGAGCCACCTCTCCAGCCCCCTTCACTCTTCTTATTAAAGAACAATCTGGTGCTATTGGTCAGTCTCAATGTCCTTCCTTATGTTTCATGTCATCCTGGTCTATCCCAATCTTAACATTTAGGACAAAGACAATTGCTTATCCTAAAGTCTTTTTTCTTCCAACTATACTTACTTAGTGACATCTTTCAGTTACTGAGAAAATTGGGGTTCCAAGTCTTAATAATAAAAGAACTTACACAAGGACTCAGCAGGAAACTTTAGTATTTTAAATTTTTAAAAATTTTTTTAAAGCATGCGTCCGTGCGGGCGTGTGTGTGTGTGTGTGTGTGTGTGTGTGTGTGTGTGTGTGTGTGTATCAGAGAGCACTATGTGTCCCTGTACGGAGGTGACTTTGGGAATCATCCTGGATTGCTTCTACCTCCTCCTTGGTATCCTCTGGTGTTTCCCAGGTGCCACACACCAGAGCCTGGAAATGCAGGCAGCTGCCATTTCTGCCTTGCGTTTTTACCTTGGGACCTGGGATCCGAACTCAGAACCTTCTGTTTGCGAGACTGAGTTTTAACCCCTGAGCCATCTCTCCAGCCGTTGAGTACCATTTTTATTAGAATCTGAAAGAAAAACGAAAGTCTCAGCAGCAGCCGCAGGGTGGAGGGAGATGGAAGACATGAGAAAGTCATGCCCTTTGAGTTGGGATCCAAGAAAATTGGTTTGTTCAGCAGGGGCTGACAGCAAGCAGCTGCAGAGAGGGGAAGGGAAGGTTCTGAGTGAGAAAGCTCAAAGCATCAGGGGCAACGTGCTTAGACTGAGAAAGCATGCCTAGACTTCACGCGGAAAGAGAAGAGATCTGCACTTTTTGAGTTAGTACTCAAAGAGCAGCAAGCTTAGCTGTGAAGAACTGCAAGCTATTGCACGGGGAGGGGCTTTTGGGGGAAGTATAAGCACTTTGTCTCATTAAGGGAATAACTGTTTCTTCCATCTTCTTAGCATGTCTTTAGGTAAATGGGGGGGGACAGGAAAGTGGGCAGAGGCTTGGCTAGATGATTGACAGGCCCTGCAAAATTAATTCTGAAGGAAGAGACATTAGTCTGTAATGTTCTAATTTGGGGGGCTTATCAGAATGTCTGATCTCTCTCCACCAAGGGCTAGAGGGAGAACCCAGATTCCATTCTTTTCACCCAGAGGAAGTTTTCCTTTAATGAGCCTCAACAGACGCCCAAAACCTCCACCTTTCTTGTGGTTTCTTGAGAAGGGAAGTCCAAAGAGACTATGCGGATCTTCATAAGTCTTCCTCTATGGCCTTTGACCAGAAAAAAAAAAAAAAAAAAAAAGAACATTTCCAGACTGGCTAAGGACAAGAATGACATCTGCTCAAGATGGTTTATCTAGTAAATGTTCTTGTTACCAACCTACCCACATGAGTTCCACCCCCAGAACCAAACGAGGAAGGAAAGAACCAACTCCTGCAAATGGACCTCTGCCCTTCACACATACCGAGGTGTGCTGTGATCAAACACACACACACACACCCCTAAATTAATAAACTTAAGAATTTTTAAAAAAGGAATTATAACTGCTTGCTTTTGGGGTCTCTGCCCTAAAACTGGCCAGTTTCTATCTTCTCACACATGAGACACAACAAAGAAACAGTTCCTGCCTGTATGAGTTGATGCCTGGCCCACGATAAATATGTGCTTCCTTAATTCCTTCCTTTTAGTGCTTGTGCTGCTTAATGCAATCTGAAGATGTTTCGGATTTCAGGAGCGAGGAGGTCTTAGGCCCTCCCTGGCCTGCCTCCGCTGTTACTCCAAGGCTGATGGTCAGAGACACTCTTAAGTGGTGCCTTCAGGAGGATTATGTCCCCAGAGGTCTTCTCCCTTGGGACTGTGAACATCAGTTCTTGGGAAGAAGCTGCTTCATCCAAAAGGTTGATTGATTACAGCCTCAATGGTGGGGAGAGGTCTGGAATGGTGCGAGCCTGGAACCAAATTATCTTGGGTCGTCTTTAGTCCCCTGAATTGCCATCTATTACCTCATTCTCCTCTGCAGGTGACACAGCATCCTGGTGACTAGTAAGTACAGTCCTTAGAATCTACAACCGGACCCCAGGTTTGCAACAACCAAGAGGCCAAGAATGTCCTTAGATAGCCTTTATAGCCTATAACAGAGATGTCTTTGCTTTGCTGGAAGCCACCTACTGTCTCCACCAATGTATTTGTATTTGAAGAAGTGTCTTGATTTATGGTATCTTTTTTTTTTTTTTTGGCCCGAATGTCTGTATATGTGTGTCTATCAGAGGGCACTATGTGTGCTTGTGGAGGCCTAAGGGAGTGTTCGGGAATCCATCCTGGATTTCTCTACCTCCTTTTTGTTTTGCTCTGGAGTTTCCCAGGCTCCACCTTCTAGGACCAAATGTGCAGGCTGCTGCCATTTCCGCCTGGCATTTTATGTGGGATGTGGGATCTGAACTCAGGTTCTTCTGTTTTTGAGACAGAGGCTTAAGCCCTGAGCCATCTTTCCAGCCCTGGCATTCTTTGTTCTGTGATTATAAAATCACCTATAAACTGTTACCTTAGTGGAACACATGAAATTTGGGCAATCTGAATCTCTATTCTGAGGTCACGATCACTCCAGAATAAATGGTCCTTTTTTCCTTGAAGGTGAGAAGTGTGTTCTTACAGGACCAAGCGGAGGGAGGCACTTCAGTTAGCAGAGGAGCCTGCGATGATTTACTGTCTTAAAATTACCACACTATTTCTGACGCTCTGGAACACAGAACTAAACAGAATCCCCACATCCCATCTGCCTCACCATCCTAAATTCTGCTCTTTGTATTTTCCAGCGGTCGATCCGCCAACGTTAATGACCAGCTCCGTGCATATTGAGAAGGAGAGGAATGTTATGGATTAGGGCTCACAAAGACTACATGCCCCATCATGCAATCTTAACCTTTCAAAGACTACTACTCCCAACATGCAGTGCGGCAGGGGTTAGGAAAGGAAAAGCACTACACGCCTGGCTGGAAAGTTTGCTTTTCTGTGGTCCCAGGCAAAAGGAAAGATTTAGTGAGAACGCTGAGGACCTATTTGTTTATTTTGTTAAAGGAGTGGTCATTCCTTTAATCCCGGTGAGAGAGGGGAGGAGTCTAGGCCGAGCCCCTCCCCTTCTCCTGGGAACTTGTGTCTCTCCAAACGCGATCAAGGCGGGAGTTGGAAAGCAGGGAGTAGCCGCCAGCTCTGCATTTTCCCCATGGTTTCGGTGACCAGAAGCGTGTTTGGAGAGCTGCCCTCGGGGGGAGGGACAGTGGAGAAGTTCCAGCTGCAGTCCGACCAGCTGAGAGTGGCGATCATCTCTTGGGGCTGCACCATCACAGCCCTGGACGTCAAAGACAGGCAGGGGAAAGCCTCAGACGTGGTGCTCGGCTTCTCCGAGTTGGAAGGTGGGTTGCACCCGGGCCGGGGATGGCGAGCTTGCCCAGCACGCGCCCCTGATCGCACACCCTGGGGTCCTCCGGGCCCCCACGCGCTCGAGGGACGCGGGTAAGGTCCCTGAGCTAAGGACCGGCTAACTTGGGAGCGCCAGGATCGGCTAATAGGGTCGTGTGGCGATCGGGTAGCTGGGACAAAAACAAAATGACCGAAAGCAAATGGCCTAGGACTTGGCCTCTGGTTGGTGCGTTCAGACTTCGTCATAGTTCAGGAAAGTCCACCGACAGGAAGACCAAACTCTCGGGAGCGCTCTTTGAACCGCAGGCCACGGGGGTGTGGCTCCTGGTCTTGTGCTCCTTTTGAAAATCAAAGACTTGCACCGCCTACTTCCTTTTTCCTTTATCACATTGTCCGTGAGACCCTCTTGTCACGGAAACGCTCCAAAATGTAGGCGAGTGTAACCTCAGTACTACCTGTGGCTGTTGTGGTCAGTGAGGCTACAGTGTGCGAAGCTGCAGAGTAAGCGTGCACCAGAGAAAGCAGTAGCCAACTGCATCTGGAAAGGTCTCCTTCCGACAGGTGCATGTCCTTTCCATTAAGATCTATTAGGCAATTAGGTTCATGTCATAACTCATGCATTTATAATTCCTCTTAACTTAGTTCATTCCACAAGATAGACAAGGGTCACCTTCATCTTGGGGAATTTTAACTGAGTAGACAGATTTTTAATCCGATAATTACACAAATAATTACCATCGCAGTTTAGCCTGAGAAAATGTACATCTTGGCATGACGGTGTGACTAGACAGAAAATGCGGTCTGAAATAAAAGCAGCGAAGGAAAGCAGAATTACACCTTCGGCCCAGCAGTGGGAGGCTGGCAAGGGGGGAGGTTTGAGGTTTTCCTTTTGGTGTATCTTTCTTCCTATTTGGTTCTTCTGATGTTTAAGTGGGCTCTTGGTTTGGGGTCAACAGGAAAACCCTGAGAGTTCTGTTTGCCCTTTAGAAAAAAAAATTTTGTTCTCAGTCTCCTTGACAAAATTTATTATAAGAATACTATGGGGAATACTCTGTCTTTAATGGTTTTATTTGCCCTTGGAGTCTCCACAGCTTGCATTGGTGGAGAAAGTAGCTTCTTTAGCAGAATTTCTTGGTGCCTTCAGTTAGGAGACTGGTATAGGGACTGACTGCTGGGTAGTGAAGAGACAGGATGGTGAAGTTTCTGCATTCTGTGTCTGCACATCTTCAAAGGCAGGAGGGGCCAGTTGGTCCATCTGTGGAGCAGGCTGCAGAATGATTTTGCTGAGTCACACCTTCCTATTGCTAGCTTAGCCCTTTTCCTCACTGAAGAGAAATCACAAAAAGATTATAGTGGAGTCCAGAAAGAATTAGACACAGGGCCTAGAATTCCAGAGCCAGTGACAGAACTGGAGCCAACAAACCTTGGGCATCTGCTCTTCCACCTGTGTGCAGAGAGGTACACCCCCCACCCTCCCTCATTCTCCTTCCCCCTCCCTCATCCTCCTTCCCCTCCCTCTCTCATCCTCCCCCCCCACACACACACTACAGAGACAAGCTCCCTCACTCCTTGCATTTTACCTGGGTCTAAAGTAAAATCATAAGACATCTTTGGAATCCATATGCAGTATGAGCCAAGATGACATGTGTTGGATACATAGGCGTCAACTTGACAATTGAAGGCTAAGCTCTGAGTAGTTTGTGAAGAATTCACTTAGGGTAAGCCCGTATGTAGGAGGTTGTCTGATATAGAAAGACCCATCCCATAGTGGATGGGACTGTGCTCTGGGCAGGTGGATAAGACGGGGGAAGCTGGTTCAATAAACTGCTTTTTTTTATAGCAAGTTTGGCAGTCTTGCTGTCTGGCAAGTGAGGTTTACCCCTCTCTTAGCAATCCCTATCAGTATGATGTGGCTAGTTCCATCCGCTCCTGGTGTTGGGATGAATCCTTCCGCCAAGCTGGTACTAAGTACTGCAACCAAGAATCACCTAAGCTCTTTGGTCATGAATTTATTGGCAGCATGCAGACAAACTACATGATATACCATCTAGGAAGCGCCAGGTACTAGAAGGCATAGAAGCACCCATTTCGTGAGGCCCGGTGAAGGTGCTAATCAGTCAGAGACTTCTGTGGGAGTCTCACTAGAAGAAAGTATTGTCTCCAAGTGTTTTTAAAACCTCCAGAGTAGGCCAGAGAGATGGCTCAGGGGTTAAACCTCTGCCTAAGAAATAGAAAGTCTGAAAAAAAAAAAAGAAATAGAAAGTCTGAGTTTGGATCCCATCCCGGATCCCGATCCTGGAAGGTGGAGCCTGGGAAACTCCAGATTAAAGCAAAATAGAAGATAAAAGCAATCTAGGGTGA
This sequence comes from Typhlomys cinereus, assembly GCA_023101885.1. NCBI lineage: Eukaryota > Metazoa > Chordata > Mammalia > Rodentia > Platacanthomyidae > Typhlomys > Typhlomys cinereus. Next base: position 3,801,080 of record JALPQD010000198.1, on the reverse strand, counting down.
TTCCCAGAGTCACCCTTGGGCATCCACAGGGACACACGGTGCCCTCTGATACACACACACACACACACACACACACACACACACACACGCCAAATAAGTAAATTAATAAACAAACAAACAAATAAATAAAACCTCCAGAGCAAAGGCTTTAGCTTCCCATAGATTACAGTAGCCTATCTGGTATCTTATGGATCTCCTTGGTACCAATATTCCTTTATTTTATTTTATTTTATTTTTAAATTTTTTTTATTATTATTTATTCAATTGTGTGTGTGTGTGTGTGTGTGCGCGTGTATGCGTGTATGTGTGTATAGAACCACAGACGAATTCGGGAACCACCATGGACGCCTCCACCTCCTCCTTGTTTACTCTGCCCCGGGATTCACAGGCTCCGCCCTACCAGGACCAGAAACGCAAGCCGCCCCCCCACCCCCGCTTCCGCCTGGCGTCTATACGTAGGGTCTAGGATCTGAACTCAGGACCTTCCGCCTGCAAGGCAGAGGCTTAACCCCTGAGCCACCTCTCTAGCCCCCCAATATTCCTTTTTTTAAAAAAAATAAAGTTTATTTATTTGAGGGGGGGTGGGTACACACATGCGTGCCATGGTGCATGGATGGAGGTCAGAGGGCAACTTTCAGAAATCAGTTCTTACCTTCCACCATCTGGGCTTATTGGGAATTGAACTTAGGTCACTAGGTTTATAAGCAGGTTCCTTTACCTGCTGAGCCATCTCACCAGCCCTGTTTCTTGAGAATATTTTATCAGGATGCCTCACGAAATTCCACAGCAAATCAAAATATTTCAATTTTTCCTCTTATTGCTGGATTAAGGTGGCCTTTTTTTTTTTTTACTGCTGTGCTATAATTTCAATGATTGAAATAATTTTAAAATATTTTATTTATTTATTTATTTATTTGTGTGTGTGTGTGTGTGTGTGTGTGTGTGTGTGTGTGTCTATATGTTTATGTATATCAGAAGGCACTGTGTGTCTCATTGATGGGGAAGGCCCAGCCCAGTGTGGATAGGACTAGGCCCTGAAAAGGTGAATAAAATGCAGAGAGCTGTAGAGGAAGTTGGCCTTGGGTATACTTCACCAGACATGCTGGTCTGACAAGTAAGGATTATCAGCTGTTATGTAGAGATGGTGTGGCCAGTTCCCTTGGCCCTTTGGTGACGGTGCATGCTCTCCTGACAACTAGACTAAGAACTCTTTTTTTTTTTTTTTTAATTCAATTTGTGTGTATGTGTGTGTGTATGTAGAACCACGGGCGAATTCGGGAACCACCATGGACCGCCTCCACCTCCTTACTCTGCCCTGGGATTCACAGGCTCCACCCTACCAGGACCAGAAATGCAGGCCGCCCCCGCTTCTGCCCATGGGGTCTAGGATCCGAACTCAGGACCTTCCGCCTGCAAAGCAGATGCTTAACCCCTGAGCCACCTCTCCAGCCCCGAGACTAAGAACTCTTAACAGGACTATCTTTAAGAGAATAAACCCCTTGTTCCTTTAAGGAGTTTGGTGGTAATTTATCAGTCGTTATGCAGGCTAACTGCTATAACAGTTGAAGGGAAAACCTTTTAAAATATTGAGTAATATTTCTCACCATCAGCTCACTTCAAGGTGATTGCAAGAGGGCCCTAGTTCTCTTTTTAAGCCTCTGCATCTTCTTCAGATTTTCGACTCTTAGTACTTGCTATAGCCAAGACTTCACTTGTGTTCACAACAGGAAACTTGGTTTCAATTGCAAAATTTATGAAATGACCCTCAGCGGCTGTTTAGGTCAGTTTCTGCATACTAAAACCTACAGTAGGAACCTAATGACTAAAATCCATGGTAGGACCCTAGTACAGGATATGGTGGCACACAGCTATGTAAGCCTGGCATTTGGGTGTGAGGCCAGAGGATCAGGAAGTCAAAGCCATCTTCTGTTACATCTGTCTGTCTGTCTGTCTGTCATCTTTCCCTTCGTTCCTTCCTTCCTTCCTTCCTTCCTCCCTTCCTTCCTCCCTCCCTCCCTTCCTCCCTTCCTTTCTTCGTTTCTTCCTTCCTTCCTTCCTTCCTTCCTTCTTCCCTCCCTCCCTCCCTTCCTTCCTTCCTTCCTTCCTCTCTCCCTCCCTTCCTTCCTTTCCTCCCTTCCTTCCTCCCTCCCTTCCTCCCTTTCTCCCTTCCTTCCTCCCTCCTTTCCTTCCTTCCTTCTCCAGATCTCACTATATAGTCCAGGTCAGCCTTGAACTCAGATTCTCCTCCTCAAATCCCAAGTGCTGGAATTATAGGCGCGGGCCACCATGTCGACTTACTGTATATTATTTTAAAATGTCTGATCATATAAGTATACATAAGCAAGCAGAATAAATAATTTGAAGTGATAAAACTTGATCAGAAAAGGGGATTATCTTGGGCATTACCTTAAAACCAAAAGTATTTTGAGCCTTAGTTAGAGCTGAGTGTGGGTAATTCTGTGAGACATGGTCCTTTTGTATCTGCCAATTTCCCAGAGAGATTATGTAAACTGCTTGGATGGTAGCCATAACCAGAGGTCAGAATGGTTCGATTTCTCCTGGGAAAACGAGATCTTCTGTAGAATTCTAAAGAAGCAAATTATACAACCCTTTAGTAACAGCCTTAAAAAAAATCAGTAATGTTTCCTGTGGACTTTTCCCACTATTTTTTTATCTTTAAAAGTGTTTCATATCTATGTGACCCAACTACAGTCACCATAGCTTCTTTCAAAGCCAGAATGAAAATATTTGCTTTTAAACTGCAGGCATAAACAACCTACCCTTACATATATTCAATGAGATTCCTTCCCTTCCATTTTCCACCCATCATCTCCAAACACCTAGCTATTAACTGCCAAAAGCCATTATGAAAAGAATATAAAATACAGTTACTGCGTTTAAGGCTAGAGTTGTAGCACGATAACAAAGCACTTGACTGGCAAATGTGAAGCCCTAGGTTAGATTCCTGAAAACAAAACACAGGGCTTTGAGAAACCCTGAGTTCCGGGCTTAAATGTAGCTCAGTTGGTAGAGTGCCTACTTAACATATATAACTTTAAACGCACTGGGTGCGTAGGTGTCTATAATCCAGCACTGGAGAGTCAAGGCGGGAACATCAGAAGGCCACCTTCCACTACACAGGAAAATCAAGGCTAGCCTGGGATCTAGAGATGCCGTTTCAAAACAGAACAAGACGGACACTTTGAACAGGGAGTGAGAATAAAGACTTCAGAAGGTTAGAAGCAGAGCTTAATAATGGAAAAGGGCCCTGATGCGCTGTTGGAACACAGTGGGTTCCTGATTAAAATCAATGCTTTGTCCACTAAAGCTTCGTGACCTTGACCAAGTTATTTAACTTCTCCAGGTTTGTTTCTCTCCTGGAACACACAGTGATATCGATCTGACACATTGGGCATGCCTCTGATTAGTGAACAGTTAATCATCTTTTTCTCCTTTCCTTCTTTTGCCTCCAGATTCTCCCATCCTGCTGTAGTGTGTGTGTGTGTGATAGTTAAGCACAGGTGTCAACTTGAGAGTTGAGGGTTTGAGCTCTGGGCACAGTTGTAGAGAGTTGATGATTGAGTTAAGCCCAGAGTAAACGTGAAGGAGATTGTCTAGCTGATGGGGAAGACCCAGCCTATGGTGGGGTGAGACTAAGTCCTGAACAGGTAAATAAAATACTGAGAGCTGGTTGAGGAAGTTGGCATCCTTCTGTTCATTTGGCCACACATGCTGATCTGGCAAGTAAGGATTGTCCCTCTCTCAGCTGTTACGCAATGATGGTGTATGGCCAGTTCCCTCGGCCCTGGTGTTGGTGTGTGCTCTCCAATCAAGCTGGACTGAGAACTGTAACCGGACTGTCGTAAGAAAGTAAACTCCTTGTTCCCTTAAGCTGTGTGATGGTCATTTATCAGCAGCCATGCAGATGGACTATAACTGTGTGCGTGCGTGTGTCTGTCTGTCTGTCTATCTGTCTGTCTATGTCTGTCTGAGTATATCAGAAGGACGTGCTTGTGCCTGGGGAGACTCAAGGATGACGTCGGGACTCATCCTGGGTTTTTCTACCTCCTTTTGCTTTGCTCTGGGATTTCCCAGAATCTGCCTTCCAGAGCCAGAAGTGAAGGCCAGTGCCATTTCCACCTGGTGTTTTTGTGTGGGACCTGGGATCCAAACTCAGGTCCTTCTGCATTGGAGGCAGAATCTTAACCCCTGAGCCATTTCACTTTTTTTCACTATTCACATAAGACACCTAGGAGCCATTATAAAAATATAAAATATCAGGAATAACTAAGGTGATTGTCAATTAAAGTCACATTTATAAGCCAAAGGACAGTGGCCGAGTAGGCGGGACTTTTGAGAGAGAGAAGGGCGGGACTGTGTTTTAGATTTTAAGACACTCTGGCAAAGTCTCGGGCTTTCTTGGGCGGGTGGCATAGGAGTGGAAAGACATACATAGCCCATGATTCGGCATTTATTCAGGAAAAACACAGTAGGAAAAACAGATTTTTTTTCCTCTGTTCTTTTTTCATGTCAGCAATTCAGTAGACTAAATTAGCATCCATGGTTCGATTTAGGAATGTTGACCTTTTCATGAAAAAATGGTATTTTCTGCCATTCAGAACAACCTTTTAGTCATGCCCTATTCAGGATCTGGTCTTGTGTCACTTTTCCTAACCCTGATTTGATGGCAGCGCTGAGTGACATTTGGAAATAGCTCATGTATTTGTTCTGTTCTATGAAGAGGTCTTCAGAGACCATTGGGAATAGTAGTTTCTCTGTCCTGGTTTAATCCTTAGAAACCATTCATCCAAAGCAAGGAACTGGCAAGTGCTTTTCATCTTCAGGGGCTGATTAACCATTGCCAGAAAGTTTCCTGTGAAGGGATTCTTGCCAGTCCACACACAAGAGCCTTATCTACTTACATGTGGCTGTATTCTGGACCTAGCACATCTCTGACAGAGTTGGATTCTATATACATCTATTAAATAGATCAAGAGAATACCTTAAAATATACATATAGTTAAACAGTGTTAGACTAAATTTCTGTTTCTCTTTATGCTTTTTGATCTTGAGTCTAATTAGGGCTCAGAGAAGGATACCCCAAAATGCCCTTCAAAGAAGTTTCAAAATCAGGTTCTATCCTTCTCCCGCCCTCCTGTCTCTCCCCTCTCGTATTCCACTGAGGCAAACCATTAAACAGTAGACTTCATCTTCCACTCAGCAGGTCAGAGAAACTGGAACCTTAGTACCCAAAGAGACATATTAGTTATAATCAGCAAGTGCATGGCTCAGAAATCTTAGCAGAGATTAGCAAGGAAGGAACCAGGAGAGGATTAATGTTTGATTTGTGCCCAACCAGTTGAGCACCAGGAACCTGTGGCTTTTAAGTGGCCACAGAGGTCCAGGGCCTATATCTGAGTCTCTTACAATGGAAGAGGTTTATATGCTTGAAATGCATCCTGTGTTAATCAAAAGTAGATACAGCTGTGGTAGGTATACAGCACTTTCTGGGAGGGGAATGGAATCCTAGGGCGTCTAGGTGGAAAATAGAGTAGAAAGTAATCTTAGTGAAAGCATAGAGCCCACACTGTCTCTAAACCTTAACACCTTCCATGCTAAACCAAGCCCAGAACATAAAGAGGAAGAAAGTGCTGGAGTGTGCCCATCTTCAAAGTTGTCATAGAAACAATGCTCCCTTGCTTTTTTAGATGAATGAAAATACGCAATATTTTCCTGCTGCCATGCCTTCCGCCAAATCTTGTATCTCTGGTAACTGTGAGCTGAAAAATTAAAAAATCCATCCTGAAATTGCTTTTGTCTCATGCTTGCTACAGCAAGGACAAAAGCAACGGACACACCCCTCGCACAAGAGGACCTGAGTTCAAATCTCTTAGCCCTCACGTAAAATAAGTCAGGTGAGGAAGCATGAGCTTGTAATTCCTGTGGAGTTTGCCGGCCTCCCAGTCCCGCCAAATCAGCAAGCTCTACTTTCAGTTGCAGACTGGCTTAAAAACATAAGATAGAAAGTGAGAAGTGAGATGGCTCGGTTAGTAAAAATGCCGCCAAGAATAACAACCCGAGTTCACACATGAGAGAAGGAGAAAACTGACTCAGCTGTCCTCTGACTTCCACATGGACACCACGCATGCACACAAAACACATACATGTTAAAAGAAAAGTGGGAGCGATAGAGGAAGACATCCAACATTGATCTTCAGACGCCACATGTGCATCCACACCAGTGCATATGCACCACCCACAAAAGCAGTTTTTAAAGACTGAGTGGTGGTTCTCTCTAGTAATGAGATGAAGAAGAATTTAAACTTCTTTGTGCATTACAAAATTCTTTAAATTTTAAAATAATAGGAGCTATTTTTGTAAAAAAAAAAAGTTAAGTTGAGCAAAAAATACCATTTTATTTACAAAGCTGTTCTTATTTGCTTGAGAGAGTTATATACATGTGTTATAGATCTGAGATCCCTCAGGACTTTACACTGACGCTAGAAACTATCAAATGGAGAGGATTTATTGAATCTGATCAGCAACCACGTACCAGAGAGCTGGAATTCCGGTGTGTGGCGTCAAGTCAAGAAGTGGTTCATGGGTTTTTGGTTTTTTTGTTTTGTTTTGTTTAGTTTTGTTTTGTTTAAGGGGAAGACCACATCTTAAGCAAGAATCAGGAAGCCAGCAGTTTTCCACAGAAGCCAGACTTTAGCAGTTGGGTATTAGATTCGACCATGACTGATTAAATTGCGATTACAGGAATGTTTCTGGGAGACCCAACCCTGATTGTTTTTCCCAGAATTACAGTAAGGAGGGGGCAGGTGCACGAAGTAGTCAGCCAGTGTTTTTCCTGTCAGCCTCACAAGCTGGTGGCTATTTTTTAACTGGGCTGCAACACATGGTGCACAGGTGGAGGTCAGAGGACAACTTTCAGAAGTCCGTTCTCTCTTTCCCCCATGTAGGCTTTGGGGATCAAACTTACGTTGCCAGGTTTGTAACCAGGCACTTTAACCTACCTCGCTGGCCCAAAAATGCCATTTTAAAAAGGAGACCTATCCAGGAAGAGCCCAAGTTCCAAATCAGCCTTGTCAGAATCTGTCTTAGAAAGAGAGAGGGAAAGAGAGACAGAGAGAAGAAGAAAGTTTTTTTTGTGTTTCCACTAAAATTCTGATGCATTCAACTTGTGTATCCTTAGAATCTTTTCCTAACTCCATTATTCCCTGTCCTCGCAGGCTACCTCCAAAAGCAGCCCTACTTTGGAGCCGTGGTTGGAAGGGTGGCCAACCGCATCGCCAAGGGAACATTCACTTTGGACGGGAAGCAGTATCAGCTGCCTATCAACAGAGAGCCCAACAGTCTTCACGGAGGATTCACAGGATTCGATAAGGTAAGTGGGGCCTGCAGCAGGTGCCCTTCCTACTTAGCACACGTCAGGCATGTCCGTGTGTGCCAAGCACAACTCCAGGCCCTGGAACACAGGCATGATCCGGAGATTGGGGAAAGGAGCTGCTCCGGAACTCAGGAAGACAGGGAACGACTTTGTCACCGTGTCAATCAGTGAGACAGGTTATAGTTTGAGTTAACAGTAAGTCCTGTCAATCACTGCAGAAGTCATCTGCATGTCTTTTCTCCAGCTCTCACTAAAATCCTGTATTTTCATCAAGTTGATATCTGAGCCCCCCTCTGTCCTCACAGCTGTACATCTTCTAGGAAGGACAGCCAGGTAGGTCCCAAGGCCTCACTGCTACACTACCAGTGCTGATATACTCAAGGTCACCGTAGGTTGCCCCCGATCCAATACACCTCCCTGTACCTGTTCCCCAAGCCCAGAGTAAAATACCACAGCGGGACTTCCCCCAAAGTCACCTCTTGTCATTTTCAGTTCCCCTTTTCAAATTAGACGCTCCCATTACTTGGGGTTGATGAGATAGCTCAGTGGGGGAGAGGCCTGCTTTGTAAACCTGGAGATCACAAGGTAAACAGGAAGAACTGACTTCTAGAATGTCTGCACATGGCATATATGGGTATACCTTCTCTCTCTCTCTCTCTCAATCTGTCATTCTCTCTCTCTCTCTCTCTCTCACTGCCTCTGTGAACCTCTGGAATTCAAAGTCAGGAAAGCAACTGAATCAAGCTGCTGTGTGTAATGCAGGAAGGACTGGCTCCTGGCTTCCCCAAGCCTCTGCAGCAGTCTGGGGAGACCTTCTGGGAGGGAGCAATCCTCACAGGCAGCTTTGCTTTAGATACTTGAGTAGCTCGCTAGACTGGAGGCAGGGAGGATGGCAACAGAAACGCTGGTCAAAAGCAGCCTCTGGCCGCTGCCTCGCCTGTGGAAGGAACTTGGTTCCTCTGCTTTCTTCTCTCCCAACCACTTCGTGTCTGCGGCCTAGATCCAGGTTCCCCAGTTGAAGACCTTTTCTCGGTAAGGGACTTCTCACCCCAGGAAGAGCAGAAGTGGGGACTGGTGGCTGTGTTAGGATTAGAACTGAGAGTCTCATACTAGGTCCCCAGGCAAACCCCAACCCAGAGAAGCTGGGTCCACCTCTGGGTGGGTCAGGATTCTTCAGACTCAGAGCAGCACCTTGTTCTAACTTGTACCTGGTACTTCTACTCCGCTATACTATTTCACTGTTTCACTTGTATCCCTAGCTGAACACAGCCAAATAGCAAGTATACATATCTTTCTCGGATATGTATTATTGTGTGTGTGTGTGTGTGTGTGTGTGTGTGTGTGTGTGTGTGTGTGTGTGTGTGTCAGATGGCACTATGTTTCCCTGTGGGAGGCCAAGGGTGGGCTGGGCTGCTTCTACCTTCTTTTTGCTTGGTTCTGGGATTTCCCAGGCTCCGCCCACCAGGGCCAGAAGTGTAGGCCACTGCCGTTTTTTGCCTGGCATTTTTAGGTGGGACTTAGGATCCAAACTCAGGACCTTCTGCTTGTGAGGCAGAGTCTTAACCCCTGAGCCATCTCTCCAGCCCCTGTCTCAGTGCTTTTTGTGTGTGTATGCAGGACAGGGTCTCATGTATTCTGTGCAGGCTGTGTAGTTGAGGAAGACCTTGAACATCTGATCCTTATCTCTACTTCCCCAGGGTTGGGATCACTGGCTTTGTGTGGTGGTGGGCATTGAACCCAGGGCCTTTTGCATGCTAGGAAGGCACTGTACCAGCTGAACTGCATGCCCATTTTCCTGTCTCTGTGCATTTTTGTTTTCGTTCCAGCAACTGCAAATAAACAGACTGGGTAACTTAGTTCACGTTTTAGAGGTCACGAGTTGAAGATCACAGCGCTAGCCTTGATTGGTTTAAAATAACAACTGCTTTCCATCTTTGCTGCATACTAACATGGAAGTGGTTCATGTCTTTTCTTCCTTTCATTACAAAGCCCCTAGCATCATCTTAGGGACCTTTATCCTTAGGGCAGTATTTAATTCTCATTTCCGCCAGTCACTACTGTGGTGTCATTACTGTGACTCTGGGGATCAAGTTTCCAAGGGACACATTTCAACCCTAAGAAGAATGGTCCTTCCATATAGTGGGTGGGTCTTGCCTGTAAGCCAGGGGATAGTATAGGTTGGGGACTCCTGAGGCCACACAAAACAGTGAGGGAGAAGGACCCTTGCATAAATAAATGTTACAGATACAAGATTTCATGGCATATACGTATTCTCACATAAGAATTGCAGGGGAACTGTCTTATCCACATCTCATCATAACATCAGAAAGATCTTAAGAAGCTCCACACCTTTCTGAGAGACTGATGAAGACTAATGCTGATAGGGAAGCAAAGGAGGATGCTTTCCTCAATGGTATCTCCACTGATCTAGGGTGCTTGTTGGACCCTGAATCAGGTCAGGCATAAGTCATCACAGACTAGATGAAACAGAGTGGGCAACAAAAATGAAAAAAATTTGAAAATAGGAAGGTGTCTGGCAGGGGAGGTGAAGGATTGTAGATGAAAAGGAGAGGTGGGGAAGGGATTTGGGACTATGGGTTAAAAACATTATAAATTCACTATATTCATGTATGCAACATTAAATTTAAAAAAGTTACAGGACCACTGTGACAACATAGCTGTGAACAGTGCGCTGTGGGAAGTAGGTCCAGGCCAGCAAGATGGCTGAGTAGGCAAGGTACCTACTGATGACCTAAGTTCCGTCCCTGGAAGCCCACATGGTGGAAGGAGAGAACTGACTTCTAAAAGTTGTCCTTTGACCTTAACCTGTGTTGCCACGGCATGTCTTCAGCACTTTCTCTCTCCATCTCTCAATAAAAAGTGAAGTGGGAACCCATAAGATAGCTCAGGGGGGTAAATCTGGGGACCTGCGTTCAATCCCTGGAAGCCCATATGGTTGAAGGAGAGAACTGACTTCTGAAAGTTGTTCTCTGACTTTCACCCATGCAGCATGGTGTGCATATATTCTCTCTCTCTCTTTGTCTCTCAAGTAAACAGGACATGGGTGGAACAGGTGGATGGGTGGGTGGTGGGACTTGAGCCACCCTTGCAGAGCAGATAACATTTCTCTAGTCTGTGGACATTAGAGAGAATGTCTGTGCATCTGGGGTCTTATGGAGCCACTGAAAGTTTTCGAGCAGAGTTTGGATAGAATAGCATGAGCGATATCAGATGAACTTTATTTTGTGGCTTATCAGAGCTCAAAGGTTAATGAATAATTTAGTTTGGAGGCATGTGTTTAATTCCATTTCTATCCACAGATTTTTTTCTTTTAAGATGAAAGTTGAGTCCTAACAAGATTAGAAATAGTTGAAGAGAAACTGCAGACACATCTCTGGAAATTTGGAAGCCACAGAGTCAGGAATTCTTTCTATGGGTAAGGGTTACACTGAATGGAAAGTAACACACGAGTCTTTCCATCCTGCCCTTTCTCCCCAGGAGAAAAGTCTAGGCAGCAAGATAAGAACATTTTATTTATTCCTAGAGTTTTCCATTTGGGGAATTCTTTTTTTTTTTTTTTAATTACATATTGCAACAGGCTTCCTATTTTTGAGTGCCTTGAAAGTTCATCATTTCCGCCAGGTAATTAGAGTGTGAAATTAAGTTCTTACTGAGCTCAGTGAATTTGTTACCACTGCCAGCTGCTTTCACCGTGAATGTTGGCAGAGGCTCTGTACCTTCTGGGTTCCCCTTCCTGGCAAAAGGGGATCCTATTTGGACGAGGCAGAGCCTGGTCACATGGGCCATCTCTCTGTACCAGAGGACTATTAATCTTTCAGCTCTATTTGGAATGACACAGTTTAGTTTCAACTCTTCTGTTCAAAAAAATGGAGCTTTTCAAGGGGATCAGATAACTCAGTGGGGTTTGGTGAAGAAAAAAAAGATCCATCAAGCTGGTATTAGTGACTGACCACCCACAAAGCACAGCATTAATCCTCTATGATCAAGTTGGGAGGATTGTGGTGAAGAATTCTGAAAATCTTCATCCCTCCCAGAATCTGGAACAATTATTCTGTTGAGCTATTATACCAGTTTTAACTCATTTCCTCATGTTACATCTAAAAAATAAATACATTTAAGAAACGATTTTTAAAAAATGGAGCTTTTGGGCCAACAAGAGGACTCTGCAGATCAGGGTGCCCGTGTGCAAACTTGATGATCGAGTTCAATCCCCAGAGGATACATGGTGGAAAGAAATAAAGAAATGAGGGGCTGGAGAGGTGGCTCAGGGATTAAGCCTCTGCCTTGCAGGAGGAAGGTCCTGAGTTCGGATCCTAGACCCCACGTATAGATGCCAGATGGAAGTGGGGGCAGCCTGCGTTTCTGGTCTTGGTAGGGCGGAGCCTGTGAATCCTGGGGCAGAGTAAACAAGGAGAAGGTGGAGGTGTCCATGGGTGGTTCCCGAATTCGTCCGTGGTTCTACATACACACATGCACACATGCACACACGCATACACGCACAATTGAATAAATAATAAAAAAATTAAAAAAAAATAAAGAAATGAAAGTTTTTGTGCTCTATTTTTTTCTCCCACCTTTTATTTTTTTCCTAATCACACAAGCTCAATGGTACCCCATCCTCTCTCTCCCCCCTCCCTTCCCTGTCGTTGCCCGTTCCACTCTCCTGCCTTTCCCTCTCCCAGTGTGTCCCTCTTCTTCCCTCCCATCCCCTGGAACATCCTTTTATGTGCCCCCCCAACTTCTCTCTGAGTCCTCCACCCTAGTGAAGGTTCAGGATTCAGTGGCATAGCCCGGGGCCACTTCTTGGGCTCCCCATTAGTATGGAACTCTTATGACTGTTTAACCCCCTGCTTCTAAGGATCCTACTGCCTGGAGCCTTCTCCCCTGTGATCTGTGCTAGACTTTGGGAGGTCATTGACTTGTCAGTCATTGTGCATGTCAGGCAAAGTCCAATCCTGGCTACTGCAGCCTTGACTTGTGTGAAGCATCTTGCATATCGTTGCTCCTCCCCATCTTTAGGCTCTTACAATCTTGCTACCCCCTGTTCCACAAGGTTCCCTGAGCTTTAGGATGGGGAGAAATTTGACTGGTCTGGTGCCAGGTGAGTAATATAGGGTCTTTGGTGTTCTGAATTTTGGTTTGTTGTTGTAAGAAATGGAATATTTTTTAAAATGGAGATTTGGGAGGACAGCAAGATGACTCAGTGGGTAAGGTATCAGCTTGCAAACTTAACAACCTGAGTTCAATCCCTGGAAACCCACTGGGTAGAAGAGAAAGTTGCCCTCTGACCTCTACCTGTGCACCGTGGCTAGCATGCTATCTTCTCTCTCCCTAATTAAAAGAAATATAGATTAAGAGAAAAGAATAGGGCTGGAGAGGTGGCTCAGGGGTTAAGCCTCTGCCTTGCAGGCAGAAGGTCCCGAGTTCTGATCCTAGGCCCACATATAGACGCCAGGCAGAAGCGGGGGCGGCCTGCGTTTCTGGTCCTGGTAGGGCGGAGCCTGTGAATGCACGGCAGAGGCGTCCATGGTAGTTCCCGAATTCATCCGTGGTTCTACATATACACACACACACACACACACACACACACACACACACACACACACACACGCATACACGCACAATTGGATAAATAATAAATAAAAAAATTCTTAAAAAAAAAAAAAGAGAAAAGAATATAGGAAATGGTAGTAGGTATAGAGGAAACTTTTTTTTATAATCAAAAGCTGCCTTTCTGTGCTAAACAGTTTTATATAGGTAAGATCCAGGCTATTGTTCGGAAGCCTTCATGTCTGTTTAATTGTTTCTCTCTCTGAACTCAGTGGTCTTTAAATATTGAAATGTGGCATTTGGCTTGGAACTTGAGTGTCTAAGCAGTTTTGGATGTTTCTTCCTAGGTCCTCTGGACCCCTCAGGTGCTGTCCAATGGTGTACAGTTCTCCCGTGTCAGTCCGGATGGTGAGGAAGGCTACCCTGGAGAGTTAAAAGTGTGGGTGACATACACCCTGGATGGCGGGGAGCTTGTGGTCAACTACAGAGCACAGGCCAGTCAGACCACACCGGTTAACCTGACCAACCATTCATATTTCAACCTGGCAGGCCAGGTAAGTGGACCTGCTGCTTCTTTCCTGCTGCACCAGTGATCTTGTGTGGTAATCAGGGGATGTAGTTAGAGAAACAGCCCAGTGCAGATAATGAAAAGACCCAGCAGGGTACCTGGCTCCTTGTAGGTGCTCAAGAAAACGGAAGTCATAAAAGAAGACCCAGTGATTACATCATACTGTCAAGAGGAGCAACCATTTCCCATGATTCAGACAAGTCACTAGTTATTTCAAGAATTGCCTCTCATTTAATTGCCACACGAGCTTGCATTTGCTTCCCCTATTGTACTTCTGCTTCTGCCCAGATTATTTGCATTTAAAGTACCTTCTACCTTCGAACCTTTGGGAATGAACAGATTTGTCTCTTTTGATGTGCTCCCAATATGTGCATCCCGTTGTATTTGTGCGCTCCCACTGTGCATGCACTTCCTTGACTTCTCCCAGTGTAGTGGAAAAGACATTGGACTTGAATTTAGAAGACCTGAGTTTCTAGATTATTAGGCATACTCACCATTTCATAATAACAACTATGACTTTTTTTCAGCCACTGCTAGAAGCACTATGAATTTGTTGGTGAAAACATTGAAATCAACCCAGGAGGAGGACCTTTAAAATGCCCATCTGAAAGTTGTGTAAAACCACTGATGGCCCCTCATTAGTGATCCCTTCTGAACCCCTCCATCCCTCCTAATGGGAATGTTTTAGCTATGTGTTGAGACTTTCCCGAGACAATAAAAACTAGAGTTTAGGCTGGGGAAATGGCTCAGTGGCTAAAGCCTTTGCCTCCTAAGCGAAAAGATTTAAATTTGGAACCCAATTTAAAAAAAAAAAAAAGCTAGGCAATATGACAGCCAGACAATATGACAGTCCCTTGTAATTCGCCCCTGGAGTAGGGGAAACCCCAGAGCAAAGCAATCAGATGAAGAGCAATCCAGGATGATCCTGATGTCACCCTTGGGCCTCCAAAGGAACACAACCCCAAGTGCCCTCTTGTGCATACTCTAGCACACATATGTACACCTGCCTGCATGCAAAACACGCACACAGAGACACACTCACACGGACCTCTGGCTCCGTAGATTCTTCCTGTGGCTTCCTCTCTATCTAAGAAACTAATCATCATCTACTTTACCCAAATTACTTCGGCAGGTTTCCTACAAGTCGATTTTTACCACCACGTGATCACATCTTCCATTTCCACCATTACTAGGGTTTTCCTGGTGGCTTGCTAATTTTCCCCCCTATAATGGCCTCAAATAGAAGCTAACTGGTTCTTAGAGAATTTCCAAAGCTAAAAAGAAGAAGGAGGGCTGGCTCTTTGTTTGGTTTTGTGTTTTGATATGTTTTGAGATGCGTGGACCTCGGAGCAATCCTCCCACCCCAGCTGCAAGTGCTGAGATTATGGCTACAAGCGACTACACCCAGACTCTAAATTTAAAACTGTTTTTGTTCTATCTTGAGGCCTAAGCATTATCACTCTTAAGTTTCAGTGGCGACTAGGGATGGAGAGGGGAGAAAGTATTTTTTCAAAGAATGGAAAAGGTATGTAGGTTACAAGTGCCTTTTGCTTTGTATTGGTCTGTTCTTTCCTGTGCCTAATCTGAAATTCAGAAAATAGTGGTGTTTTTTTCTTTTTAAGTGAAACTTTCCCCAAAGGCTATGAAAGGCTGTCTGGGGGAATTTGAGATGGAAAGCTAAAGGTGTGGTTCTGGTATGACTAGAAAGATATGTCATCAAAGACCCCACTGAATGCACTTTTTTTTTTCCTATTCTTTTTCTTTAGTGTGTGGGCTTTTATCTTCAGCCTTGTTCCTTCATAGTCACGAAATGGTTGTTACAACTCCATTAGCCACCTCCTAATATGGTCCTCTATAGAGGTTTTTAAAAAGGACACGTTTTTCATATCTCTGATGCTCCTTTTCTAAGAACGAGGAAAACGTTGCCTAGAAACAGATGCTCTCCTACATGTCACAAGGTAGACACGTGACCCGTTTCCTACCCAACCCAGTTGCCAGCAAGGAGATTGGAATCATCGCCTTTGGGAATGGGGGAAACTCCCCTTCCCCAAAGGTAGAAGGACTGAGCCTAGACAAATTGGAGGGTCTGATTTCTACCAGGAGAATGGGAGAGGGTGGCGAGGAGTGACATGGTCTTTGGGTAGTAACCCCCAGTCTGTCATCTCCGGCCAGAGGTATCAAGAGCTGACTTAGGCAGTGGTCACCGTGGTCTTCAGACAGTGGACACAGTGGGCAGTTACCTATAAGAAGCAGCTGAATGGAGTTAACTAGAACAGTGAGCTCAGAGTTTGGCCTCGGGGCCTGTTTGTGGATCAGATTTCCTGTCAGGTTGTCAATGGCCTTAAAAGGAAATGACTCTGCCAGTAACATTCCATCCAGGAGTAGTCCCCCTTCCCCCCTCAGGCAGGCAATGAAGCATGCTTCTCTTAGCTAAGGAATGCCAGTGCCACCCAGTCTTCAGTGACCCGCCCAAAATGCCCCCTTCCCTCTCCTCACGCTTCCCACATCTCAGGCGCAATTCATTTCATGGGTGGTTTTCACATTGGCTTATTTTCTTCTGGTCCTAATGTTTAAATTAAAAAAAAAAAAAGAAAAAGAAAATCCAGAGCAGCTTTATTGATGATATGAAAACACTGGAAAAACCTGCACATTTATCCACAGGAGAATGGATAAAGCAGTCAGGATACAGTCATACAATGGAATATTACCCAACAATAAAAAGAACCAAGTTGCTGAGCCAGTAACAAGGATGCCCTTAAGAACAGTGTGTTAAATGGAAGACACAAACCGCAGAAGAGTATCTAGTGTCGGCTGCTGTTTATGCATAAAGTTCTAAACACAGGGGTCAGAACAGTGTTCTGGTTGTCAGTAGATGGTGTGTGAGAGCCTCACTGTAGGTCACATCTGGCAGCTTCTTCAAGCTTATGGGTGGATGCTCGGAGGCTCTGTGTGCTTACACTTGAAGGATTATACATAATTCACCATTCATCAGTTAGGAGTCTAAAGATTTTCATCAGCACCTGAAGACATTTTGCAGGAGAAGTTATAAAACAAATCTGTAAACTAAGAATGAATAGCAATCTTCTTTTCTTATGTCCTTCCTTTTCCTTCCCAGGGATCCCCAAATATATATGACCATGAAATCACTATTGAAGCAGATTCATTTTTGCCTGTGGATGAAACTCTGATCCCTACAGGTTAGTGTACTTACACTTTTTGGAAAATTATCTATCTACTATCTATCTATCTATTTTTCACAAAGGGGGGTATGAATGTGAGAAGACAACTATACAAAGTTGGTTCTCTCCTTCCATCATGTGGACTCCAGGGAATCAAATAAATTGGAGTAGAGGTTAGAGGAGTGTTGCAGTCAGCCTGCATGGTTGCTGATAAATGACCATCAAACAGCTTAAGGGAACAAGGGTTTATTGTCTCTTACGATTCCTGGTTACAGTTCTCAGTCCAGCTTGACAGGAGAGCACACACCAACGTCAGGGCCGAGGGAACTGGCCACACCATCACCACATAATGACTGAGAGATGGACAATCTTTACTTGCCAGACCAGCATGTCTGGCCAAGTGAACAGAAGGATGCCAACTCTCTCAACCAGCTCTCAGTGTTTTATTCCAGAGCCTAGTCCTACCCACCGTAGCTGGGCCTTCCTCATCAGCTAGACAATCTCCTGCAGGTTTGCTCTGGGCTTAACTCAACCCATTAATTTTCTACAAATGTGCCCAAAGCTCAAACCCTAAACTGTCAAGCTAACACCTGTGCCTAACTATGACAGGGAGGTTGAAGACTTGAGAACTTCTCTAAAGCAATATATAAGGCTGTGATGGAGGTTCATTGATAGAAGCTAATGTAAAAGAAAGAAATGAGTTGTGTTGGAGCCGGGGCCCTAGTGAGCAAGGGAACCATAAGATGGTTCTTAAGATGGGAGACTGTTAGAAGAAAAGGACAAGGAGATGGCTGTCGTGGACAGCGTGGCGGGAGGAAATCTAAGAGCCCCCAACAAAACAGGTGTCTTACAGTTTAGAGGCATTGCTAAGGGTTGCCAAAGTAGTACAACTATGGAGTATGGAGCGAAAGACTGGAAAGAATGTCAGGCAAAGGGTAGTCATTCCCGAGGTCATTAGGGTGTAGGGTCGGAAAAATAGGGAGATGAGTCAGAAGCAGATAAGGGGGCTCCTGTGGATGATTCTAGAACGATCACGTTCCCATCAGGCAGAGGACTTTTACAAAGTGCCTGGCTGTAGCTAATATTCATGTCCCGGGGCTTCCATCCAGTCTCCTTTATCTGCTGAGTCATTTTGCCAGCCCAGAATTTAAATTTTCATGCAATGCAGGAGCATGGTTTAGAATCTAAGCCAGAGAGAGTCATTATTGGTGAAATGGTAAAATACTAGCATTATACTATTTTGAATTTTCACCATGAATGCCTTTAGGGTGAAATTGTGGATCTCTTATCAATTGAAAAACCGTTCAGTTGAGTAGGAATTAAGAGTTCTGGACTCTGGTAGGCAGAAGTCTCGATTCTAGGGACTGGAGAGAACGTTCATGGGTAAAAGTGCTAAGGACCTGAGTTCAAATCCCTAGAACCCTTGTAAAAGCTGGACACGTAGCACAGGCTTCTGTAATCCCAATGCTCCTGTGGAAAGATGGGAGGTGGAGACAGGAGAATCCCTGGTCTGGTGTGTTTAGCAGAAAAACAACAGAAACTCTCTCAAATAAGGTGAGAAATGTCTTGAGATACTTGAGATTGTCTTCTAAGCTCCACAAATGCACCGTTGCACGTATGTACCAACATTCACACACAAATGTGCCCACACGTGTCTGTACACACATACTTTCAGTGTTGTATCATACTTTTAACATTCAACCCCATACAATTTGGGGGCCAGTGAGATGGCTCAGTGGGTAGAAGCCTTGTCATGCAAATCTGACAAGAAGAAGTTCCATCCCCAGAACCCACATAAAAGTGGAAGGAGGGCATCAGCTCCACAAAGCCATCCTCCGACCTCCACACACATGCGCCTCCATACACGCACAACAACAACAGTACATGAAAACAATTTGTAAAACGTCATGTGTGGCACAAAAACTTAAAACCCTATGTAAGTTACACAAAAATTTCATTTTGCCTCGTTAAGACACCTATGCTGTCAAAACTAATCGGTAAAATGTATGTGAAAGAGTCACCTGTCAGTGTCTATGGAACTATATTGCTGGATCACCTGTGAACACCAATCTCCAGGTGCTTAAGCGCCTTGCATAAAATGTCATCATATCTGCACATGGCCTCCTCGCATCCTCCCTCACACTGTGTTTGCTTGGTTGGTTTGACAACGGCCTTGAATTCACAGTCCTCTAAGTGCTGGGATTACAAGTGTATATCACCACGCTCAGCCTTCCTTTATACTGCTTACATGTCTCTAGATTACTTATAATAAGTATAATTCAGTGTGCACACAAGCGTGTTTTATTATTTAGGGAGAATGACAAAAATGAAATCTGTGTTCAGGGCAGACATAATTTCTTTTTCTTAAACAGTTTTGCTTCACAGTGGACTGAAATTACCAATATGGAATCCACAGTTGTAAGGACAAACTGCATTTCAATTATAAAGTTATTTTTGGACTTTTTAAAAGTCTAGTTGGGATCATGATGATGAACTGAGAAAATGTATTTATCAAATAAAACACATCAGAAATGGTGGAGGCCTGCAATTCTGGTAGAGCCTTGAAAGCTCCAGAGCAAAGCAGAGGGAGGTAGAACAACCCAGGGTGATTTCCAGTGTCACCTTATGACTTCTACAGATACACACACACACACACACACACACACACGCACACACACACACACGCACGCACACACACACACGCACACACACACGCACACACACACGCGCACACACACACGCACACACACGCACACACACACACACGCACACACACGCGCACACGCACACGCACACACACGCGCACACACACACGCGCACACACACACGCACACACACACACGCACACACACACACACACACACGCACATATTTTCAGTGTTATATCATACTTTAACATTCAACCCCATACAATCTGGGGGCCAGTGAGATGGCTCAGTGGGTAGAAGCCCACACTCAAGTGCCCTCTGGTGCACACACATACATGCATGCATGCAAAAAAAAAAAAAAAAAAGCAACCATTTTTTTTTTCCTGTTCTAAAAGATTTCTTTTTTTTTTTTAAAGCAACCTTTTATAATCAACATAATTTTTAAAAGAAAAAAAACATTTTTAACCTCAAAATAAAGAACAACATTTAGCATTTTAAAGTCATCATGAGCCAGCAAGATAACTCAGTAAGGAGAAGGACTTGTTACCTAACCTGGCGACCTGAGTTTGATCTCAGAGCCCACTGTGGTGGAAGGGGAGAACTGACACTCTCAAGTTGTCCTCTGACATCCATATACCCACGGTGGCATGTGTGCCTTCTGCCACATAAGACAAACAAAAATATACAAATAAATAAAATATGAATGTAAACCATTCAAGTGTATCTCAGTTTTCTATGGATTGGGTAAACTCATGCAATTATTCTGCATGTCCACTTCTAGTTCTTGAATCTGTGGTTCTGTGAGGTTCCAAATATTCAAATTAGAACTCCCTTATAGAAGTAAATAAGTCTCAATCATTCCAGAACTTGCGAAAAAAAAAAAAAAAGCATAATTCTCTTCCATCCATCCTTTTGTTTTCCGGTCCTAAATGTTGCCATCATCTCCCCATAACAGTTAGACCAAAATACGGTATGAATCCTTTTGAACCTATCAAAATGGGTGGTAACTATTGTTTTTGTTTTGTTTTGGTTGCTTTCACTCACACTTGTGTGTGTGTGTGTGTGTGTGTGTGTGTGTGTGTGCGTGCGTGCATGTGCGCGCGCGCTCGCGCACGTGTGTACAGGCCCGTGGAGGGTGACTTCTGGAATTATCCTGGTTGCTTCTACTTCTTTTCATTTCACTCTGGAATAAGCTCCATCTTCCAGAGCTGAAAATGCAGATCCCCGAAATTTAGCCTGGTGGTTTTTTGTTCGTTTGTTTGTTTTGTTTCGTTTTTAATGTGGGATCCGGGGTCTGTGTTCCAGTCCTTCACTTGGTCCTTCACTTGTGAGGCAGAGTCCTAACTCTTGTGCCATCTCCCCAACTCACTACCCACTGTTTTGTATCTCAGTGATGTAAGAACCCAGGAGCCTGTCAAGAATAAATGTCTATGAGCCCAGATTTCTGTGGTCAAATTACCCCAGAAGCTGGCTGCTTAGTGGAAGAGGCAGCCAGAAATCCATCCATTAACATAGAAAACATCATGATGGAGATCAGTAGGAGAGCATGCGCAGCCTTCCCAGAGAGGAAGAGAGAATAAAACCTGGAAGGAGGGTGGATGCTTGCCAAGAAGTGATAAGGGGGTGTTCAGCTCAAGATGGACCTATCGTGGCTCTGCATGGCCTGGAGAAAGTGTGCAGGGTCGTGTCAGATCTTCACTGAGCACTAAACAGCTATAAGCCCTAGGTTCTCCCTGGAGGATTCCATGCCAATCCATAGAGAGGAGATTCACAACCATATCTGAGTCTAGTCTCAGACGTGCAGATATCATCAGATAGGAGTGATCCACCCAGCAGTCAGTTCCCTGAGATGTGTTCTAAGTAGACTGGCCACAATCCATTCAGACTTCTGGGAACCCGTGGGCAGTAGCTAGAGATTGTGGTTTTGGTGAACTGATGTGAGATGAGGTGAAAGTTTGTGATAACAGCAGCTGGTGCTTCAGAGAAGACTCGGTAGTAATCCTCACCGCCACCCTGTGAGGCAGAGTCTGTCGTTATTTTTTTTTTTCTTATTTAACAAACGTAGAAACTGAAGAACTGGAGTTTAAGTAGTTTAATGCAGGTTTGGATGTGTTCTGAGTCTTATGAAAGTTCTCATTTTGGAAACTCTGTTGCCAGGTTTCAGAGCAGGGGGTGGGGGCGCTAGTGCAAGGTCATGGAGCAATGTTTTTAGAAGGAAATTTGCCTTTGAAGTGAGTTCTTACAAGTGTGTTGTCGTGAAGGGGGACCACATCTTGCACCTGACCTCTTCTGCTTGTGGCTATTTCCCTCTCCATTGCTGTCACCGTGCTGTGATAGAGACACCAAACAGATGGGGCCTCATGATCTTGAACTTTCAACCTCTGAAACTGTGAGCTATATAAATAAACCTCTTTTCTTTGTAAATACTCAACCTTAAGTATTTTGTGATGGCAACGTAAAAACAGAAGCTTGGAAAAGATTATCCAGTTAGCAAATAGTGGAAAGCTGAAACGCACACTTAGATAGTGTGGTATTAAAACTGAGACTCAGGCTGGGGAAATGCTTCACTGACACCCTAGTAAGAGCTGGGTGCGGCTGCGTTCATTTGTAATTCCAGTGCTGGAGATAAGAGGCTGAGAGCCTAGTGGCTCATTTACCAGCATGGTTAGTCAAATTGGTGAACTCCAAGTTTAATGAGAGGCCTTCTCAAAAAATAAGGTGGGATCGAGGTCGACAACTGTCCTTGACCATTGGTATATACACATACATGCCTATACACAAATACACACACACTAAGCTTCTTGGGTCAGGTTGTAGCTCAGTAGTGGTAGAATAACATGCACAAAGCCCTGGGTTCTATCTTCAGCATTAAAGGAAAAAGAACTCAAGCTCTTAATCAGACTCATGCTCCAGAAACATTGCAATGTGTCAGGATTGGAATGGCAAGGGAGGGTAAGGAAGGAGTTACATTATCTCCTGATTTACAGTCCAAGCAGACCTTAGACTCAACCGTGTAGTCCTGGATAGTCTCACACTTGCAACCCTTCTATGCCAGCTTCCCAAAGTCTGGGATTTCAGGCATGTGTCGCCACATCCTGAAGAAACAAGCATTCAACGGTTGTCCTTTCTTATTGCAACTTCTATATAGGTAACATCCTGGCTTCGCTCCATTTTACTGTTTTTCTTAATGTCACCCTCTTTCTACTTTGCTACAAAGAGAAATGAAAACCAAGTTTGTTCAAATGTTAAAAGGGGCGAGGCAGGATTTTACTGAAATTAAAAGCATGAATTTAAGTGTCTGGACTTGTTAAAAGCCTGACAAGGAAATGAAATGTGAAAGGAAGAACTCCAAGATAGACAAACTGAAACCTGAGCTACTTCTGTGCCTGTCAGTGGCCTCAAAGGTTGGCGTTGCCATGAAACGCAAACAGAACCCTGGTCTTGCTAGTTCTAGATTTTTTTCATTTACAAAATCTTATTGTGATAAAGTTATGCTGGAAGTTCCCTTTCTTCCAGAAGATGATGGAGAAACCTCATGAACAATAAAGAAAGAAAAAAAAAAAGAAGAGAATAAAAGAAAAAAGCTAAAGCTTGACCATTCTCAGTAGCTTTCCTTGTCCAGAGCAGAGCTTCCTAAACTTTTACTTGCTGTTCCTTTTCACCCAAGAAATTTTACATGACCTTGGGATTATGTAGGTTTATAAAATCAGTATGCAAATCAAATTTACTGATAATTAATAATAAAAATTTTAAATCTTTGGTATATGTGTAATGTTACATATTAATTTTATTTATTTAAGAATACTTTATTGAGAGAGAGAAAGAGGATACGTGTGTGGAGGTCAGAGACATCTTTTAGAAGTTTGTTCTCTCCTTCTACTGTGTAACTCTAGAAACTGAGCTCAGACCACAGGCTTGTAAAAAGTGCCTTTACTCACGAAACCATCTCCTTGGTCCTAATGTTACCATTTGTTAGAGACTAAAGCAAGCTTGCATACTAATGAAACCAATGTGCTTGTTCATTTCTACACAGAGAATTAAGTATTGGTTGAGTGTTTGATACCCCAGGACAAAGAGCATCTTCAACACTTTTCAGAGTTTATCTTTTTTATTTATTATTTTATAATCAGCAATGCTGAGAACGCTGCTTCACATGAATACATAACACAACATGGCAGAAGTATGTTTAGGATCATTTCAGAAATTGTTGGAAATTCTGTCCTAATACCAAACTACAAAAAAAGCAACATTCATTTAATGATTTTTTAAAAAAGTATTTGTTTATTTTGTGCTTGTGTGTATGTGTATGTGTGTGTCAGAGGGCATTGTGTGTCCCTGTGGAGGGCCAAGGGTGACTTTGGGAATCATTTTGGATTGCTTCTACCTCTTTTTTTGCTTGGCTCTGGGATTTCCCAAGCTCTGCCCACCAGAGCCAGATGTGCAGGCTGCCTCTGTTTCTGCCTGGTGTTTTTACATGGGATCTGGGGTCTGAACTTAGGACCTTGTGCTTGCAAGGCAGAGTCTTAACCCCTGAGCCAATTTTTCAGCCCATTTAATGAATTTTTTTTTAAAATGATGCTTGTTAGCAACTCAAACAGCAGTTTTAAAAATCAAAATTCAGGGCTAGGGAGATGACTTAGTGGTTACAGCCTTGCCTCGCAAACATAAAAGACCTCAGTTCAGATCCCACATTTAAAAAAATGTCGATGGAATTGGTGGCAGCCTACAATTCCAGCCCTGGAAATGGAACCTTGAAAACTCAGAGCAAAGCAATAAGGAGTAGAGGATAATTCCTGATGTCACCTTGGGCCTCCAAGGGCACACTCTAGACACTGCATGGCATGGTAGCATGTGCAGTACTCTGTATATGTGTTGTGTGTTCAGAATCAAGGCTGCAGGCATGTGGAATGCTACCAGCCAATGATTCCTTATAAGTTTGTTTGTTGAGACAAGGTTTTCTATAGCGTAGGCTGTCCTTGAACACCAGTAGAGGATGAACTTTGAACTACTTCCCAAGTGCTGGGATTACACCACCATTCCCAGTTTGTGTGGGTCTAGGGATGAGACCCAGGGCTTTGTGCATGAATGCTAGGCAAGCCCTTCACCATCTGAGCTATAGTCTCCCATTTCCAATCCCATTACACATTTTTTTTAACGTGTGTGTGTGTGTGTGTGTGTGTGTGTGTGTGTGTGTGCACATGCACATGTGTACCAAAGGGCCCTTGAGTACCAGAAGGCTCTTGAGTGTTCATGCCTGTGGAGGCCCAAGGGTGACTTCGCTCTGCCTCCTTATTGCTTTATCTGGGTTTCCCAGACTCTGCCTTCCAAGACTGGAACTACAGGCCCCAGCCATTTCCACCTGGCATGTTTACATGGGATCCAGGGATCTGAGCTAAGGTCTTTTTACTAGCAAAGCAAAAGCTTTAACCTCTGAGCCATATCCCCGGCTGTAGAGTCCAACACCCATGGCGTGGCGTGTCCACCCACTCACACACTCATTCACACGATTGCACAGCCCGCTGCGAAGACAAAGAAAGGTAGATCCCGCCGTCCCCACCTCTGCCTCAATTTCCCAGAGACTTGGCCACGGGGACGGGGAATTTGTCAAAAGCAAATCTCAGTTTATTGGGGGTAACAAAACAGCTTATACAGACAAAAGACCACAAGGCGCCAAACGGGCACCCAATTGTGTCAAAGGTCAACACATCCTTCAGGTGCTAGTGGTCAAGTCCAATGTCAGTTCAATAAGGAAGGCAGATCAATACCTGAAAACCAATTAGGGCTCTCTGTAATGTGATCAGGGTTACGCCCAGGACACCAGCTCTCAGCACCATCTTTAGTCCCATGTGCTCGCCCTAGGGCAAATCCTGGGCGGGGGCCCAACACCCAGCCCTACCTGTTTGATTTTTTAACTAATTGTTGGTGGTTGTAGATTCAGAAACCTTTTATTTTCCACTTTTTCATGACCCCTGCATTCAGTTACAAGATCTCCCTCTCATAGGAGGTCATGACCTGCAGTGTAGGAAGCTGGAATTTGTTTCCTCTTATCCCTTTATTGTGTAGCATGGCATTAATTGACTTACTTTAATATTTAAATATTGTTAAATCTATATTATAGTATTCATTTGGTGCAAAAGTAACTGTGCTTTTTACATTGTGGAAATTTACTAACTGATCCTGGAATCCATTCTCAACAAACAGTTATGCTGTCCTTCATTTCAATGTGTAATTCTTGCTTTATATTTTTTGCTGATGACTTATTTGCTATTTTATATTCATTTTACACTGTGGAAATAATGCTGTTCAAAAAGTAAATATGGCATTTTTTTATTAACATTCAGAATCAGTGGTAAAGGGTGCCAGAGAGAGATTGTTTAGTGGGCGAAAGTGCTTGCCACGTAAGTCTGAGGACAGCAATCCCGTCCTTGAAACCCAGGTTTTAGCAGATACAACAGCTCAGATATGTAATCCCAGTGGTACGGGGTCACTCTGGGGTCTGTATATGTCCAGGTTCTTGTGTTCAAAGTAGAAGATTGAAATCAGGACACATGTAACAGATTAAAGCAGAGCTTATGAGAGGAGAGAAAGAGCAGAACTCACGACATTAATTTGTGGGGGGAGAGGTGGAAAAGCCCTGGAAAACTCGAGGACTCCAGCATGGAATCCATGAAGGGTGAGAGAAAAGTCAGGTAGGAGCTCATAGACTCCAGATGTGGAGTCTCATAAGGCGCAAGGGAGCTGGAACTCAGGGACTCCAGACATGGAGCGCCATGAGGAGCAGGGCACGGGGAGACTGGGATTTGGAGCACTTTCCCCACCGTGGGATGCTGTATTTGTTCGGTGCGATGCCGTGTAGACAGCTTCGTTCCAGACCCTTTCCTGGAGCTGCTGTTTAGTCGCCATGAAGCATTCGGAATCCAGCACTGGAAAATTATTAACTCCTGTCTCCTTGAAAACGAATGCCTTTACCCATAAATTATTTACTTTGCTCACCATCCAAACCCCCAGATTCCATCCCCCACATTCTTACTTGTGTTTTGAAGTCTGTCTTCCTAAGGTCATAAAATTCCCATGAGCGTTCCTTGGAGCCCCTTGAGACAGAAGAATCTCTGTGACCATCACTGTAGCAGAAAAATAAGCCAGGCACTAAGACACCTCAGCTGATGAGATCATGTCTCGAAATCTTGTGCAGAAGAGCTTATAATGGATGGTAGGGTACAATCTGTGAGGTTTTACTGGATTATATGCATTCTTTGAATTCTATGGGTTTGTCTCAGATGCTCAATCTGACAAATTGTAGTTTCTATAGCTCCATTTGTTCAACTCTCTGTTGGCTCAGTGAGTCCTGTGGGGTCCTGTTTCAGACTGTACATTTCTCTGACTGGTGTTTAGATTATTTCCATTACAGGCGTTCTCCCCATTGTGACTCTTGTGGTATTTTTTATTTATTCTTTGACAATTTCATATGCGTAAATACTTACATTGCCGTTTTAAATCCTTATTTTTGGTTTCCCTTCATAAAGGCTGTAAGCTGAGCTGTTTGGAGGGGGTGAGGTGCAGATACAGATATAAACTTTGAGGGTGTTTTTCACTTTGGTTAGACACTTGGTAGGTAGGTAATTTTTCAGGCTACGGGAAACTCATTGTCACCAGAAAGTAGCACTTCTTAATTTCATAGACACTGCAATACTGGGCCGGGTTAGCATTGAAAGGGAACCTGTGTGTCTGTGGGGGGGGTGAGGCCTGCTCTGTGTTTTGTTACCTGCATGCTTACCAACCGTTGTCACATAGAAAAAGACACTGGTGGCATACAGTCTCAGAGATCCAAAGCGAGCACAATGCATTTTACGCTCTAAGCTCTTACGATTACCCCAGGCAGGGCCCACAAATCTCCAATACCTATAGGCATATTAAATGGCCTCAGCCCTTTGGGCCACGAAAACACAAGCCAGCAACCTATATGATATGGCTCCTTCCCTAGCTCCTGTGTCCCCTCTCCTACGTGAAAAGACTTTCCTCCCCGAGCCCAGTAGAAGTCTCTGCCCCCATCTTCTCCATAAGAACTCCTTGTCAGCCTTGGAGGCTTTCTAACGCCAGAAGTGTGGGCAGCCCCCATTTCTGCCTGGCGTTTTTCACGTGGGACCTGGGATCCGAACTCAGTCTTTCAACTTGTGAGGCAGAATCTTAACTCCTGAGCCATCTCTTCAGCTACACATCACTTGTGTATTGCTCTGCTAGAAGGTTCTGGCATCTTTGCCTCTCTTGAAAGAGTAAAGAAGCTAGGCACAATGGCGCGCTCATGGAGTCAATCTCAGCATCTTGGGAGGCTGGGAGAGGAGGATCTCTTGAGCCCAAGAATTCAGTTCAGCTCAGACAACATAACAAGATCCCCCACCCCCATCACTAAAATTAAAACCAGCAAGCAAACAAGCAAAACATCAATGGAGTCCTCAGTAGTGTTTCGAGCACACATATGTTGCTCACAGTGACCTCTGTCTTGTGCCTCGACACACTGCACCCCCAGAAGGCCTCTGCAAATCTGAGCTCATTTAATCCACAGCCCTCGAGAGCCAAGTTTGCAGTTGGACTGTTAGACTGCAATTGTTGGCAATTAAATTAGTTTTGTTTCTCCAAAGCAATTATTTTTTAACTTTTTTTTTTATTCAATTGTGTATGTGTGCATGTGTGTATGTATAGAACCACAGACGAATTCAGGAACCACCATGGACGCCTCCACCTCCTCCTTGTTTTCTCTGCCCCGGGATTCACAGGCTCCGCCCTACCAGGACCAGAAACACAGGCCGCCCTGCTTCTGCCTGGCGTCTATACGTGGGGTCTAGGGGCTTAACCCCTGAGCCACCTCTCCAGCCCCGTTTTTTAACTTCTTAGAGAAAACAAAAACCTTTGCTGCTCATACACAGGTTGGGAGCTTGATTACATTGGGGTATCCTAGCTCCTTTTGAGTGTGCTTGTTTTTGTGTACTATAGTCAGGTCTAGCCCTGTAGGTTACCAGAGATAAAACTCTTAGAAACCATTCAACAGAGAGCACAGGTATTTAAAAACGTCCAAAACAGAGAGGGCTAGGCTGAAGAGATGGCTCAGGGGTTAAGATTCTGCCCCACAAATCGAAGGGCCTGAGTTCAGATCCCAGATCCCACGTAAAAAAATGCCAGGCGGAAATGGTGGCCGCCCATACTTCTGACTCTGGTGGGCAGAGCCTGGAAATGCTGGTGCAAAGCAAGGAGGAGGTCTTCCACAGGGACATACAGTGGTCTCTCTCCCTCTCTCTCTCTCTCTCACACACACACACTGAAAAAAAAATTTTTTTAATTAAAAAAAAAAAAAGAGAGGTCCAGCATCTGATTCCCGTGCCGTTCTAGCAACGCAGCAGGATGCCACCCGTGGCCTTTTTTGCTTTTATTCTTGCTGCTCTTTATTTATTGTAGTGGATAAGACCATAAGAAAGCAAAAAAATGAAGGCTTTTTGGCCAGGACTTTTCAGTCTTACAGTAGCATTCATTAAAAAAAAAAATCTCATTCCCCTCCTTAGAAAAACCCACCTCTTCTCAGAATGTGCCGCATCTGCTCTTTCCCTCCCATCTGTGTTTACCTGCTCTTCTTGAAAGCTCATTTTAAAATTACATGAGAGCAGCCCCATTTTGACAAGATTGGAGTTCTAGTAAGAAAGTTGGCGGAGGGGGCTGGAGAGGTGGCTCAGGGGTTAAGCCTCCGCCTTGCAGGCAGAAGGTCCCGAGTTCGGATCCAAGACCCTTGCAGGCGGAAGGTCCCCAATTCGGATCCTAGACCCCACGTATAGACACCGGGCGGAAGCGGGGGCGGCCTGCGTTTCTGGTCCTGGTAGGGCGGAGCCTGTGAATCCCCAGGCAGAGTAAACAAGGAGGTGGAGGAGGCGTCCATGGTGGTTCCCGAATTCTTCCGTGGTTCTACACACACACATACATACATATACACACGTGCACACACGCATACATGTACAATTGGATAAATAATAAAAATTAAAAAAAAAAAGAAAGTTGGCGGAGAGAGGCCCACCCAGGCATTTCTATTTTCTTTCTACCTCTCTCAGCTCAACTGATGATCTAACGATGTCCCTAGGAAGGTCTGTCTTTGCCCTGGAGAAATCACAGATTCCAGTGCCGCCCCTTGCTGCAGAGTTGCTGCAGGCGAAGCCGGTTTCACTTCATGTGATTCTAAATCTTGCTCGCAGTCTACGTTTCCACTGGCTGCCTCCCCTGCATCGTGACTCAGTCATGACCCATCAGTTCCTGCTGACTCTCAGCTCCTGGTATTTCTCAAATCTGACTTACTGGTTAACTTATTGTTGTATTACTGCACATCCTCTGTACCATCCTGGGTGGGTGATTTTCTTTTCTAGACTTGTGCTCAACTTACTAGGGGTGTCAGACATATGAGTCCATGAGTGAGTGACTGTAGGAATGGAGGAAGGAATCCAGACCATCACTCTAACTGGGGGAAAAAAATCTCTATAGCTATATCCTCCATCTGGTTCCTAAATCCATCTGTCTAGAAATGTAGAACTTCATGCGACCTCTTCAGGAGAAGCCACTTACTTGTTAGAGTTGGTCCGGCGTGAACACACCCCTGGATCACTCCCCGGCAGTGTCTTAACTAGGCATATATATATATAATATGCCTGACTATAATCCTGACTCTTAGGAGACGGAAGCAAGAGGACCGGAAGTTCAAAGTCATCTCCTGCTACATAATGTGTGTGAAATACATGAGGCCCTGTCTCAAAACAAATAAAACCACTTTTTTTTTAACATTGTTCTTGGGCTGGATTCCACACCATTCTTACCAGGCCTCACATCTCACCTGTTTCTTTTTTTTAAATATTTTACTTATTTTATGTGTAGGGGTGTGTGTGTGTGTGTGTGTGTGTGTGTGTGTGTGTGTGTGTGTCTGTGGAGGACCAAGGGTGACTTTGGGAATCGTCCTGGATTGCTTCTACCTCCTTGTTTTGCTCTGGGATTTCCCAGGTTCCACCACCAGAGCCATAAGTGTAGGCTACCCCTATTTCCACCTGGCGTTTTGTTTGTTTGTTTGTTTTGTTTTGTTTAGTACGAAAACTGGGATCTGAACTCAGGACCTTCTGCTTGTGAAACAGAGTCTTAACCCCTGAGCCATCTCTCCAGCCCACCTCACTAGTTTCTTTTTTTTTTTTTTTTTCATTATTTAGAGAATACTTTATTAGTTTCTGTAATCAAACCCATGTAGATAAGACCTTACATATTTAATACAGTGCGTTACCCCTGTACAAATGGAAAAAAAAATTAAGTTTAATGTTTCTAGACCAATATGGCTGTTAATCTCTGTACAATGCCAACTCAACACAGTAAACTGGGTTTTTTTTTTTTTTTTCAAAGTTGACAGCACAGCTAAAGTTTCCAAAAATTCAAATTATATATATGTATATATATATATTTATATTTATATAAAAAGACCAATAATAGCAGTATGTTATGCATCAATAGCAGCAACAGCTTTTCCAGGTTCTGCAGTCATCTGAACAAAATTATTGAGACATCCAGCACGCTCCATTTAAAAAAAAAAAAAAAAAGTAAAAAACAAAATCCCAGAAAACAGCAATGTTCTGTCACTGTTGTGGTACCTGGCACCATTTTTTTTTCTTATTAGCTTCTCAATCATCATCTGGAAAGAAAACATTCTAGAGTAACATCATTAAAAACAGCTCTGATAAAGCACTAGTTTCTAAATAACCTACAGGGGCTGCAAAGACCTTCTTCTTTGTTACATTAATCCTCCACTCAATCTTTAAGACTCAGATTTGCTCCTTGTATTCCCTTCCAATCACTTGCTTGAAGCAAGGGTCTTTCTTGGGTTTGCTAGTGACATGAGCCATTTGGAGCTCCTCTCCCACCCTCCTGTCCCTCTGTAGGTCTTCTCAGATGTTCTATCAGGATCATTCCAGAACAGAGAACATGGAGCTTTAGGCTTGGTCTGTTTGGCTTGAAGCTAGAAGAATTAATCCATGCTAAATACAAATGAAACCAGCCAGGAACCAGTCTGCTTGTCCTGGAAACCACTTCCTCCTCCCACCTGTCTTTCCACCCTAATTCTGTTCTTCAGTGCTATTTTAAACACAGCATATTAATACAGTGTGTTACCAGAACTGGGGTTTAGAAAAGCAGATAGATTTCAGTTCTCATCAGCCACACCTTCCAGTCAGCCAAACCAACTCTAGTCTTTTATCAACTGAACTAGGAGAATCTGATTAGATTAGGATTGTTGATCTGCCCCATTTCTAAAACCCCAAAACAACAGGGACCTTTAGCCCAGATCTTTCTAGGATTCTGGAAAGATGATGAAAGAATTTTGGAGGATTTGGGAGTCCCTGAGATGTGAGTGTGAGTTGGCCACGCCATCTTGGTGTGCAAGGGTTTTTTTCCTCATGTTTCTCCCTCTCTCGGGCCAAGGACAGTTTATAACTGCCTTACTGTGTAGTTGCAAACATAGAGATAGTCATCAGTTCAGAGAAGGGTAGTGATAACATTTCCCTGTAGCTGATACCAAACTGGGTTTGATGTTTGGCCAATTCATCTGCACTGCTTCCTGAAGGAGCTGGAAGGTGAGCTAGAGGATAAAGAGATGACAGGCTTAGGAAAGCAACCCTCCCAAGTCTCACCTGGAGGCAGTGTGGGACTTGGGGTTAGGGTAGCCATCTTTTTGTTTCTGCTTAGTCTGATACAAGAAATGACCTTCATAAGCTGTCTGTGTGCGAATTCAAGCCTGCGTCCTCCAAGATGGAGTATGGAGCTGACAGGCGCCCTGGGCTGCAAGTGGCCAAGGTAGAGAGCATGATCATCCTCAGCCATGCAGATCTGAAGGCAAGTCCCTCCATCACCAGACGATGGCTTGTGCCTTCTGTGTGCCGGCCCTGAGGATGTAACATCAAACAAACTGGAAAAGCCCTGTGTACGTGGACTATGTCCACAGCACAGGTTCTGTCATTGACAAAGGAAGTCTAGGTAAGTGTGTGCAGGTCTGGTGGTACAGGTCAGTAACCCCAGAACTCAGAGGCCAACACAGGAGCAGTCCAGCTTAGGTTACGGGCAAGCCCAAGGGCAGGTTGGGATATATGACAAAAATCCTTTCTCAAAAGCAAAAATAAAGGGCGACGTTAAAAAATATTAAGCTCGTGACATTGGAGGCGCCGCTTCTGTGGCAGGTGCTTCCGAAACAGAATTCTAGGAGATTCTCCTGATGGGGAAGATGTTCTCTGTGGGGAGTTACTGAGCACCTCGCCACAAAACGATCCTGAAAACAGTTGTATGAGCCTCCTCCACAGTAACTCCCTGAGCTACTTATGTTCTCTGCTAGGGAACATACCACCATGGCAAGATTCTCCAACATGAGCCAGCATGTGGAAATTTGGCAGGAAGAAAGCTCAAAAAATTAGCACTTGGCCAGGCTGTGTATAATTCCCATGAAAATGGCAGGCTGACATCAAGTGAATTTGTCAGAGGGGAGTTACATTTGCTGACTGTCTGACGGATGCCCTGTTTTAACACCCACGCCTTGTCACCCCACCAGATCCAAATAAGGGTGTAGAGCGCTCCTCTTCTGAAGGCTCAAGTTCAACGAGTTCTCAAAGCCATCTCGAGTTCAGTTTTGCTCACATTTATTGAGCACCCACTGGCTTCTACATTGGCTGAGGTTGGACCACATCTAGGTAGAGAACTGAACACTGGGGAAGCCGTGAAGAGAAGCTTCCAGAGAGTGAAAGATTCTAATGTGGTCAAAGCAGAGTCGGAGATGGTTAGCCCCTCTGGGGGGTTAGTGAGCACAGAGGTAAGGCTGGGTGGGGAATGGGGGAAATGTTCTCAAGCTCACCCTGATCTCTGAGAGCTAACAGTGAGGAGCATGAGATGCTTTGCAGAGGAAGCCACAGCTTGAGTGACAGTAGAACGGAGCCAGGGCTAGGGTGCAGAGTTTAAGGTATTCACTTGCAACAACACAGCATCAGTATCTGAGTGTGTGTCTCTCTAAGGTTTGCATGCCAGGCTCCTCGCTTAGACAGCTCCGAGGCAGGAGTTCAGATGGACTTTCTGCAGCATACCGCTGGAGCTGGAACTTATCTTTAGCTCCTGGAGGTCTTTGGAGCATTGCAAGCCAGGGACTGAACCAGCATGATGGGCAGTTTAGAACCCACCCCTCAACCCCCCACCCACAGGTATACCTTGACTGGAGATGGAAACTGGCTGAGAAGCTGTTTTAAAGTCCAAGTCAGAACTGGGAAGGATCATGTAAGATCATGTAAGAACAAGTAAGGTCATGAGGAAGAAGTGGTTTTAACAGTATTTAAGAGGTAAGCCTCAGGAGTCGGGAGCTGGGGTGATAGTAAGCTTGCTGTGAAAGTATGAGGACCTTAGTTTGACCCCCAGAACCCATATAAAAAAATGATGCACATGCTTATTAATTCCAGTACTGGGGAGGGAGGCAGAGATAGGAGAAACCCTGAGGCTCTTTGGCCAGCCAGTGTAGCCAAATGATGACCTCCAGATGAAGTCCTATTTCAAAAAAAGGGGTGCTCCTCTAAGGAGCGCTACCTGAGGGTGCCTTCTGACCTGTACACATACACACACACACACACACACACACACACACACGCACATAGACACACACACACACACACACACGCACATAGACACACACACACACACACACACACATACAAAATCAGGAGGCTGAAAAGGCTCAGGAAGGCTATGTTGTGACTCCTGGGTTTCTAGAGAGCCCTGGACAGTAGAGATGAAAGGATGAAGATATTGACCGTGACCATGTTGGAGAAGGGGAAAATGAAGAAGAGGAGCTACACAGGGACAGGTGCGGGCTGGAGGGAGGAGCTGGGAGAGCTCCAGATTTGGGCTCAGATATGTGCGAGCCCAGGTAGAGCAAGCAACGAGCTTTGGGGGCAGGTGAGAATGACAGTAGGAGAGGAAAGAGCTGGAGAGGCCCATCGGCAGCATGCACTGTGTGGGTTGGTTAAACGTATGGGTTTCCCGAGAAGGAAACAGACCGAGCAGCAATGTGAGATCAAACTCAGGGGAACCCGAGACAGAAGGTACCAGAAGAGATGGTCAGGAGTAGAAGGCACAGCAGGACAAATGGTATTTTGAAGCCACTGTGTCAAAGCTGCAACAATGCAGCAATGACTGCAGAAGGATCAAGTTGCAGGAGACGGGAAAAATGTGGCTCTAGTCACTGCCATTACCAACCTCAGTTAACAGCGCGATTAGGGAAGAACCAGTGTGTGGCCTTTGAGGAGTGACAGAAAGTGAAGAGAGAGTCAGAGAGATCGGTGAGCAGCTCTCTACCTTAAGGCAAGCTTTTTGCAAGCAGGACCCTGGGCCGAAGCCCTTGGGATTCTGGTTCATCGATTCTACCCGTCTTCAAGCTGACTGTGAGCTAATGGAAGTGGCTGGGAAACAGGAAGAGAAGACGCTCCCCGTCAATTGAAAGGATCCCCTCCCTTTTTAGAGGAGAGAGGAATTTGACTTAAGACAAGTAAGAGGGTCCAGAAACTTCAGCTGAAGGCAGAGACCCCCAAATTTGTGGTGGATCTCAGTTGAGGTTTTATGGATTTTCCCCAAGGTTGTCTTCAGTAACACAATCGGGGACAGAGAAGGCAGGTTGTGGGGTGATCCACAGGTGGGGATTTTGCCGGGTGGGCAGAGGAGAAATCAGGATACAAAGCAGGCCTGTGAGTCTCACTAACCAAAGCCTCAGATCATAACCGCGCGCCTTTCACAGGTAGCGAGGGCGGGAAGTGTTACAGTAAGGGCGACCCAAGGGCCCTGTCAGAGGAGCAGAGACCCAGGCTGTAGCAGAGCAGAGAGGCCGCAGGTGGAAGTGGGTAATGCGGGGTGAACTTTTCACTTCATCACAGATCCCCAGTCGTCATCCTCTACGATGGAAAAATACTGTCCTGAAAATGCTTGGCGTGGGATTAACTGTGGAAAGTTGCCTCTTCACCCAGAGATGACCTCGCCGTTCAGCTAGCGATTTATGTACTAAATATAGTGTGGCATATCCAGAAGCAACACCTTCACCCATTGCAAGTCAAATTAAAAAAAAAAAATCAGAATGTGCTCAGTGGAATGGAAAGGGGGAGGGGAACCCCACACAACCAACAATAGAATACAGCTACAGACCCAATGCACCAGTGGAGGAAAGACAGGCAAACTGCATACCAGCTTTGAGGTTGCTTTGATCTGAGAATTTACAGAAATGCTACCTTTCTCCCCTTCACCCCCCAAAAATCCCAGGGTGCTTTACTTGCCAGCTGCTGGGATGAAGTAAAAATTCCCACCCAGAGTGTTACTTTTAATTATCATTTCTTTATGCTGTTTCCTGAAATAATAACCGCATTCTAGAGATGATTTACCAAGATGGCTTAATTAGGTGCCAGATGCCTACCTGGGCCCTGGAGCTTGGTTGCCGCAGGCTTCCTCACACAAACCTGACTAACTGCTCTGAACCTGACAGTGATAAAAACCACAGCTGGGCTGCCGGAGCATCTGGACCGTTGCCATGGAGACCAGACTCAGCACCGCTGTTTCCTGTTGCCTCGGCCTTCCCCCCCCCACGTGCACTTTTCTTTAGAGACTGCCTCCAGCATCCATTCGATTCTGGGGCTCCCACACATGGTCTCCACATCAGATAATTTTCAGTGGTAACATGCACACCAGTCACAGGGGAACTTGTTAAAACGTAGATTCTAACACTGTGTTCTCAGGGTCTGAGATTCTCAGAAGCCCCCAGAGTTAAGGTGTATGTTGGCGGTCTTCTGGTCTGACTTCTAGTAACTATTTTTTTAAGTTTGTTTATTTGTTTGTTTGTTTGTTTAGTGTGTGTGTGTGTGTAAGACAACTTGTTCTGGTGATTTCTCAGGAGCCTCCTACCTTGTATTAAAATTGAAACAGGGTCTCTTACTGACCTGGAAGTTACTAAGTAAACTGACAGCACTTTGGACCCATCCAGTAGCTTCATCTTCTCCAGCGTAACCACCATACTGGGCAAAAGTTCCTTTTTAAAGTAAGTTCCAGGATCCTTGGTGAAGTCCTGCAGCACTTTACTCTCTGGCTCCCTCTCCAGCCCTGGGTTTCTTTCCCATCCAAAAGCAATTCCAAGGATCTGTGCTCTTCGTCTAGCATGAATTAAAGACCTTTAAAGACAGTGTTCAGGGCTGGGGATATGGCTCAGGGGTTAAATCTTTACCTCCCAAGCAAAAGAACCTGAGTTCAGATTCCCAGATCCCACATACAACACTGGGCAGAAATGTCAGTAGCCTGAACTTGTGGCCCTGGAAGGCAGAGCCTCGGAATCCCCAGGGCAAAGCAATAAGGTCGAGCAATCCAGGGTGATTCCTAATATTTCACTCTTGGGCCTCCACACACACACACACACACACACACACACACCCCACAAACAAACGAATACAGACAGTATACAACAAAGGGCAAGAGGGAAAGAGAGCCTCGGCAGGTACTTGCTGTAGCAGTGTCACGAGACAGACATGTTATGGCAACACACCAGCTCCACTGCTATGCGCCACGTGGCTCCAGACTTCACGACTACCTCTCATTGCTTCTTTGGTCAGGAATCTAGGCAGGACGTGTCACCGTGATCTTTAGGGCCTCCAGCACCGGCATCATCTCTAGACCCCCTCCCTTCCCAGTTGGGTAGTTGATACTGGCTTTTGCCTGGAGGGGGGAAATGAGGCTTTCTGCTGAAACACCCACACGTCTCCATGTGTACTCACACTTCCTGGAGATATGGTAGCTGGGCTCCAAGGACACAATGTCTTGAGCGCAGGGCAGGGCAGACCGAAGCTACGTTGGCCTCAGCTCTCACGCTGCGTCAGTTCCATTCGGGTGGTTGAGGCCGTTAATTACGCTTCATCCAAGTTCAAGGGAGAAAAGACAGAAAGCAGCTGTAAGCGAAGAAGCGTCAGCGTCGCGTTCAGCGCTCCTGTGGGCTGGGATATGGACTGCGGTGCAATCGGCCACCACAGACATGGAGAAAAGGCCAAATTCCTCCTAACAAAACATAAGTAAATCTCTATTAAGATCAGACACACCAAGACAGGTAGAAGGCAGGAAGCCACCGAGCACTTCTGTTACCATCCTAACGCAGCTAGGAAGACTTAATTCCTGACAGAAATCAAGCTTGTTAGAAAGCTCTGTCTCCAGTGATTACATCCCCTTCATCTTGCCAAAAGAACCAGGCAGCTGTTATCGCCAGAGTGACATCATTCATTATGCACCTCTTCATCGAGGTCACCTCTAGACTCTCTCCTGTCACTTCTCTCTTTTGGTTCAGTGGTCCTGCTCCACACCTGTCATCATTCTTGATCTTTCCATCACCTATTCTGCCAGTACCCTAACACTCCAGCCCCATGAGACCCTCTCTTGCCATGACCTTGGCCCCTGGTCTTCTCTGCTGCTCATGGTAACCACCCAAAGGTCACGCCTTTGACTTGGTCGTTTCTCACTGCAGCTTCTTCCGGATGCTTGAGGTCCAGTCATTCTTCATCCCCACGAGAACCTGTAGTCCTTGATGCTCCCACCCTCTGACTCGCCCTCCTTCCACCCCAGCTTAGATCAGCAGTTTGTCTCTGAACCACCCTTTGCACTGGCTCCCAATTCCCTGCCCCCCTTGTTCAGCTCCTCGCATAGTCTGCCAGCAAGCCCTGAGCTGATCAAACCCCACCCACACCCACACACCACCACGGCCTTGCAACGTCTGATCTCTATCCATTGAACAGGTTCAGTGAGTGCGAACCGTTGCCTGTGGTCAGACTTTCCTGGAATAAAGAAGCAGAAATGTCTCAGCTACTCGTGACCCTGAGCTGCATGCACCCACCACCCACCAGATTTTGTTGCTTAGACCTTAACACACCCCACTACCCACAAGAGGATAAGAATTCTCTCTAGAAACATCTGCTGGGCCAATGAGATGGTTCAGTGGGTGAAGGCGCTTGCTCGTCTCTGATGAGCTGAGTTGGGTCCGTGAAACCTATAGAAAGGTGAGTGAACAGTCAACTTCATGACGCCCTCTGACCCTCCCCACACTCCATACACATATACCCCCCACATCATACACACACACACAATAACAATAATAAATAATTTGAGATACAGGAGAAAAAGAGAAAGAAGGAAAAAATAAAAGGAAGGAAGAAAAGAAAAAAGAGAGAGGGAGACAGAGAAGAATTGAAGGGAGAAAAAGGGAGGGAAGAAGGGGGAGAGAAAGAAAGGGGGAGGGAGAGAGGGAGGGAGAAAGAAAAAAGAAAGAAAAGAAAGAAAGAGAAAGGAAAGAAAGAAAAAGAAAGGAAGGAAGGAAAAAGAAAGAAAGAACGAGAGAAAGAAAGATGTTTGCTCACACTTCGGCTGGCGAGTGGCTTCCCTACTAGAGTTTGCGCCATGCCCTCCCCTGGGGGACATATCCCACTTTCATTTCCGCTTCATTTTCTGGGCACTTAACTTTACTCAAAGAGTTACTTTGACATCTCTTTTCTATTCTTAGCATAAAGCACAAACTCATATATGCAGATTAACGAAAGCTGGTTAGAATGTGTTCATTTTCCAAATTCTTAGAAAACTCAAGAGCACTTGGGGGCTTACGGGTGGAAGGAGCCGCTTGCCAGGGCAGACACTCTGGAGACTGACACTCGGGATGTGGGTCACCTCGGGTAAATCACTTCCGGTTTGTTTTTTGTTTTGTTTGTCAGTGTGTGGTGTGTGTGTGTGTGTGTGCGCGTGTGTGGCGTGTGTGTGTGTGTGCGTGGGTGTGATATGTTTGTACCAGAGGGCACTTGAGTGTGTATGTGTCCCAAGAGTGGCATTGGGAATCACTGGATTGTTCTACCTCCTTATTGCTTTGCTCTGGGGTCTCCTAGGTTCCTCCTTCCAATGCCAGAGTCACAGGCTGCTGCCATATCCGCCTGGCATTTTTACATAGGATCTTGGGGTCCAAACTCAGGTCCTTTTGCTTGAGGGGCAAAGGTTTCAGCCACTGACTGTACCCCAGACAGGTAGTCACTGTTGTGCCTGAGTCGGCCTCTTTATTTGCAGAGGAGGAGTCTGGGTAGGAAATCTACAGGCCTCTCTGGATCCAACTCTGTCCGGGGATGCTACCATCTTCACAGCTGCTCTTGTTTATCCAATCTCTGCTTCAGTTAGTCAGCGGTTTTCAACCAAGATCTGGGATCGACTTTCTCTGTGAAATTAAAGAATGGTTAAAGCAGGGAATGCAATGGAAATAGTTATGTGTATTTTAAAACAGGAAGCATTAGGAGCAGAGACGCTGAGAATCCGAGCAAATGGGAATCGCAAAGAGGAAAGGCAAGTGATTGCATGGCAAAGAAGTTAAAGCCTCAGAGAAACAGCAGAAAGTCCTGAATACAAGGGAGAGCTTTTTAAAAGAGAAAAGTGCGGCTGGGGAGATGATTCAAGGGAAGCCTCAGGGTTAAGGTCCTGAGTTCGGATCCCACATCCTATGTAAAAACGCCAGACAGAAATGGCGGAAACTCCACAAGCAAAGCACAAAAGGAGGGAGAAGCAATCCAGGATGACTCCCGAAGTTACCCTTGCTCCTCCACAGAGACACACACACACACACACACACCAACACACATGAAAAAAAAAAAAAAAAAAAAAAAAGAAAGAAGAAAATAAAAGAGAAAGGAGAAGTGTGTCCCTGGGAGCTAGAGGCTTAGTAGTGAATGGCTTACAAGTAAAATCATGGCAGAGAAGAAGAAGAGAGAGACTGTAAGATGACTTTGGGGGGTAAAGAAGGCAGACCCCTCTCATCTCTTTGGCTTCCCTCTAGATGGATCAAATTCCCTGGAAGGCGGAAATCCTGTCCAGGTTATTAACCCACAAGAGTTAGGGTTGGAGGAGATTCCGTGGTTACCAGGGAAACAGGAGGTGGGGTCAAGCTAAAACCCTAACACCAGCAAAGGCTCTACTTGGTGCCCAGAGGCTACAGAGACGAAGCAGGTCCAGTGCTTGCGCTTTAGGAACTCACCATCCTTATAGACAAAGAGCTTTCTGTCGTCCTACCAGTATGTTCTGGGGTTGGGAATTTAACTCATGCTGCAGAGCACTGCCTACCTGGGAAAAGGGGTCAGTTCAGACTATGGAGATTAGAATCCTTCACAGGAGAAATGCTATTAGATTCCTAATTTTTTTTTTCAATTGCTTACTTGTTTGTTACAGGTAAATAGAGATAGGGAGACCTTGGTGCACGGTAGAAGTCGGAGGACAACTATCAGAAGTCATTTCTCTCCTTCCTCTGTTGGCTTTTGGACATCAAACTTAGGTCGTCAAGTTTGCAAGCAGGCACCTTACCCACTGAGCTGTCTCATTATTCCCCCCCCTCTTTTTTTGCTTCTGAGATAGGGAGGGTCCCACTGTGAAACCAGGCTGGCCTTGAGCTGGAAATTCTCCTGGGGCATGCATCACCTCACTTGGCTAGAAAGTAATTTTTTTTTCTCATGTTATTTGAGACAGGGTCACACCGTATAACAAGGCTGGTCTCCAAGTCATGGTGATCCTCCGCCTCAGCCTCGCAATGCTGGGATTGCAAGCATGTGCCAGCTTGCCCAGCCTAGAGAGTACTCTGTGTGTGTGTGTGTGTGTGTGTGTGAGAGAGAGAGAGAGAGAGAGAGAGGGAGAGAGAGGGCACTGTGTGTGGCAGCCCAAAGGTCATATCAGGAATCACCCTAAGTTGCTTCTGCCTAGAACTCTGGGATTTCCCAAGATCCACCTTCTAGGGCTAGAATCACAGGCTGTTGCCATTTCTGTCTGACATATTTTTTTTTACATGGGATTTGGGATCTGAACTCGGGTCCTTCTGCTTTCGAGGCAGAGCCTTAAACCCTGAGCCTTCTTTCCAGCCCTGGAGGGTACTCTTAAGTGAACAGTCGGACTTTACCGGAGTGAGGTGAGAGGAGACACAGAAAGGACATTCCAATTATGAAACCCAAAGGCCCAGCAAATTTGGAGACAAAGTCTCTGTTGTCCATGTGGCTACCTGTGAAGCCCATGACGGAGTGAGGATGAGAAGTGCAGAATAGAATCTTACCTCGTTTTGCTTCTCATTTAGCAGAAATCTCACTTCAGAACTATTCCAAGTTTCTAATTTTAAGTCAGGGTGTCACTGCAATTTTTAGGAATTAACCCTCTGTTCTATGCTGTCTGTTCCATTCTGCTATAGTTGATTAATTCAGTCATGCTAAGCTCTTCATGGTCTAGCCTGTTGTTTATTAAGTATTTCCTTACACTGTCAGAAAGCACTAGCTTTAGGGCAGGCAGTGGAGTTATAGATTGTTCAATACAAGAAAGACAATATGCTCTGTATCCTTTCTTCATGACATTCCATAGCTTCTTTTGTTTGGTACAGTCTCCTACTTACAGCGATGTCTAAAAGGAAGTGTTTGTAAGCAGTTTTGGCTCACGGGGGCAACCACATTAGGCCCATCGTGAGGTTAACTTTTGAGACAAGTATGACCTTAAGGGAGAGTTGAAATGTTATGATCGCCTGTAAGCTTAAAGGAAAAGAACATAATGTAAGATCCCACTCAAAATGTGGACTGGTAAAATTAAAATCTTCCCACACCCATGAGAGTAGCTGCTTCCTTTTTCACAGTCTAATTGTGTCCAAAAAAAAAAAAAAAGAATCGCTGCCGACTTTCTAAGTAAGTCTGCCGTGGTGGTGAAGGCCTG
Organism: Typhlomys cinereus; assembly: GCA_023101885.1. Taxonomy (NCBI): domain Eukaryota; kingdom Metazoa; phylum Chordata; class Mammalia; order Rodentia; family Platacanthomyidae; genus Typhlomys; species Typhlomys cinereus. Next base: position 3,758,924 of record JALPQD010000198.1, on the reverse strand, counting down.
TAATTCCAGCACTAGGGAGGCTGGAAAATCTCTCCATCCTCAGCCTGGAATAGAAGTTCGTTTATCTGTAACCTCAGCATTAGGTGGGGGGTGGGGCTGTGAAGGAGGCAAGAGAACCAGAAATTCATCCTCAGCCGCAAGAGTTTGAAACCAGCCTGCGCTACATGAGAGCCGGGTGTCAATCTGGAAGGTGGATGATCCCACACTACAGACGAAAACATCCACATCGAGGTTGGTCTCCGCAGTCAGGAGATCCAAATGTTCAAGGAATGACTCTCCCAGGTCTGATCTGCAGCCAGCGCCTGGCTCAAGGTGGAGCAGAAGGTTGTGCAGCTTGGCTGTGTTGTTTTTCTCTGTTGTCTCTAGCACCATCTACTGGGCAGTTGTGACTCTCCTGGAAGACCTTTAGTTCCGAGTGGCAGAAACCTACATCAGTTTCTACAAAGAGCAAAGATTTACACAGATCAGAGGAAGGAACAGCGCAGAGCAGATTGTTTACCTGAAGTGAGTGGGGCCGGGGAAATAGGTCAGTCATTAATGTGTTTATTCGTCTTGTGAGCATGCGCTTACAGGAAGCACACTAGGGTCAGGTGTGGTGCACTGCGGAAGACAGGCAGTGCCCGGGCCCACAGGACAGTCAGCCCAACTTAATCGGCAAGTTCCAGGCCAGCTAGAGACCTTGGCGTGCACACACAGGTACACTCCCCTCCAGACACACACACATGCACACGCGCGCACACACACACACACACACACAGACACAGACACACACACACACAGGTTAGAATTGACGGTGGTGCATACCACCGTCTGGCTAGCTATCTAGCCAGATCCCAGCACTTGTGTGACTGAGACACTTCTGAACTTGTTGCCACAAATCCAAGGTCACATAACAAGCCAGCCAGGGCTACAGAGTGTAACCTATCTGTACAACTAAGTATGATGAAGTGACTTCTATGCAGTGTACTGACACGGCCACCAAAATAAGAGTATAAAAGTACAAACCTGAATTAGCAGAAACATACTCACCAAACCCAGGCTATATAGCAAAAGACTTTTAGAAAGAAGAGATTCATTTAATGTTTGTTTATTTATTTACTTGAGAGAGAGAAGGTGCCACATGCTATTACTGCAGTACACAGGGGGGTCAGAGGTCAACTTTCAGGAGTCAGTTCTCTCCTTCCACCCTGCGGACCACTGCTGGGAATTGACTCGGGGTGTCAAGTTTGTGAGTAGGTGCCTTTACCCACCGAGCTATCTAGCCAGCCCAACAAGGTAATTTTCTAAGAGGAACAACTATAGGGCATAGGAGAAGTGGCTTAATCAGTAAAGGGCTTGTCTCAAAAGCATGAGGGCCTGAGTTCGGATCCCCAGAACCTGTATAAAAGGCCAGGGCACCCTAGTGCTCTGTAATCCCAGCACTGGGGAGGCAGGGACAGATCCCGGGAGCTCACTGGCCAGCCAGACCACTGAATTACTGATATTCAGGTCCAGTAGGAGACCCAGTTTTCCAAAGTAAGGTGGGAGTTGGACAGATGGCTCAGCGGGTGAAACTGTAAGCATGAGGCTCTGAGTGTAACCCAGCACTGGCATAAAAGCCAGGCATGGTCCTGCATGTGTGGAACCCCAGTTTCACGTGGTGTGGGGGTATGGGGACAGGTGGATTCCTGGACCTCAATGGCCACCCAGCCTAGCTGAATCAATGGGCTCAGGTTCAGTGAGAAACCGGCTCAAAAAAGGAAGTGCAGAGTGATCAAGGAAGACGCTAGGGAGGGCTCTGGCCTCTGCATGCATCCACATGCACACACCGCGGGGGCGCATGCACATACATATCCCCCACGTACACGCAAGGTGGAAAGCATAACGACCTTCTGGGATCCATACACACACATGTACACATGCACCTATACACGAACACGTATGCACACATATATTACACACAAAGCAACAACCGGTAGTCAAATACACAGAAAGCATACTATGAAAAGTATGGTAGAGCCAGCAGTATTGCTCAGTGGTGCTTACCATGGTTAATGACCTGAGTCAATTCTGGAGGAGCCACATGATTCTCAAAATTTTCTCTCCTTATTTCATGCACTACAGTTCAATCTCCTTTTCAAAGGAGGAGGCAGAGTGGCTCAGGGTTAGCCTCTGCCTGAGGCAGAAGGTCCTGAGTCGGATCCAATCCTGTATATCAGGCGAAGGGGGGTGGCAAGCTTCTGGTCCTGGTAGGGGGAGCTGTCAGAACGTGACCGCCATGGGGTTCCGATTCGTACGTGTTTACACACACACACACACACATGTGCGTCACACACATCTGAAAATTAAAAAAATTAAAAAAAAGTTAAATTATAACAGGACTCTGAACATGATATATATTCTCTATTAATTCCAATGATATTCGTATTAAGCAGTCTCTCAGACTGAAAATTTCCCAGTAGAACACTGTACAAACCAAGTGAATCAAAAAGGTCGAAGATTCAAAATACAAAAAAGCAGGATATAGGATGCAGTTCAGTGGTAGAGTTCTTGCCTAGCCGTGGGGGAAGGGCTGCATTCAGTCAACAGCATTGCCAATAAATAGATAAAGAGTACATAAAGGTGGAGATGGTTCCCAAGTGTGAGTGAGTAATGTGAGAGTGCGTGTGCACACGCATGTGTGCATTCACTTAGAGGCAGGAATAGTTTCATGTCCTCTCAAGAAGGCTGGAAGAGACCAGGGTGGTTGCTTCTATGGAAGGAACTGGTCATGTGATGAGTCATGAAATTCTTTCATGGTATTTTGTAGGTCTATATTTATCACTACTTAAGCTCATCACTTGTGTAGTTACTTGCTCAAAAATCTTTTCTATAAGGAAGAATGTATTCAGATTTTAAAAACAGAACATTCTGAAAAAAAATCTTTTCTATAAAAGCACAGCTAAGGCAAAGGAAACAGATGTTTCTTGCATTCTGAAAATACTGCGTTCTTTCATTTCTCTTGAAGCCAGCTGTGGTAGAGAGCATTCTTTTTGTGCCTCCCAAATTCTCTTGGTGGAGCAGTGGGACACCAGGATGGTATTGTCTGGGGGCAACATCTTATCAGGTATTTTGTCTTCCCCCCAAATCCTCTGTGGACCCAGTGAGTCCAGGCCCTCACACACCTAAAAGTTCGTGTTTCTTCTCAGCATGTAGGAACCTAAAAAAACAGAACAGAAAGCTTCCATAGCTTATTTTTATTTATGTATTTTAACTTTTTAAATTATTTTTGTTTTTATTTTCATTTTTATTATTTTAAATTTAAAATAATTTAAATTGTATTAACTTTAAAAATTAATAATTTTTAAATTTTTATTTTAAAATATTTATTTTAAAATTAACCCCTGAACTATCTCTCCAGCCCTGATATTTTTATTTATTGTGTGTATACGCATGTGCGCATGCACGTACGCACAGCATGTCAGGTCAGAGGACACCTTTTGAGAGTTGGTTCTCCTGGAGCCCAGTGGGTTCCCCGAGTGCTCGCGCATGTGTGTGTGTGTGTGTGTGTGTGTGTGAGAGAGAGAGAGAGAGAGAGAGAGAGAGAGAACTGTGTCCCTGTGGAAGACCATGGTGACTTCGAGAGTCAGCCTGGATTGCTTCTACTTCCTTTATGGAGATCAGATTCAGGTCTCCAGACCTAAGCAACAAGCCCCTCGCCGGCTCAGCCATCTCATGGGCTCCGACCTCCTGATGTTTTATTTCCTTTGTGTGCTTAGCTCTTTCTCCTGAACATGAGAGACACCAAGTTCCTAACGTGTGTCTATCTGAGCACCTGGCAGAAAAGCTAATCCCTCCCCTGAAGACATGTGCTGATCACCTGGGACCCGTTCTTACTGTGCAAATATATGACACAACTGTGAGGCAATAAGAAAACTTCTAACCAAGTTTGGATGCACGAGCCTGGGATGCCCGCATGTGGGAGGCTGAGGCAGAAGGACTGCTGAGAGTTCAAGGCCAGCAAAGGACAATATAACAACCCTCTTTCAGGGGAGGGAGATAGAGACTAAACAGATGGCTCAGTGGGTAAGAACCAGAACCCACATTTAAAAAAAAAAAAAAAAAAGCAAGCTTTTCTAGCTCTAGCACTGGAGCAGTAGGATCAGTGGGGCTCGCTGACCACCAGCCTAGCTCCAGGTTGAGTGAATACTCTTGTCTCAAAGGATTAAGACAGGAAGTGATAGAGCAGGACGCCCACTGTATTCCTCTGGCCTCTGCATGTGTACGGCCGTAGCATCGCATATAGCACATGTGTAGCTACATGATATACGTATCTTGAACTTCCTTCAAAGACTTTCTCTGATAGAAAGAATTCTGGGGAAAGAGGAAGTGAACGAAGAACTTGCTGTTGAGAAATGCTCTCTCCATTGAACATAAGTTACAATGACTCACGAAATAATCTCAGTTCTTCCTCAAAACTAATATTGTTTGTCTAGTGTTTCAGTAGAACAAGGTGTAGCTGACTTTGGAGGAGGGGAAGTGCCACGCTCTGTAGCGCAGCCTTGCCTCAGCCTCCTAAGTGGCATCTGGGATTGCAGATGTGTGTCATCATCTCAATCTTATTTTTACATATTTATCAACTCTGAGATGCCATTAGCATGAAGGTCCCCTTTCTTCCATGCACCATGAAGAAAGAAAAATCTCTACTCAAACCATGATGTGCTCTCAGAGATTTTTTTTTTAAACCATGAGTCTTAAGTTGAAGAAATACACAATGGCACGAAAATGGAATCAGCCAACATGCCCATCAACAGAGGAATGGATAATGAAATGTGTGCATGAACACAATGGAACACTATTCAGCCATCAGAAAGGATGAATTAATGGAATTTGCTGAAAATGGATAGAACTGTAAATTTTGATATTGAGCAAAGCGTCTCAGACATAGAAAGATAAGCACATGTTCTTATATGCAGATGCTAGTACTGATATCCTTGTCAATGTATTTGGTTTAGAATTATTGTATGAGCCAGAAAATTTGAAAGAGACCAATAATGGGAAGGTGGAAAGGAGTGGATAGGGTAAAACTTTTTAAAAAGGTAGATTAGGAAACCACGGCAAATAGAGTGACAGAGGAATAATTGGGGAAAATGTCTAGGGGGGAATGAGGGGATAGGATATAGGAGGGACAGAGGGACTTATAGAAAAACTCTAAGATTGTGAGGGCTGGAGAGGTGACTCAGGGGTTAAGCCTCTGCCTTGCAGGCAGAAGGTCCTGAGTTCGGATCCTAGACCCCACGTATAGACGCCAGGCGGAAGCAAGGGGCAGCCTGCGTTTCTGGTCCTGGTAGGGCAGAGCCTGTGAATCCCCAGGCAGAGTAAACAAGGAGGAGGTGGAGGTGGTCCATTGTGGTTCCCGAATTCGCCTGTGGTTCTACATACATACACACACACACACACACACACACACACACACACACACAATTGAATAAAATAATAATAAAAAATTTTAAAAAAAAGAAAAACTCTAAGATTGTGAGAGGTAACCCCATAGGAACTTCATATGCTAATAATATTTCAAAAATGTCTTTTAAAGAAAGGAAGAAGAATGGGTAGTCCCTATGCAGAGCAGCACAGAGTGAGGAAAACAGGAAAGGAAAAAAGCCCAGAGCTGATCCACTTAGAGCCCAGTGACAATTAGAGATATATCAGAAGTAACAGGAATGTGCGCTTCTTGATAAAACGTTGGTCAGAGAGGCCTCAAAGTCCTCTAAACAACATAGGCTTTTGCCATGGCTCTTGGTTGCTTTCCCAAAAAAACCATCAGTAAGATCCTGTCACTGAAGATGCAACACAAATAGATCACAGAACATGGGCAAAGTACATCAGATGGAACTGGTTTGAGAACTTCCTCCTTGCTGAATAGCTTACACAGTACCAAGGAATATTGTAGCAGTTACTGAGGGAGAAAAATAATCACAGGCCTCATCAATTTATGAGATCTGCAAGTTGCAATAAAAATCACCATGGTAACAGGTGAACACCAGTATAATAGTGGCATGAGTATTAGGGAGACAACCAACACCTTTCTGATTGAACTCAAGATCAACTTGTCAGAATGGACCACACTCCTGTTAGTGTTAACCAGAACAAGAACTTAAAAAGAAAGGGAAGGAAATAGATCAATAGGGAAAAACACCCAATGAACCTATAGGTAAGAAGACAGTACACCAAAATGCTCTATAAATAGTTACTATTGTACTCATAGGTTTGAAGAGCACTTAGTACTCAGCCTAGAAATCTTCTACAAGAGAGATAGAATCTCCGCACCCTGACAGGATGGAGCCTAGGCTAGTAGGAGAGCAGTGAAGTGGACAATGGCCAGCCGTAATGCAGAATACCAGCAACCCAGCAAGGCTCGCCCAGAACCAGGCCAACCTGACCTCTTCCCATCCTAAGGGAGCAGAATGGATTGATGAGGGGAAGGGAAGGATGGGGGGGTGGCGGGACACAGGAATTGTTCTACAATGACATCAAGCCACGTGGGTCTGTTTCCTCATCTGTTACGTGAGCAGCGTGACCAGATGAGCTCTGAGAACCTAAAGGTCCAGCACTGTCCCCTGGCTTCTGTCATGCTGGTCACAGAATGCTATGGGCATGGGTAATGCAATGTTTCTTGGATCTCTTCTATGCTTTGTCCTTTGGTCTCCACACAGCAGTGTCTCTCGGGAGAGAGGGAGAGGAGACATGATTTCATATCTACCAGACTGGCCTCAAATCTCCTGCGAAGGCAGAAATGGACCTCAAACTTTTTAAATTTGTATTTATTTCTCTAGTTTTACAAACCTATTGAGTACTTATTCCTGCCCCCCCCCCATCTGCCTCCCTTCCCTTCATCAATCCATCCACTTCCCTCTCACTCTTCTGCCTGTCTGCTCCTATGGACCCCAGAGTCCTCTCTGGCTTCTCTACTTTTGTGGGGGTTCAGGCCCTGTGGCATACTAAGTTGCCTCTCTTCTGGCCACCCCACTTATAGGAGCATTTCCCTTCACGCATCCAGCTCTAGTCCCCAAAGTTTCCACTGTGTGTTCTTATCTCTCTTGAGTTTCTCGATCGTCTGTGGGGGCTCGTTGCTATGTCAGTCATTATGCAGGTCTGGTAAGGACAAGTCTCACTGCATGACCTCAAACTGCTCAACCTTCCGCCTCTTCTTCCTGCGTGCTGGGACTACAGGTGTGTCCCACCACACCTGATTTTATGTGGTCCTAGAGATCAATCCCAGGGCTCCATGTGTGCTAGACAACCACTGTACCCAACTGAACAACATCCTCATCCCTTTTGTTCATTTTATATTACATTATGGCTAGTGCATTTTTCAACCAATTGTGTATTCTAATGAAGGGAACCAACAATTCATTCACCTTATATTATGTTATAGCTAATGCATTTTTCATCCAATTGCATATTCTAATCAAGGAAACCCAATAATCCATTATCCTTAGAATCCAGGCTGCCATCTGCTGTACACATTAAAGTGAAGGCTGACAGAATAAAGCAAACGGGCTGTTAGCACAGTGTATGTAAAAATTCAGTCTCAGGCTAGCAAGATAGCTCAGCTGATAAAGTGCCGGCTTCCAAGCCTAGAGACCTGAACTCAATCCCTGAAGCTCACGAGGTGAAGGGGAGAACCCCAACCTCTGCTCATGTCTCAAGACTTGCATGTGCACCCCCTTCTCTCTCTTTCTCTCAAATAAAGAGAAAAGACTTCATCCCGTCAGTAACCACCTGTGTCTTCTGCAAACTCTTCCCACCAGGAGTCGTTGCTCCCGTGCAAGGAACTGCCTTCGACCTGAGAAAGCCAGCGATGCTTGGGAAACAGCTGCAGGACTTCCGGCTTGGTGGTTTCGACCACAATTTCTGTCTGAAGAAATCTAAAGAAAAGCATTTTTGTGCAAGGTCGGTACTTGTCCCTTACTATGCCATGAGCCTTTCCCGTGTCAGTGACACTGGTGATGTGGCAGGGAACCACTACTTCACACCATGTCTTGTGAAAGCTCCCAGGCCACGGGCGTAGGCCCTAGAATTCGTGCTCCCTCGCCGCTTTCTTGTCTTCCCAGACACTCTATCCACAATCCTATCTTTCCCCATCTCGGCTTACTCTTTAAGACTCATCTTCAGTCGGATAACCTAATTCTCCCTGATGGGTCACCCCTGTCTGGACTGAACTTCAGAGCCCTCCCTCCATTCCTCAGCTGAGGTTATGCCCCGCCCACTCTCACCACTCACGCCTCCAGTTTGTTAGACAAGGGTGTGCACACCTGTCCTTCTCCCTGAATTCCCAGTTCCCTGGGCCATTTTGTGTTTGTGAATCCCTGCCTCTTTCCTGAGAGCTGTCACCATGCTCGGGACTAGCAAATAATCAGTACTCAATTGTATAACAGGAGTTTAGGGGAAAAATACCAAGCTCTAATAGAGACAGACAGAACTTCCGGAACCCCCTCAGCCCTTGGGACCAAGACTCCTGTGTTCTCATGATCGACACCTTCCTACTGTGTGCCTCCTGCCCATGCCTCTCCCACTGCCCCTGTCCTACTGTGTGCTTCTTCCTTGTATTCCTCTCCCACTACCCCTCCTGACCACTGATTAAAATCCTGGGCCTCCCCTTCCCATACATCTTTGCCCAGGCTCTTGGTTGACAATATATTTTGTTCGAATAGTTTCTTGTATGTGATTTGCCTCCTAGTGAGACTGTAAGATCCATGTCTTTCTTTGCTAGGAAGTACAGGCAGTTATCTCTGCAGAGGTCTGGTTTAGAAAAGAAAAGAGAAAGACATGGAGAACAAGGGAAACCTAAGACCAGCCTTCTCAAGTCCTCACAAGGGAAGTTTAGTCCAGAAGCACATCTCTTTCCTTTCCTTCACAATCACGACACATGATTGGTCGACAGCAGGCCAATAGAGACCTCCAACGGCATGAAGAAAAGTTGCAACTCTTGAAGGCGTAGCTCAGGGGTAGAGCGCTCACCTGGCATGCTCAAAGACCTCTGTTCCATCTCCAGAATTACAATGACAGAATCTCAGGGCCCTAAAGCTGCCTCTTTCAACCTGGCTCCTCCCCCTCCACCCTCCATCCACCCCCACCCTTCCGCTACCCCCCAACCCTCAGGGCGTCCATCTGTTTCCCCATTCCCCAGAGATGCCAAGATGACAATAAGAAGCAGCAGCTGAGGCTCCTAATCGCCCTCCATGCCGCCTGGGAGGCTGGCCTTTGTGGCTTTCCTGCTCTTCTCCTCTGTGTTTATTTCTTGCTCCTGCTCTGTGCATCCATCCCAAGGATGCCTCCCAGCTCTCCCTGTCGCTCTCCTCCTGGCCTCATGCACAGCTTCTGTTTACCCTCAGGGTGCATCACGCTGGCAGCGGGCGGGTACTGAAGGTATACACCACCCAGCCCGGAGTCCAGTTTTACACAGGCAACTTCCTGGATGGCACCCTAAAGGGCAAGAACGGAGCAACCTATCCCAAGCACTCTGGTTTCTGCCTTGAGACCCAGAACTGGCCGGATGCAGTGAATCAGGTAAATGCAACGGGGCCAATAAGAGTGTTGGTGAGCCGAGGTCACACAGTGGCAGGTGGCAACCCTGGAGTCAGGCTGTGTGACTCCATTTCTGTTCATTTTCTACTGACAATGTCTTAGTTTCACAAATCCATTGCTGTAAATAATATCTAGACCAAGCAATTTAGGAAAACAGAGGGATTTTATTGCAGTTTACTACATTAGGTTACTGTCTGTCATAGTTGGACACAGGTGTCAACTTGACGGTTGAGGGCTAAGCTCCAGGCACATTTGTAAAGAATCGGGGTTGAGTGGGGCCCTGAGCAAGCCTGCAGGAGACTATTTATTGATGGGGAGGCCCAGCCCATGGTGGGTGAGACTAGTCCCTGGGCAGGTGAGTTAGTTGGAGGGAGCTGGTTAAGGAGGTTGGCATTCCTCTGTGTACTTGGTCAGACATGCTGGTCTGGCAAGTAAGGACTGTCTCTCAGCAGTCGTGTGGCTATGGTGTCGTCAGTGCCCTTGGCCTTAGTGTTGATGTGGACGCTCCTGCCAAGCTGGATAAGGAACTGTAACCACACATTCATAAACCAAGAATAAAACCCCTTGTTCTCATAGGCCGTTTGGTCATGAATTTACTGGCCGCATGCAGAGTAACCACACCACTGTCCCTTGTAGCGGGAGCAAGGGGACTGGCCGCACCACACCCCAGCAAGAGCAGAGGTCAAGGCACATGGGCCTGCGGCCAGCTTTGCCAAAAATGCTCATCAGTTCTCTCCATCCTGTCTGCCCGCCCGGGCAGTAGAGCCGGCCACCATCGGGGTCTTCCCACATCAGTTAGGCAATCAAGCCGTCTTCTGTGAGCTCACCCTCAAGTCTGTCTGAATCAGATGGTTCTTCCTAGGTGCGCCCTGAGGCCCAGCTCCTGTGTGTCGACAGCTGAGACTAACTGGCACACGCAGGAAACCCACAACCAAGTAACAGTTCATTTACACAGCTTTTTTATTTTATTCATTTATTTATAGGATTAAGGTAGAGCTTATTAGAGGAGAGACTGGAACTCACGGACTCCAGACATGGAATCTCTGAGGGGCAAGGAGCCGGAAAAGAACTCATGGATTCCAAATATGGAGTGCCATGAGGGGCAGTTGCCAAAGATGGCTGCCAAGGTCAGATATATTTATGCCTTTAGATAAACCAGGGAAAAATGGATTTCCCTCATTGGTTAGGCAAGCCAGAGAAGAATAGCTTTTCCACTTTTTTTTTTTTTTTTAAAGCATCAGTTTTGACACTCAATGTTTCTCCAATCACTCCCTAGTCATTTTCTGCAACTGCGCTTCAAAGCGCATCCTCCCGAAGTTTCTTTTCTAGCTATTATGTAGAGCGATGCTCCTCACAGTGCCAGCCCGTGATAAGAAGCACGTGCCCTACCCCAGAATACAGATCAAGGTGTTGTTCCTCCAGCAAGTCTCGCTTTGGCAAAGTGGTGACCTTGCAGGTTGTCATGCAGCTATTCATGGTCCCCACGAGCAGCCCTTGGAGCACTGGTCCAGAGGTTAAGCCCACGTGGCTGGGGGTGTGACCAGGGCTGGCAGTGTAACCATGGGTGGTGTGATCAGGTCTGACAAGGGGAAACCGTATTGTCTCTTCACAGCCTCACTTCCCTCCTGTGCTTCTGAGACCCGGGGAGGAATACAACCATACCACCTGGTTCAACTTCTCTGTGGCTTAAGGAAGACGGAAGACGTGACCCGGTTCAGGGCCAGGCTAGAGTCATCCTCCCTAGCTGCTCCTGGTCAGAGAGGAGGTGAAATTTGAAAGTGATCACGCCATGTTAAATCATACTAATGATAGCTGTTGCAATAATCAGCCTGGATATTGATTTCTTTTTCCAGCAACTGGCTTCAGGCCAGGTGCAACGACCAGCTCCGCTCTCATTAGCAAGCAGATGAGCCCAACTACAATGCGCAATGCCGTTGGGGCCTGGTCCCAGGCAGCAGTGGTGCCAGAACTCTCCTGCTGTTATAGGCTCCGCCCCTCCCTCCTGCCTCTGTCTTCTCTCTTTACCCTTGTGCTCTCTCATTGATTCTCTGCCTCTACCTTATCTCAGACCACCCACTAGACCTTAAGGAGAGTGTAACCGGGACCTAAGCAGAAGTCTCCTTTGCCTCTACCTCAGTCCGCCAAAGCGTTCCTAAAATCACAACCCAAGGCAAAACCGGGTCTGGACCATGCTCTGTTTGAACCAACCTTTCCTCTAAGATTCACTTTTATGAGCATTGGGATGAGTTAAAATTCTTTTTAGCATTAGAGGTAGTGTGACCTAAAGTGTAAGGTCCAACTATCCAGAAAGAACTAGATTCCCTACCTTTGAAGTTAACTGGAAATTCCATCCAAGGCATGGGAAGAAACCTAGGCACTGGAAACAGGAGCTGAACCAAAACTCCTGGTTCCCAGGCTGGAGGGCCGCACATCCCACTGGAAGCAGAGGTTGGATTGATTGTGGAGATGTGGCTGGAGGCGTCTCTTTCCCTCTGTGAATGTATCGTCCATGATAGGTTTGGGCCGGTGATTATTTTTTCTCAGAGGGAGGGAGGGTAGTTGGTAATTTTTAAAGAAATACATTTTATACTGCTATCTACAACAGTCAGTTGAAATAAAACACAAATCTGCCTCTTCAGAAGACTCCGGTTCCTTCACTCATCTCTAAGTGTCAGGAATAGACTTTGGGGAAGGGACCAAGTGTGTGGAGCGTGTTCTGGGTTCTGTGGGCTCAGTAGGAGCCTTGGCATTTTTCTAGAAGCAAATTACCTAAGTGGGAGTCTGCTGAGCTTCTGTCCTCAGCCTCCCTACACCCACCTTTTATCCAGCAATAATAAAGATTTTTGATTGATTTCAGCATGGATTTGCTGTGTATCAATTCCATACAGTCTTCTTGCACTGGGTCTTGTAGGTGATTCTACGGGGTTCCGTGCCCTGCACACTTACCTCAAAATCCTGATAAGTATACCAGAGTGGGATCAGCAGGAATTGAATCAGACTGGATCAAGAGGGGATCTTGGAAAAGTTGAAAGCAAGTCACCCTTACTATGGAATCTAACCTCTTACATACCAAGAAACGAGGAGATATTTGTACGCTGCGCAGAGGGATGCTGTCAATAGTGGCAGGCAGACTACATGTGCAAGGTCTACAACAGGTGGGGCCATCGCCAATATAGCCCCGCCCATCCTTAGACATGTTAATATGCCCTAATGGCCCCATTCATTGTGGGGAGAAAACAGGCTGCGGATAGGTCGGGAGCAAGGTGATCCAATTACAGCGCTAAAGCTCTGTGCCCATCCTTTAGCCGCACTCATTGAGTCAGCCTTCAACAATGCTGGTTTAGGAGGCACACGGCCACTGAGATCTCGAGGAATGCCCTTGGCATCTGTCTTCAAGAAATCGAGGTCCTGGGGCTGGAGAGGTGGCTCAGGGATTAAGCCTCTGCCTTGCAGGCGGAAGGTCCTGAGTTCGAATCCTAGACCACACCTATAGAAAGCGGGCGGAAGCGGGGGCGGCCTGCATTTCTGGTCCTGGGAGGGCGGAGCCTGTGAATCCCCAGGCAGAGTAAACGAGGAGGAGGAGGCGTCCATGGTGGTTCCCAAATTCATCCGTGGTTCTACACACACACACACACACACACACACACACATACACACACGCGCACACCATACATGCACAATTGAATAAAAAAAAAAAAAAAGAAATCGAAGTCCTGATTGAGTGTTCCCCACAGTTCTAGATGTCCTGTCGGAGATGCCGTGTGTTTTCTCACAGATGAGCTAGGGGACAGGAATTCTTGGCCTGCACTCCCTCCAAGAGGAGAGTAGCGGACTCCGGAGCAAGCAGCACGTGGACAGATGTGAATTCTTGGCAGCTGCAGTGCGCCAGCCAAGAGCTCACCCGTGTTACAGGCCAGCATCACCTTTAGATACAGGTGTCAACTTGACTATTGTTGCGGGGGTCCAAAAATCCACCCAACGAGGCACAGACTATGAGCTCACAGATGCCGGCTGTAGGGGAGCCTTCCGCTTTTCAAGGGTCCAGACTATAGGGCAGCCTTTCCTTTGGCTCCTCGAAAAGTGGTCCAGCCTCATCTAGGGGTACCCCGAAAATATTATGGGTTTGGGGGGGAGTCATATGAAGATTCACCATAGACCAAAAGTTAAAATTTGTCCTCTGGCCAAATGGCATTCCAGAAGGGAATTTCGGAGAACAGTAGGGGAGTGGGCGTTTTTATTGCCTGACAGCAATTTCTCAAGCTTAAGAAATTTCTTTTTAAGATTTTCCCTTTTATGCTTCCCCACACATTTGCAAACAATTAATAGTTAAGTCTTATAAGCCCTGAGCAAGCCTGCAGGAGATTGTATAATTGATAGGGAAGACCGGCCCATGTGTGTGGGAATTGTCCCTGGGTAGGTGACTAAGTTAAGGAAGTTAAGGAAGTTGGCATTCTTGACCCTGGTAGGAGGAGCCTGGGAAATTGCAGAGCAAAGCCAGAAGGAGGTAGAAACAATCCAGGATGATTCCCAAAGTCACCCTTGGTCCTCCACAGGGACACACAGTGCTCTCTGATACATACATACACACACACACACACACACACACGCACGCACGCACGCACACAAATAAATGAATAAAGTTAAAAATAAAAATAAAAGTGCATAAAAACAAAGACTAAGACGTTACACCATGAAGTTGGAGTTATTGCGGGCATGACAAGCCTGTCTCAGAAGACTAATAGAAGTTTACTGTTAAATACTAGATCGTGAGGCCAGAGGTAAGACATGCATCAAATAAACACTGGCTGTTTAGGAGTAGAACACGAAAAAACTAAGGATGATGCCATAAAACAGCTCTGAGCCTGTTAAGTAGACACCAAATTACTAATGTGTATGTGTGGTGTCAGAGTCAGGCACAGGTGTCAACTTTACAGTTGAGGGTTCAACTTCTGGGCACATTTGTAGAGAATTAGTACTTGAGTTAAGCCCAGAGCGAACCTGCAGGAGATTATTTAGTTGATGGGGAAGGCCTTGGACAGGTGAATGATACAGAGAGCTGGTTGAGGAAGTTGGTATTTTCCTGTATACTTGGCCAGACATGTTGGTCTGACAAGTAAGAATTGTCCCTCTCTCAGCTGCTACGTGGAGACGGTACAGCCAGTTCCCTTGGTCCTTTGGTGATGGTCCTGCTAAGCTGGACAGGCGACTGTAACCAGGAATTATAAAAGAATAAACCTCTCGTTGCTTTAAGCCGTTTGGTGGTAATTTATCAGCAACAATGCAGGTGAACTGCCAAACACACGGGCAAGAAGTTATTGAAATTAAAAACTAGTGAACTGGATATAGTAGCTCATGCCTATAATTTTAGCATATGGCAGAGCAAGACAGAAGTATAGATTCTAGCTTAGCATGAGGTACATCATTCTGAGCTTGAGCTGCATAACATGTAAGAGAGAAACAACAAGAGGAGGAGGAGGAAGGAAGGAGGGAGAGAGGAAGGGAGAGAGGGAGGAAGGGAGAAAGGAAGGAAGGAAGAAAGAAAGGAAGGAAGGAAGGAAGGAAGGAAGGAAGGAAAGGAGGAAGAGAGGGAAGGAGGGAGGGAGGGAGGAGAACAGGGTTCAGATCCCTAGAATCCAGGCATCTTACTGTAATTCCAGAGCTTGGGAAGCAGAAATAGGGGCTTCTTGGGGAGCTAGACAAGTGCAATCAGCGAGCTCTGGGTTCGCTTGAGAGACCTGCCTCAGTGACTGAGAGAACAATGAAGGTAAACACCTGATGCCAACCTAGGTCTTCCATGTATGCATGTACACATGCATGTACACCCTCATACACAGATATGCCTACATACATGTGAACATGCATACACGTATGTATAAAATACATACCAAAAAATGTGGGGCTGTTGGTAAAGTGATCCCAGCAGTTAGGAGGTATAGACAGGGAGATAATTTTTTGTTTTGCCTCTTTGGCACCTCTGTATGTGTCTGTGGAGGCCCAAGAGTGACTTCAGGAATCATCCTGGATTGCTTTTACTTCCTTTTTACTTCACTCTGGGATTTCCCAGACTCTGCCTTCCAGAGCCAGAAGTGCAGGTCACTGGCATTTTTATATGGGATCCGGGACCTGAACACAGATCTTTCTGCTTGTGTGGCAGAGTCTTAAGTCCCTGAGCCATCTCTCCAGTACAATAAGAAGATAATCTTGAAGACCGCTTGGGTCACACAGAGCATGCCAGGCTAGCATGAGCTAAGTCAGAACCCTGACTTAACTCTAAACACATATTAATTACTAAACAAACAATATGACTCAAGCAAACATTACTAGAGACACAGATGCTCATAATAAAAGGATCAGCACAGTAGCATCACAATTAAAAACAGTAACAGAGCCTGCCGATGCCTTGAAACAATAGTTGTGGCCTGCGGCTACCTCGGTGCTGGATGTAACTTAACAGTTCTGGGAAACACTGCTTCAAAGTTGCACAACAGAATTTTAATTTTTTCAGGCTAGTATTTCTTTGAGCACAGTGACCTCTGCTGGTACAGAAACTGAAATGCAGCTTCTGCTGTGTCATTGAAAGGTTTTGTTCCAGGACTGGAGAAATCTAGAGGGTACAAAAAAATCACCGCGGTCGGTGGTGTGAGCTCCCTCTTCATCCTCCTGACAATGATCCAAGGCCATGCAACAGTTCCCAATTATGAACTGGGAATACAAAAGACTGGTTTTCAGTCCTAATTGCTTAAGATCACTAGAAAGGTTTTCATACTGTTAAAAGGCCAGTTCACCCTCTGGGTGTTTTATTAGGTGGGGGAGGGGCAAGCAAGCGGGTGAAGGTCAGAGAACAACCTCCAAGTCAGTCCTCTCCTCCTGGGGATCAAACTCAGGCCTCCCAAGTTTGTGAGCAGGTGCCTTACCTACAGAGCCGTCCCGCCAGCTCACTCTCAGTGACTTTGATTAGAATGACTATTTAACTTTTTTAAATTGTGTGTGTGTGTGTGTGTGTTTGTGTATGTGTGTCAGAGGGCACTGTGTGTCCCTGTGGAGGACCAAGGGTGACTTTGGGAATCATCCTGGAATGCTTCTATCTCCTTCTTGCTTCCCTCTGGGATTTCCCAGGCTCCATCCACCAAGGCCAGAAGTGCAGGCTACTGTTGTTCCCACCGTCATTTTTATGTGGGACCTGGGATCCGAACTTAGAACCTTCTGTTTAGGAGACAGAGTCTTAACCCCTGAGCCATCTCTCCAGCCCAACTTCGTTGTAATTTTTTTTTATTTGAGGATTAAGGTCGAATTTATTAGAGAAAAGAAAAAACAGAACTCATGGACTCTAGACGCAGAATGCCATGAAGGGAAGGAGCCCAACTTTATTATTTTTAACCCAGGCTCATCTCGAGTTCTTTATTTAAATATTTTATTCACAGAAGAGGGCAAGACGGAGAGAGCGAGCTGCACACCTGCAGCCATGCGGGCACCGTACCCAGGTCACCAGGTTTTTTTTTTTTTTTTTTAATAAATAATTTCTTTTTTTTAAAGCTTTTTTTTTTATTTATTTATTCAATTGTTCGTGTGTGCGCGCGGGTGTCTGTGTGTGTGTGTAGAACCACAGACGAAATCGGGAACTACCATGGACACCTCCACCACCTTCTGCCCCGGGATTCACGGGCGGCCAGAAACGCAGGCCGCCCCGGCTTCTGCCCGGCATCTATACGTGGAATCTGGGATCCAAACTCAGGACCTTCCGCCTGCAAGGCAGAGGCTTAACTCCTGAGCCACCTCTCCAGCCCAGGTCACCAGGTTTGTAAGCAGGCACCTTACTTGCCTGAAATGGTTTTAAAGTCCCTGAACTACCCCAACATGCAGCCAGGGACGAGAGTCACAATCCCAGAATAAAAGTCTTCAGTGTCTCATCACATGCCCCAGCATTGTGTGGCAAGTTCATTCCCTGATTCACCACTTTTCTTCAAGAATGGGCCACAGAGAACAGCCTTTCCAGACCAGTGGTATGTCTTTGTAAAGTGCCAGCCAGTAATCTTGGCACTCAAGCTCTTCACAGATAATAAATATTATCTATTTGTGTGTATCAGAAGACACTGTAAGCCTGAGGAGGCCCTTGGTGACTTCAGGAGCTATCCTGGATTGCTCTACCTCCTTATTGCTTTGTTCTGGTTTCCCACCCAGGCTCTGCCTTCAGGGTCCAGAAGCACAGGCTGTCGACATTTCCATTTCCGCCAGGTGTTTTTATGTGGAATCTGGGATCCAAACTCAGGTCCTTCTGCTTTTGAGACAAAGGCATAACCCCTGAGCCATCTCTCCAGCCTCCTAATTTTTAAAAAATATTTTATTATTTTTATTTATACGGGAGGGAGGGGGCGTACATGAATATCATGGTGCACAGGTAGAGAGAGGTCAGAGGACAACTTCTGGAATTTTGTTCTGTCCTTCTGTTAGGGTCTGATTTCTCCCCAAAGACCACCTAAGACACGTATGCAAAAGCCAGAGCGTTATTCAATCCAGCATGCTGGGGTCCACCCGAGGATAAACAAAATGGCAACCACGAACAAAGGGAGCTTGCAGCAGTTTACGTAGCCCTATAGGGAAGCTCTTCTCATGGTATGCCAGCTCCCTGAGGTGACTGGCTCAAGTATAGTCACATATACTTGGAGAGACTCTATTGGTCTCACCCCCCTGTACATGTGAAATGTATGTCGTGGCCTCTTCGGTATGTTTTTATCTCAATTGGCCTTTTCCCTGATTGGTTGGCCCCAGCTCAGGGACTTATATGGTCACGTTTGGCTGTCCCTGGTGAGCCTGGAAGCCTGGGTGGAGCCTGTCATGACGTAAGGCTACTTCTCTAAGCCGGTGCCTTCATTTCTCCCCATGTCTGCCTGTCAGTTAGTTACATGGGAGCTGAAGATCTGAACTCTGGTCCTCACACTTGCATGGCAAGCGCTTTAACCTCTGAGCCATCTCGCCAGCCCCCTCACTTCCACCACATGGGCTTCCAGGAATTGCCAGGTCTCACCAGTCTGAGATAATTATGTTAAAGATTGTAAGGTTGAAGACAACGGTCTCAATTAGGGTGTGGCAAATATTCCCTGTAAAGTGGGAATGAGTAAATGTGTTAGGATTCACCTGTTTTAGAGTTTGTTTTAATGCTTAACTTGCCACTATGGCACAAAGTAATGGGCTTCATGACAAGAGCCTCATGTAACTGTAATTTTTTTTTTTTAGTCATGGGCAGTTGGTAAAACAAGTGATCGTGGGTGTCTTCTGACACAGCTCTGAGGTCCTATAATTTGACTTTTACATAATTTTCATGTCATCTAATGTTAGGCTTTTGATTGTGCAGCCACTTGAAGAGATGAACGTGCTCTTAGCTTATTAGCTCTAAGGAAACAGGAGCCAAATCTGTGCTGCAGGTTGGAACTTCTTCACCTTTCATTCTACGAGGAAAAAAACAAAACAAACTTTTTTCTTCATTTCCACCAGTTACTAATTACCTTTTCCATTGCCATGACACAACACCAACAAAGCAACTGAAAGGAGAAAGGCCTGATGCAGATGCAGGATGCACACTAAGCTGGGAAGGCACGGCTGCAGCGGCATGCATCTGCTGGGAAGACACTCCAGCGGCATGCATCTGCTGGGAAGGCACGGCTGCAGTGGCATGCATCTGCTGGGAAGGCACTCCAGCGGCATGCATCTGCTGGGAAGGCACGGCTGCAGTGGCATGCATCTGCTGGGAAGGCAGTCCCATGCATCTGCAGATGGGAAGCCGAGAGTTGAATACTGGTGCTTTGCTTGCATTCTCCTTTTTACTTAGTCTGGGATGCCGCACCTCTGAAAGGCTGCCTCTTAAATTCATGGTGGGTCTTCCCATCTTAATTAAGAAACTCCTAGAGCTGGGATTATAGCCTTTGCCTCAAAAGCATAAGGACCTAAGTTCAGAGCCCCAGAGCTCACGAAAGAACCCCAGGCGGATATGGCAGCAGCCTGTAATTCTAGCCCTGGAAGACAGAGCCTGTGAAACCCTGGGCAAGCAGTAAGGAGGTAGCGCAATCTAGGATGGTTACTGATGTCACCTGTGGACTCCACCGGCACACACACTCAGGTGCCCTCTTGTATTTATGCCCCCTCCCCACACTTGTGTACATACCCACACACACACAAAATTTCCTCACAGATACGCCCAGAGATCTCTCAAGGGATCCCCCTCCCCAACACACACAGGTAATTCTGGGGGACACCAGCGCCCTCTTCATCTGATGGTCGTGTCAGATGTCCCAGGTCTCTCAGTGCTCAATCCCGTAAGTGGGAAATCTCCCTACCAAGACACCCTCTGAAAGTACCTGGTTGTCAACCCATGCTTCTGACCGCCTATAAACTAGAGTTTCTAGGACCCCCTTTAAGTTCAATTAGTTTGCTACAACCCACTCACAAAAAAAATCAGGGCAACACGTTTCTTACATTTTTTATAAAGGCTATTTTGAAAGGACAGATGAGTATCCAGAGGGAGACACGCAGAACACGGGGAAGGAGTCGAGCTCCGAGCTCACACCTTCCATACATGCAGCTAGGCCGAGGCTGATCAAGGCAGTTTCTGCTCCTCTTTCTGTTCCAGTGACCAGCCCCCCCGTCTTGAAGCCATCCAGGGGTCTTCTGCAGCCATAAATCAACTTGCTATGTATTAAAAACACATAACCCATCCCCCAAACACCATGCTAGAGATCACGAGGGGTCTGAAAGGATTTAGCTTGTGCCAAGATATGGAAGCAAACCGTTGCAGTTACTCTACATGCTGCTGATAAAATCATGGCAAAACTGCTTAAAGGAACAAGGGATTTATTTTCTCTCATGATTCCTAATTACAGTTATTTGTCCAGCTCGGCAGTAGAGCCCATCGCAACACCAAGGGCCAAGGGAACCGGCCACTCCATCTCCATGTAATGGGTGAGAAAGGAACAATTCTTACTTGCCAGACCAACATGTCTGGCACAAGGATGCCAAACTTCCCCAACCAGCTCTCTGAATTTTATTCAGCTGTCTAGGGCCTAGTTCTACCCACCATTTGCTGGGTCTTCCCCACCGACTAGACCATTTTCTGTAGATTCACTCTGGGCTTAACTCAACTACTAATTATCTACAAAGGTGCCCAGGGCTCGAATCCTCCACCGCAAGTTGACACCTGTGCCTAACCATAACAAAAACCAAATATAAATTTCACAAGAATCACAACAAAAATGTAAGCATGAAAGCACAGTAGGGCATCAAGTGAAGGAAGCAGTGCACGTTTACAGTGCCTGGCAACTCTGGTTCCTTCCACGAGGATGAGGTAAACTGGATGCTGCCCTTCCTTTTAAACCTCTGCCGTGTGAAGTTTCTTCTGAATAGTTTTTTGGAAAGGCAGGTGCACATACATGCACCACAGCTTTCACATGCGGTATCAGAGGACAACTTGAAGAAGCTGGTTCTCCTTCCCCCCACGTGGGATGGAATTCAAGTTGCCGTGTTTGTGCTGTCATCTTGCGGACCAACCAAAACATAGTGTCAACATCCTGAGACCTTTCTGTTCTCTAGAACAGACTTCTTAGATGTTACCAGCAGCTAAGGCTCTGGACAGACAGTATCTGGCTGCTTTCCGACCTTAGTGTTAGGACGCACACCCCAGGGGACCCACAGCAGGATATTAAGCAGCCCACGGTCCTATGAAGTGGAGGCTCTTGGTCCCACACTGGACTTTAGGCAGGCTCCCCCCAGGCGCACCAGCTCTCTACACAGGAATTTTCCATGCCCCTTTCCATACTTCTGGGCAGACCCTCACGAGTAGAGTTCAGAGTCAGCCGAGATGAAGGAGGAAAACCTTGTGCTACACTTACGAAGCAGAGCTGGCCACTAATCACAGCCTAAACTTTAAGGCTTCTGCAGACTGAGATGGACAGTCTCACAGGCACCTCAAAGCAAACATGGGCTATTAATTAAAATAGTGACTACGAATGTCTCGTAGGTTTCAATTTCATAGCTTAGCTTATAAAAATTCATTCAATCATCCATTAACATTTACACTCCGGGGCTGGAGAGTTGGCTCAGGGGTTAAGCCTCTGCCTTGCAGGTGGAAGGTCCTGAGTTCGGATCCTAGACCCCACATATAGACGCCGGGCGGAAGCTGGGCGGCCTGCGTTTCTGGTCCTGATAGGGCGGAGCCTGTGAATCCCGGGGCAAGGTAAACAAGGAGGTGGTGGAGGCGGTTCATGGTGGTTCCCGAATTCGTCCGTGGTTCTACATACACACACATAGACACACAATTGAATAAATAATAATAATAATATAATAATAATAAAAAAGAGAGCAGTAAAAAAAAAACAACAAAAAAAAAAATTTACACTCCGACTTTTAAAAATACTTTAGGAGAGGGGCTGGAGAGGTGGCTCAGAGGTAAGCCTCTGCCTTGCAGGCGGAAGGTCCTGAGTTCAGATCCTAGACCCCACATAAAGAAGGCCGGGTGGAAGTGGGGGCGGCCTGCGTTTCTGGTCCTGGTAGGGCGGAGCCTGTGAATCCCGGGGCAGAGTAAACAAGGAGGAGGTGGAGGCGTCCATGGTGGTTCCTGAATTCATCCGTGGTTCTACACACACACACACACACACACACACACACACACACACGCACGCACATGGACAATTGAATAAATAATTAAAAAATTTAAAAAAATACTTTAGGAGAGAAAAATGTAGGGGGAGGGGACACAAACACATGTCAAAATGCATGGTGGAGGTCAAAGGACGACTTTCAGAAGTCAGTGCTGTCCTTCCACCAAATGGGCTTCCAGGGATGGAACTTAGAAACAGGCACCTCGCCCTCTGAGCTGCCTCACACAACCCTTCACTTGGACAGCTAAGTGTTAGGAAGTTTCAGGCAAGGAGGAAACAATAGTTTCTACCATCGCATGCTATCATGTGGCAGATTATATGCAGATGAGTTGACAGACATTACATTGCATGATGAGTTCCATCAGAGTTTATGTATACTGAGACCAAGGACACTAAAGCAGAAACTAAACTAAAAATTTTCCAGAAGAGAAAAACATGTCTATTCACCATAAATTAAAGAGGGAAGGGCAAAGAAGGCGGCAAAGAAGGATGCTTGACTAAAAGGAGAGGTAAGGAAGATGTGTGAAAATGTCACACTAAACTTACTTTGTATAATTAAAACATGCAAATTTTTTAAGAAATTGTATTCCGGGTCAGCAAGATGACTCAGTGGGTAAAGACACTTGCCGCACCTGTCTGATGACCCCAGTTTGATCCCCAGAGTTGTTCTCTGGACTCATATGTGCACCATGGCATACATACATACATACATGGCACACACACACACACACACACACACACACACACACACACACACACATTATGCACATATACACAAAAACAATAACGTTTAACAACTGTATTGTGGGGGCTGGAGAAATGACTCAGGGGTTAAGACTCTGCCTCCCAAGCAAAAGGTCCTGAGTTCAGATCCCAGGTCTCACATAAAAACACCAGGCAGACACAGCGGCGGCCTGCACTTCTGGCTGGGGTGGAGGGAACCTGGGAAATCCCAGAGTGAAGCAAGGAGGTAGAAGCAATCCAGGATGATTCCCTAAGTCACCATTGTTCCTCCACAGTGCCCTCTGACACACACACACACACACACACACACACACACACACACCATGTAAAATATTTTAAAACTGTATTGTGATACCATTTCTTAACACAAGATTTTTAAAAGTTCTTGAAAGCCAACCAGGTAATAGCACAGGTCAGGCCCTCTGATACTAACAGTATCCACAGTATACACATCATGTGACTCAGTGCTGATGAATGACTGGATTATTCATTGAAACATGCTCTACAGTAATTAGAAATAACCTAATCCATCAATAGGCAACTGGATAATTTTTGTTACTTCTCCCACTCAAAAACCCTCCAGGAAGCAGATAAGCCCAATTAAAAGCTGGACCAAAGGCCCTTAACATCTTTCACCAAAGAAAAGCAGCACGACAAGATGTTCCACATCACAGGCAAACCAGAGAAATGAAGAACCAACAAGACACTACCACACATCCGCTGCCAAAAACTCCAGAACAGCCGTGTCAGTGCTTGGAAGGACATGGAGCAGGAATCCCTTCGTTTGCTGCCTGCAGGGTCCCGTGACCAGCACGCTACCTCACAATCCTGATAGGTACTACAGTGGGATCAGCAAGAATTAAGTCAAGCTGAGTCAAGTGGGGATCTTGGAAAAGCCGAAAAACCAAGTCAAGTTTATTATGGAACCTAATCCCTTATATACCATGAAACAGGGGGTGAAGTCTGTACACTGCTTAGTGATGACATCAATAGTGACAGGGTGCAGGTGCAAAGTCCACAACAGGTGGGACCACCACCACCAATACAGCCCTGCCAATCCTTAGACATGTTAATAGGCCTTAATGGCCTCATACAGGGTGGAGAAAGAACAGGTCAGGAACATGGTGATAAAATTATAATGATAAAGTTCTGTGCCATCCTTTATGTATGCTAATCAATGTCTAGATGGCTTCCAAAGAACAGGAAGGAATATGTAAAAAACACCTCTGCCCTTGAACCCAATTTGAGACAGGACAAGATCCATCCCTGCCCCTTGTGGGAAGGTCAACAGGAACCTACGACTATACCACATAGGCTGGCATCTATGCTGACATAGGCACAGAGCTCTGCTGGATAGAGGCACATTGCAACTGAGACCGCAAGGGATGCCTTTGGCATCAGAAATCAAGATCTCAGGCTTGAGCGCTCCCTACAGCCGCTGGTGGGAACATAGGCAACCCAGCCTCTTTGAAAGAAAATGTGGTAGTGCCTTACAAGGTTAACATATTTGACAGTTTGTTTGGAGAGGGGAACACAGCACTGTATACCACTTCTTGAGAAAGTTTTCTATTGAGCTGTCATTTGTCAACTGAGTGTGTAGTTTTGGGAGTGGGGAGGAAAGGGGGGGCACCTGCCTGGTCAGCCTGACCCTGGGGACCAATGACATGACAAAGGTCGCAGTTGGATCACTCACATATCCCTACTGTATAATCGAACAACTTTGCTCTGGCATTCTCCAAAGGTGTCAAACTTAATGTCTTTACAATAATCTCATCCAGCAGCATTATCTTTAATTAGCTAAACTTGGAAGTAAGCAAGACATTTGCTAAGTATATGAAACTATGAACTCCTTGTACAATTATTAAAATATAAAAGCTAGGAGGGCAAGATAGCTCAGTAGTAAGGCGCCTGCTTGCAAACCTGGCAGCCTGAGTTCAATACCCAGAAGCCCATGTGGTGTGTGTAGGCACCTCTCTCCCTCCTTCCCTCCCCCCCAAAATCTACCAAGTTATTAAACATAAATGCTTATTACTATGTTAAAAAAAAAATCTGAAAAGTCTGTATACTGCATGATTCCAACATAACATGTGACAATCTGGAAAAACAGAAAAAGATGCTACCAGGAGCTGATAAAGGAGTCTTCTACCAGAACTACCGTGTATGACAACACAATGTAGATGCCACATACTTATACCACACTTCCAATCCCATATAATATATAAGCACAAAAGCTGCCTGAAGCTATAGGCTTTGCAGGGACACCAACCAATGCACATTCACTTTCAACACATACACTACCTCGGCCAGGCTGCTGACATTGGTCCTATGGATTTGTGAAGACCGGTACACATGAGAAACCTTGCATCTTCATTTCAATTTTGTCCTAAAACAAAATCTTTAAAAAGTAGATGGAGGGTTGAAGAGATGGCTCAGGAGTTAAGACTCTGCTTCAAAGCAGAAGGTCCTGCGTTCCAATCCCAGGTCCCATGTAAAAAAACTCCAGATGGATACAGCAGCAGTCTGCACTCATGGCCCTGGTGGGCAGAGCCTCGGAAATTCCAAAGTGAGGCAAAAAGAAGGTAGAAGCAATCCAGGATGATTCCTGAAGTCACACTTTTTTTTTTTTTAAAGTAGATGGAGAGTGGAAATAAGATAGAGGAGAAAGTAATCATAATATGTAATACACACATAGGAAACTGTAAACGAGCAAAATCCAACAATAAAGTTAGTTATTTTTTACAAGTAGCAGGGCACAGCAACATGCACAAATTTGAAGCTAGCCTGTCCTGCCTAGCGAAGAATTCTAGGCCAGTCAGAACTATACAAGAGACCCTGTCTAAAAGTCAAGGCTTTGGGCTGGAGAGATGGCTTAGGGGTTGACTCTGCATCACAAGCAGGTCCTGAGGTCAGCTCTTAAGTTAGAGGTAAAAACGCCAGGTAGAAACAGCTTCTAGAAACAGCTTCAGCTGGCATTTCCACTCTTGTGGGCAGAGCTCTAGGAAATCCCAGAGCGAAGCCAGGAGGTAGAAGCAATCCAGGATGATTCCTGAAGCCACCCTTGGTCTTCCATAGGAACACAGTACTCTGACACACACACACACCAGCAAAATAAAGTCTTTAAAAAACCTCCAGGGGAAAATGCTGGTCCTTTCCATGACCTTTCTATGCTTTCTTCCCACTCTTCCTGTTAACTTCACGTTGTCACTTTTGCCCTCTACTCGAACTACTTTAAGACTTTGCATTGACCATGCTCACTTGCTCAAATGTCAGCATCAGAAGCCTCCTTGCAACACATTTCACAAAATGGCAGCCAAGTCCCGTCGCTCTTACCCCATGTTACTATTCAATATCAGTTATTACCTATATTCATTTATCTTTCCAAAACTTAAGCTCCTTGAAAACTGCCCATTTCTATATCTCAGTGCTTAACAGTACCTAGGGCACCAACAGGACACAAATCTACCACCAGCTAATTAAATGGTATGTGACATGAGCAAGTCCTATTTACATTAAGAGTCCTCCAAATACTGAGAAAAGCAATGTGTGCTGTGTAATTTGCTAAATAGAAAGTACGTCTATTCGAATAGGAATGACTGTCCAGCAGCCCAGCTGGCTGGTAACGACCACCCCTTGGGAGGACCAGCTGAGTTAGGAACAGCCTTCTCACAACACACAGCTTCAGTCAGAAATGAAATTGGAGAGTCTGGACTGGAAGAAGAAACAAAAGCCCCATGTCTGAGAAGTGACCCTAAAAGCGAACAGTAATTGGCTACTATAATAAAAATAGCAGGCATTGGCTAAGGAAGGGGATCACTTGAGCCCAGTCCTGGCAACAGCAAGATGCTCTCAAAACAGAATAGTTTTAAAACCATAGGTAGAAATAAATGCTATCATGAACTTACCAGACTACGTTTCTAATCTGTACCCATTTCCTCCTGTGAGATGGGGTAGCACAACTTTGTTGTGAGCACTGACAATTTCAATAGTTCACTAAAACTCAACTGACAAGTGTGAAAAACTTTTTGCTGAGTTTATATCCAAACTATATCTGCTGCAGACATAGTCAAAGCATTTATTCTCCAGACTTTCAAGGCAAAAACAGATGTTTCAACAGCATCTACTACAGTGAATGGGAAAAGCAGCAGCTATGAGACCATCTCAAGCAGCAGTTCTGCAGCCGGGGAACCTACTGACCTTGAGGTTAGACTGGGCTACGGAATGAATGTCTTAACCCCTCCTCCCAACAAAAATGATTTGACAGGCATGGAGATGCAGAGGCCTCTAATGCAGCACTCCAGAAGTTGAGGTAGTATGGCCACAAGTTCGAGGCCAGAGAAGGCAAAGAACAATCGTCTCAAAAAACCAATCCTGAGCCAGTCCTGGTGGTGCACACCTCCATCTCCAGCAGGAGGGCATTATTACAAATTCCAGGACAGCCTGAGGTACAATCTGAGACCCTGCCTGGGAAAATGAATTCTCTAAAAATGTTTACTCATGAAAACACTGTAAACAAGCCTAACTGTCTGACCTTTACTTTCTCTTCTCCCCACCTCCAGACACTAATCAGGGAACTTTTGCTTGTCTTTCCTGTAACTTACAAATTTTCTAGTTTATGGATGTCCTTTTCCTTCACTTTGACTTGTCAAATTCATACTTTCTGCTTCTTACCAGCTTGAAAAATCTATGTCCAAAATGAGTGGGCTGGGAAAGGTGAGAAATCAAAATCTAACCCCATGATTTTTGAAATCAGCTCGCAAGCTGAGGCAAGACCTTAGTACTGAGTACACAGCAAGACAAGGCTAATCACTTTCTACTGTCCTTCAGAGCTCAATGGAGAATGTTGAGGTCAAGGGCAGCATTGCTTTGTTATTGCCCCCCCATCCCCCTCACACATACACTCTAGTTGACAGGGTCTCATTCTACACCCAGAGCAGCCTCCAACCATTGATCCTCGACAGGGTCTCATTCTACACCCAGAGCAGCCTCCAACCATTGATCCTCCTGCCCTGGACTCTAGAAGACTAGGATTACAGAATTTACTAAACTCACTGACTTCTAACTTGGTATGTAGCCTGGTGAGATGAGCTCTTGACCCTCCCTGGCTCCACAAAGGGATGAGATTACGCCACCATATCCAGTTCTCATGACTGTTTTTAAGACAAACGCTTAAAACAGAGTCCAGTCTTAATTAGCTACCAAGCTGAAAGTTTGGAATGATCATAGATCAAAATGTTTGGTTAAAAAAGCCCAAAAAACAAAACAAAAAAAAAAACCGATATAAGCCTTTATTCTGAGACACATTATTACTTAGCAAAATATAAAATGTTAAAAAAAAAAAAGAGAGAGAAAAGTTCTTGGCCTAGACAGCCAGTATCCCCTTTTTTGGGTATAACTGTTTAAACCATTTTTGACCCCCCCCTTCATATTAAAGTATCTAGGATTCTAAAGCTGAAGGGTTTACTGTAACTTGGCTCAGAGATAATTCCAAACATAGTTATCAGGATTATTTGTTCAATCTCTACAGATTTATTGTTGAACAAACTTATCTTTATATAATACAGAACGATTAAAGCTAACCAAGTGAAACAGATAAGTCTGCCACTTACAAACATAGCTTTATACCACGTACTCCAACTGTCAAATTCCAAAGCAGACTCTAAACGATTCCCAACACACTAGTGTGATCAAAGACCACCAGATAAATTGAGGCAGACCAGTATTCTCAAATTGCCATATTATTCAATGACTTTGCTGGAAAAAAACTAAAATGGACAAGGACAAATTCCTGTGCCACCTGTTTTTACACCAAGGCTAGAGAATATAGTAAAAAAGCTTGTTCAGAAAAACACTCAAAAAAGGACAGTTTCTGCCTTAATATGCTTAATATATTCAAAGTCTCAGTAAGAACCTACTGGCTATGTCATTCTAAAATCTACCAGTTACTACAAAGAAAAAAACTTAAGCTACATTAAGTTTTGACTTGTCAGATTTACAAAACGGCTTTTATCTCATCAACACTTCTGATTGACATCTTTCTTTACACCAGCTTGGCAAAATAGAAGAATGTAGGCTGTTGGGAATTGCAAAATCTAGCTTGGATAGTAACAGGTCTTTGCACAGAATAAGGCAACCCATTCAAAAGAGGATTTGGGCTGAATAATTTTGCAAAGCTGGCTTACAATGTGGTTCCAAATTCAGACAATTTTTCAAACATGCATTTTTTTTTTTTTTTGGTATAAAATTGGCTGTTTGAAAGCAAAGAAGTACACTGAGTAGAAACCATCAGCCTCATAGTCTGAAAACTTCGGCTACTACACTCAGCCTCTAGAAACCAGTTCTTCCTACACCTTCTACCACATTTCGTTCAGTAAGCTCTGCTTGGTTCTTGTCATGCTCGCTTACGGGCAAATTAGCACTGGCCCCTTTAGCTTCACCCATTTGAGTACCAGTTTGACAAAACCTAGCTTAACATCAACTTCAAATAGATTTAGGGACCTGTCATGTTGCGTTCACTCATGCTATTAGAGGACTCAAGAACATCTTACCCAAAACTAAAGGGCAAAATGAAGTTTTTCAAAGTCCCTCAAGCTTCCTGGCAAAGTGTTATGTATAGAACAGTTAATGATGTTTATTCATACTTAACCAACACCATTAAGTTTGAATGTAGGTCTATATAAATATGGTTTATAATCATTACCAAGTAGACAACCTGATTTACCAAATTGAGAAGTACTAATATTGAACACAAATCAAAAACTAGTTAGAAACACTTTATTTAAATGTGTCAAATAAAAACCCACATCTTCAGACCATAAGATGTTAATACATTCAACAAAACAGTATCTTACTGCTGTGAATTTTACAGAGTAATAATCCAGATCCATTTTGATTAGATGGTTGAAGGATCCTTCCTAGGTTACTTTACAGACATCACAAATCCCTTGTAATAATGTAAACAAAATAACTTTTCCCTAATGGGTGAACGAGAGACCTTCAGTCCATTCTTTCAGGACTTGCACTTCTGCGTGGACTTCCTGATGGGGAACGACTAAAAAAACAAAACAAAAAAATGAGGTTTGGAACCAATTAATGTGTATTATTGAAAAATTATTTCAATACATTATAAAGGTATTAAATTTCCTACTGCCAAAAAACCTAAAATAAACAACTTGTGAATTCATTGTATTTTTTGCCTTTGCTTGGCTTTTTGAAACCCCTTCTAGTCAAAATTGCATTGAACTATATGTAAAATTATGAACTTTTAAGTATTAAGGAATAGACAAAAAATAGTTTAAACAATTTCCAAGATTTGTTTTTCCCTTCATACAGATTTCTTTTTCAACTATTATCCACACATGGGAATAAAAGCATGTTTCTTAGCATGACGTTTGTAAAATCAGAGGTACCTAAGACAAACACATCTTAATCTTTCCAACATTAAGTATCTCTAACAAAAGTTTTAAATGATACTGGACAAAAAAGCCATTTTAAAAAGTTAATGGGTAATCTATACAGCACCAATTCTCCAAAGAGTTCAAAGACTGAAGCAGGCAAGCAATTCTCCAAGAGGCCACATTTGACAGACTAAGATCTGGCAATAAAACAACGCAGCTTACCTTCTTTTAGGAGATGGAGATCTGGACTTTGATCGGCTGTCAAAACATGAAAAATTCTAGTAAGAAAAAAAGCACTAACAATCTCTTTCTTACATTTTCCATACCATAAGCCCCCCAATTTATCCTACACTTAAAAAGTCCTTCTGTAGTTAAAACTTCATTGCCTAAAATACTTGCAAAAAAAGGCCAATCTTAAAAAAATATGAAATAACTGAGCTGTTTGCAGTATTGTCACAGTTCAGTTGTCTTTTACATTCTGTAAACTACATATTTAGCTCAGAATGCTTCTTTATGCACCTACCAGTTTTAATAAGGGCCTGTTAACTTCCAAAGTCACAAAATTCTGTTACTTTTAACATTCCCTTCTCCAGAAAAGAAAAAAAAATCAGCTAATAAATCATATATAAATGTTCTCATCTGGGTTGGCACAAGATACCGTATTTCTCCTTAGCATCTAAGCCAAGATAATACCTAAATTCCAATAATTTAAAATTCTTTGAACTCTTTGGATATTGGTGCTATATAATTCTAACAGCATTGAAATCAGGTTTTTACTCTACCTGCTTCTTGGTCGTGAAAGAGACCTGGATCGTGATCTCGACCGTGACCGGGATCTTAATGAAAAAGAAAGTGAAAATGAGTCCACAATTTATTAGGTCTAAAGAGGACAGAGGAGTAAAGACTGAGAGAGCTGCACCAACTCTTGCCTTCTATCAATTCAAAGCAGCAAATAACCCAACAGAGTTGAAGTATGTTCAGAAATGCCATGTCAAATATTTGCTTCTGTCATACTCACTGGTCACTACTCCTGTGCAGGCATAACAGTCTCACACTATCAAACACTGCTAATAGCAATGGCTAATAAATTGTTTTACATAAAATTTTGTGACTTTTGACTTTAACTTAAAACTCCAATCAGAATCCTGAATTTTACACTTCAGTATAAAAGTGTATTTTAACACTTCAAGTGACATAGAAAGCCACAAAATGGTAATCCTTTATTCTTGGGTAAGTTTATCATGATTACTTCAAATTCATCAATTTGTCAAAGTAACTATACTAGGCTCTCTGAATATTAATTTCTTAAAAACCTTGAGATTTTACAATTAAACCTACCAGCCTAGAAAACATTGACTGTTCATAGTTTTCCCAAGCTGATGGCTCAAAATTGATGCACGCAAGTCTCGTGCTATTAAACAATTAAAATTCCCAGTGGCATTATACATACCACCTGTTTCATCATCTGCTGATACTTATAGAATTGTACTTTTTAAACTTTTAAGGCTTCCAACAAAGGGGAGTAAAGTTGCTAATCTTTCACTTATATAGAAAAAAAACGCTACATTTGTGTGTTCTGTTCTATTTGAGTTGACTAGGCTCAACTGATTTTTCCCTCACAGCCCTCCAAATGCTAGAACTAAAGAATACACCACCATACCTGTACATGAATTCAAATTTACATTTCAAATATCTCAAGCATTGTACTTGAATTAAGATACTCCCTTGTGCTGTCATTAAGCCGTGATAGTCCAACTACAAGTAAAGAGGAAAAATGTGCTAC
Organism: Typhlomys cinereus; assembly: GCA_023101885.1. Classification (NCBI taxonomy): domain Eukaryota; kingdom Metazoa; phylum Chordata; class Mammalia; order Rodentia; family Platacanthomyidae; genus Typhlomys; species Typhlomys cinereus. The sequence continues at coordinate 3,726,810 of JALPQD010000198.1, read as the reverse complement.
ATACTGGAAATACCTCGATCCTTTTACAGAACCAGACCTAGATCTTCTGAGTGAAGCTGATCTTGATCTACGAAGAGACACAGATCTTGATCGCCTAGGAGATGCTGATCTTGACCTACAAATTCAAGTTTTCAGATAGTTCAGTGGGTATGGTGCCAGAGTTCCATCCCCATACTACCGAAAGTTGTCTTCCCTTTACCTGAGCTATGGCATGCATTTACATTCCCTCCCCTTATCCTCGTTCTCAAACAAATATTAAAAAGAAAATCCATATTCAGGCTTGTCTTTTTTTTTTCCAGTCTGTTAAGTTGAATATTACACGATTTCTCACCTCCGTCCCCTGCTCCTGCTGCGCGAGCGAGAATATCGTCTTCCTCTGGATCGAGAATGTGATCTAGACCGTGACCTATTTTTCAGGTTAGAAACATACACAGTATTAGATGATAACTCGTTTTTAGTTTTGTGTGCCTCTGCTGAAATCAAATCTCAATACTATTTAAAATTTAGTATCTCATTTGGAAAAATTCTGGGCCTATTAAAAGTTTTTTTTTTTTTTTTTTTTACTACCTAAAAAAAGATTTGTTAAAAGCTGAATTACAATTTATAAATTACATTAATATAAAACACCATAATGCGTATTTAAAATAAACCTTGCAAGTTTGCAGGTCGACCCTCTTTGGCCCATGGTCTAGTAGTAGGTCTAGAAGATCTAGACGATCTAGAAGTATCTATAGCCGATCGCTGCATCTAGTTGTTTTCTTCAATCTAACGACGATCAAACTGACAGCCAAAAGAGCCAGATGAGGCTTGATTGACGCAAGAAGATTTTCCTAGTTGGGAATGTGGTCAATCTGGTGTTCCTCTTTCTAAGCGGAGGGGGCCCCAATTGTAAGCCAAATTTACTGTTACGGCGATCACCGACTCAAATTTTCTGCCCTTTAAAGAATAAGGTGAAGCTAGGTGTAGATGACTCGAGGGGATCTGGCCTCTTATGCTGATCACCTCAAGGTCTAGGAGGATCTTAATTGTCGGATTTGCAAGGCGCCTCAGCATGATATCATAAGGCTCGTGACATTCTGAATCAAGGCGACTGACTCAAACGAAGAAACCTGAAAGGTTTTGACCAGGTTGATTATTAATATATTAACATTTGTAATTAAACAAAAAATTGTAAAATACACCTGTACAATTAACATTCAACTTTACAGAAAACACTAGTTTCTGCCTTGCTAATAAAAAATTACTTTGATTAACTAGAATACCAACCATTATGCTATAAATTAAATACCTGCTTCTTCGTCGTCGGCTATAGCGATGACAATCATAAGCATAATGTCCCTTTTCGCCACACTCATAGCATCTATCATTTGGATCAAAGGGACGTCTGGCCGGTGGTCTATCAAAACGAGATCTCCGAGGCATACCGGTTGATAGTTCAACCCTCACTCGAGAACCACAAATCACTCTACAAAACAGTAAGAAAGTTGTACAAGTTACAAAAATACATGTGGGGCAGATGGATAGCTTAGAAGGAAAGGTGCTCCACATTATGGAAGGAGAGAACCAACTCTAAGTTGTCCTCACTCCCTCTACCACCCAAGGAAGGCCCAGAGCATACACACATACACACACACCCACTTTAAAGCCAAAAACATACATGTGAGTGAGTCTCTATACTTAAAAACTCCTTCCCCTCACAAGCTCTGGCTATCTTTACTGAACTCTTCCAATCCTACTTCTGTTAATCTTCTTTACATTCCTTGTCTTAAGCAAATCTTAACATTGTGATCACTTGCTGCAACCCCTGCACTTCCACTTGCGAGGCAGAAGCAGGAGAGCTCTCCACCCCAACAAGGCAGTCTCCACTATCTCAAAAACAACCCTCCACCTGTTGACCCCCCTCCCTCCCCAAGTCTTGAGGTTTCAGAACCCACCAGAACTATCTAGCCCACACGGGTAATGTAATGAACTCAAGTTTCACAAGAACTCACTTTCCATCCAGTCCTCGTACTGCATCTTCTGCATCTCTAGGGTCTTCGAATTCCACAAAGGCAAATCCTGGAGGATTTCTGGCAATCCATACAGTTCTTAAGGGCCCATAATAACTGAAAGCCCTTTCTAACTCTCCTTTTCCAGCACCAGTTCCCAGGTTACCAACATAAACCTTGGTTTCTGTTCAAAAATGCAAATAGAACACACAGTTATACAAAGTCTCAACGCATTTCTTTGCTTTAAAACGGGCCATTCTTAAAGCTGTGCAAAGTACGTGGGTGGGGGGAAGAGGCCAGTCGAGGTGCTGGGGATGCACTCGGCCTCATGAACAAGCTAAGCAAACGCTCTACCACCGAGTCCCACTCCAAATCCTTTCCATTCTGGAGACAGGGTCTCCCTGTTGTTACCCAAGTTGACTCGGAACTCCTGGGCTCAAGCGATCTTCGTGCTTCAGCCTCCCTCAAGTAGCTGGGACGACAGGCGTGCGCCATCTCGCCCGGCTTGTGTAAAGTAAGTTTAGTATTCTCCACCGAGGATTAATTCTAGCCTGAAACCAGCGAAATGCGTAAACTGCTGCAAAGCTGGACTTAAGGACGAGGGTTCCGCGTCCTACCGCGGGGAGCCCTCGGCGCCCGCACACCGGCGTGCGTGGACGGGGAGGCGCGGGGCGGGCTCGGGCGGGTCCCGCCCCCGAGTCCCGGCAGCCCCGGGCGCGCCAAAGCGAGCGGCCCGCGCGGAGCCCCGCGCCCGAGCCCGCGCTCCCCAAGGCGGCAGCCCCGAGCCCGTCCCGATCCCAGGACCCGGGCTCGAAACGGCTGAGGTTGAAAAAAGAAAGAAACCAGTCGCCCGTCGCCGGGGTCGCCCCTCTTCTACCCGCGCCCCAAGGCAGCCGGACGTGCGCCCGCAGAGCGCAGCCGCCCGCTCCCCCCGTCCCGCTCCCCCCGGGCTTCGCGCCGCGGCCCGCGCGCTCCAGTGGCGGGAAAGCGCCGAGGAAATGCGCCACCGCGGGCGTCGGCGTGCGCAAAATGGCAGCCGCCGCCAAGGGCGGGGGAGGCGGGAGCCGGCGGCGCGAGCGCCGCAGCGCCGGGCCCGGGCCGCCCGCCGAGCCCGGGAGGGCGAGCCGCGCGCCCGCCGCCGCCCCCGCCCGCGCCCGCGCCCCGCGCCCCCCGCCCGCCTCCAGCCCCGTACGGCGTGCGCCCGAGCCGCCATTACGCACGCGGAATAACCGTCTCCCAACCGCCGCGCCGGCCCCACGGCCTCGCAGGCTCCGGTCCACGCACGGCTCCCGTCCTCTCCTGGGCCGCAGCCGCTTACCTCCTCCATACCGTCCGTAGCGCGACATGATGAGCGGCCCCGCGTGCTCGGCGCGTTCGCTCGCAGAGCCTGCGGCTTGAGGAGCACAGAAGCGGCTGCGTGCACCCCAGTCGCCCGCGATCCCGGCAGCGCTCCGAGGAAGAGGCCGGCTGCGCGCTTATATAGGCAGAGGGCGGGACTCTTTTCTCTCGCGCATGCGCCGTCCCGGCGTTCTGCGCGGCACAAAGGAGCTGGGCGGAAGCGTCCGGGAAGCCGCGGAGGGTCCTGCAACAACGGCTCTGGGCGCGGGGCGGAGGGATACGTTTCCATGGGAACGCCGCGATCGCGCCCAGAAACCTGTGGCCTTCCCGGCGGAGCCCTGCTCCCTCCCTTTCCCTTCCCCTCTTCCTGAACCTTCGGGGGGTTTCCTTACCTTCCCCCCAACCCTTACCCCCCTCCCGTCCCTTTTCATTTTCCCCGGTCTAGAAACCGACAGCCTTAGGAATCTTAGTCCAGATGCATTAGACCGACTCACGAGCGAGTAAAATGTAACCGCCGATGTCGCTGTCGCCGCCTTTCGGTTTGGGGTACCTGGCCTAGTCGGCTACTCAGTGATCTTTGAGGCTCATCCGAGGTAAAGAGAGTGTGACCCGACTGAAAGCTCCATCAGCCCCCTCCATTCCGAGCCTTTGCACCGCTGGCGACTCAAGGGGAGCGACTCCCGCCAAGGACTTAGGGAAATACCTCTCCCGCTTGCAGCAGCAGCCGGCCCCTCCAGAACCAGGCATCCCATTTGTCTCCAACGCGTGTGCTTTGAATCCTTGGAATTTGGTGCACAGAGGTGGGGAGGGGAAGTCCTGTTTATGTGGATGAGCATCAAAACTCTAATTCCTTCCAAGCATTTCGGGCAATGGCAGTTATAAAATTGCATACATCAGAAGCACAGGGCAGTTTATTTGTTCTCTTCTAGGACATGGAGACTTCAAAGTCACACTTGAGTCTTATAGCTCAGCCATTTATTACATAGGAACTAAATGAAAACTTTATTTCTACATTAGAATTACTTAAAACCTAGTTTTGATTTTTTAAGTGTTTGCTAGACACCAGATGTACAAATAGAGTAAATACTTTTCATCAGCCACACACACACACACACAGACTTTACATTATGAGTGGAACACAGAGTTTGAGAATGCTATATATAAAAGGAATTCCATACATATGTGTATTTGTATCTTCTTTCATCCACTAACTTTCCTTGGTGTGTATAGATGTGGGTGCAGAGTACAGGAAAAGAAGGTCTGCTTGGTGAATAAAGTATGAGACCCTAGAGTTACACAATTAGATGTAGATTTTTAAAATGTCCAAATTATCAAAAGAATATATCTTAATGTCTAGCAAGAAAATGGAAGCTCTATATTATATTTTATATTTGTTCTCCCTGAATCTTACTAGTTTGTGTTTATTTGTTTGAGACAGGGTCTCATGCAGCCTAGAATGACCTCGAATTCACTATGTAATAGTTTATGTGCTGGAGATTCAGTCTAAGACTTCATGCATGTTAGGCAATCACTCTGCCAACAGAGCTACATCTGCAGCCCCTGGATTAACAGGATTCTTCTGGAAAGCGTGAAGCAATAATTCTAAAATTGTACAAGCTCTCTGAAAGACAGAAAGACCAGTCTGTAAATCCTCACTAATTTGACTCTCACATTAAGAACCTACGAGAATTACCGTGAAACTAGCATAGATAGTATTGACCAATGAGGCTCCTTATATCACATAGCTGTATTTTTGGTTTTGAATACAAAGTCTTTTGTACTAAAGAGAATTTCTAAGCAAATGTTCATGTTGACAGATGCAGTTTCCCAACCTAAGGAAAAAAAAATGTTTCAAGCACATGAAAAGAAGGGGTTTGGGGATGCAGCTCAGTGGTAAAATGCTTTCCTATTATGCATGAGACCCTAAATTTGATTCCCCAATACCACTAAAAATTAGAAAGAGACAAGGGGATAGATTCAGACAGGCATGTTCATCTCTCATGGAGGCAGGTATTTGCTAAATTAATTACAAGACCAATTCTTAGCTAGGTTTTGCTAATTCGTGACAAAATAGTAGTATAATATTTCCATTCAGTATTATACCGAGTGCTATTTTTGTAAAAACACTCAAAAATTTTTCAGTAAATGGCTGTTCAAATCTATTTTTATTCGCAGAGCTTCTTTTATTCTTATGATCCTTTTGAAATTAGTTTTTTTCCCCCGTGTAATTTTTCTGACTCTAGGATTTCATTAAGATCACATTCCCAGATTCACTTTGAATGTGGGCCCTATTTAAGTCAACAAATACCCTAATCTTTGCTGATATAAAACACTGGGTGATTCTTTATACGTTGTGGTTGCTAAATATAATACATCTTAATAATACAGTAGTTCAAAATTTAAATAATGGTTTAAAGCTGGATGTTGGGCTATCGAGGCTTGACAACTTGAGTTTGATCCCTCGAATCCATGTAAAGGTAGGAACCTAAGAGAAGGTGAAAAGTTATAACTGACTCCCACAAATAGTAACACATATGCACTGTGGTACATAAACACACACACACACACACACACACACACACACACACACACGTGATAAATGTGAAAAAAAAACCTGGCTGTTATGGCATACATACTTGTAATCACAGTACTAAGAAGCTAAGGCAAAAAGATTAGATGCCAATCTGGGCTACCATCGTGGGCTGCATAAAAGGTGTTTGCACAGAAACCTGACTACCTGAGTGTGTATATAAATATATAAATATAAAAAATAAAAAAGATGGTCTCAAAATTAAAATAATTTTTAGTTAAGAAATTCTTTTTTAAAACAAGAGGTAGTACAATGTACCAACTAAGAGTGGGCCAGGCATTGTGGCGTATAGCTGCAATCTTAACATTTGGGAGGTGAAGGCAGGAAGATCAGGAGTTTGAGGACGTCCTTAGCAACAGAGTAAACTTGAGCCCAGCATGGGCTGCATGAGACCTTGACTAAGAGAGAGAGAGGAAGAGATACAGAAAAAAATTTTTGAAAAAAAAAGCGCCTATATTGACTCTGTGCAGACTTTCCCTGGTCATTGTCCTTTACACAGTACAGTAAAATATTTGCATAGTGTTTTCTTTTTTTATAAGTAATCTAGAAGTGATTTAAACTTCCCAAGAAGATGTACATAGATAGTTCTATGCCATTTTTATATAAGGAATCTGGACAGGCATAGAATTCGGTGACAAAAAATTGAAATTTCAAGAGAGGGGCTGGAGAGATGGAGTAGGGGTTAAGACTCTGTCTTGCAAGCAGAAGTTCCTGAGTTCGGATCTCAGGTCCCACGTAAAAATGCAAAAATGCCAGGCAGAAATGGCTGTGGCCTGCACTCTCAACCCTGGTAGGTAGAGCCTGGGAAATCCCAGAGCAAAGCAAGAAGGAGGTAGAATCAGTCCAGGATGATTCCAGAAGTCACCTTTGGTCCCCCACAGGGACACACAGTGCCCTGTGATATACATACACACAATAAATAAATAAAACTTTAAAAAAAAATTTCAAGAGGGACTGAAGGTATAGTTTAGTGATAAACATTCATGAGGCTTTTAGTTCCATTCCTAATACAAATAGCAAGATGGGAAGAAAAAAAGAGAGAGAAAAGAAAAAGAAATGAAAAGGAAAGAAAAAAAAAAAAGATGGAGGAAAAGAGAAAGGAAGGAAGAAAATACTTCTGTCAATGACTTGGGAGTCAGAGGCAAGAGGATTGCCACAGTATAAGGCCAGTCCGGTTTGAACAGTAAGTTCCAAGCCAGTCAGGGCTATACTGTGAGACCCTGTCTATATTAAACAAACAAACAAACAAACCAAACAAACAAATAAAATACAGAACAAAAATCTTGGGAATATTTTGTCAACATCTTAATTCACTTAACAAACATTTAGCAATGCCTGCTGGCTCACAGTCATCTGATAGAAATGAGATATAAAGCAAATCGTGCCTTGAAGCTCCCAAATAAGAGGAGCAGTAATACAAGTATAAACAATGTTATGTGAGTGATGATGCTGATAGAATTGATAAAGTCTTGGAAAAGGTAAAATTTGAGCTGTGGAGAAATGGAGATCCTTGATCCAGCCATTACCATTCTTAGATTTTTCTTTTCCAGTAGGGGAATCGGGATTAGAATCTAGGACCTAGTGCATATTAGGCAAGTACTCTACCCCTAAGCTTCATCTCCAGCCCTAGCTACTGCTATTGCTGTCCCCAGGATTCAGTTTTCTCCCAATGCAGGGTGTGGCTTTTCCATTTTAAGTCATTTAGTAAAATGTGTGATAAACTTTGCTTTACAAAGAATGGTGAAGACAGTTGCTAATTCCTTGCTAATGCAAAGTTTAAAAACATTGATCTAAAATAATGTCTCAGACCATCTGCACATCTTTTTTTTTTTTTCAAATGTAACATTTTCTCTTTCTTTTTCCCTCTTCTGCTCTTCTCCTTTTTTCCTTTGGTTATTTTTCTCCCTTTTTCCCCTCTTCTTACTTATCACAATGTAGAACTTAGGTATACTCTAAAATATATTTGTTAGTAATTTAAAACTTCTTAAAAATTATTGCTAAGGTTTCCTTATTATTTTTCCTTTAAAAACAGATGAACTGAACCTACTAGATTACAATGTATAAATGAAACAGCTCACTATTTGTAATTGCTCTCCCTCACATCCCTCCAAGTCTCAAATAAGAAAAAATTCCCTGTCAAAAATTATAGTATGTTATGATAAGTTGTTATAAGCGACTTTCTTCACATCCAAAGCACTGCACAACTTCATTAAAATGAAGCGTAAATCCATGTCTGTGTGGGAATGGGACTAAGGACGGCATAGGGGGGTTCATTCCCATAAATTTTACTTTTTCCTCTGGACAATTCACATCTTCCTTAATCTTTCTAAAGAACTATGCAAATACTCTTCTCTGACCAGCTTCTGCTCCCAAGGCCAGTCTTTTTGAGAGATTCTCTAGCTATTATAATGCAGTTTTAGCTCAGAATGCACAGAGCAGGATCTTATGAAATTTATCTTTTGGAAAACTGGGCCCAAAAGAACTCTTCTGTAGACAGAGATTTACTTTGCAGCATTCTTTTTCGTAATTACAAATGACTTGAATTTTTCTGAAATGCGTCTTCTAGGGTAAAATTCTCTTTTCTCCCCCTTGTGTGATGTAGATGAGAATGTCCTAAAGTTGCATCTCACAGCGGGTCTTGCATTTGCCTCCATTTTAACAGTAACCTGTCAGACTGAGCTGTGTGTGGAAGGGGAGACCCCGGACGGGAGAGCTGCAGGCACTCTCATCGAAACTACACTGGAGATCTAAGCAAGGAAGCAAATATGTCACTCACATTAAGAAAAGGGGAAATCGCGGAGCAGGAGGAAATGCTAAATGTGTCACTTACTGCAAGCGAGGAAGAAACTGATCAGAAAACCCAGGTAAGTAAATTACTAACGCTAACTAAAAAAGAAAATGAATTAGAGGACGATTTTGAAGATGCCCACGAGAGTATCCCCGCAGCAACCACGATGAATCTCCTGTCTTCCTTGGAAGAGTGCACCACTGGATTATACTTGTTTCTAAATAACAGATTCGCAGATGCAATCAATCTCATTTATCCGTGGTCCAAAAACAGCCCGTACCATGCCCTGATCTACAGTATGCTTTTGGTTGTCAAGGCCTTCGTGACTTTTGAGCCACAGGATATTAGGTCTGGGATGTCAGCGGCCAAGGAAGCTTTGAAAACCTGCAACAACTTCCGGAAAAGACCCAGGATCATGACTTTATCTCGGCTGGTGAGCAGGCAGGGAATAAAGGTTCTCAAAGAAGAGGAGCTACACGCAGAAGTCTGTTACGCTGAGTGTTTGATCTTGAAATCTGCTATAACGTTTATACAGGATGACAGTTTGCTTAGTTTTCTTAAAAGCGGCATGAACTTTGGATCCAGCTACCAAATCTACAAGGACTGCCAACAGGTGTTAACACTGATGGACGATAACCAAAGCAAAGCGCACAGACATCTGGAAGGAGGGATAAAATTTGGACTTGGAGTATTCAATCTCATATTTTCACTTGTGCCGCCAAAGTCACTTAGACTCCTCAATATCGTGGGGTGTTCTGGCGATAGACGGGCAGGCCTGGATCTGCTTCGTGAGAGTGCATCTGAACCCCATATAAATAACATCTTAAGTGTTTTTACTCTTCTTTTTTATTATAATTATGTCCGCATTGCTTTTGGTGTGGAAAAGGTTTCCAATTGCTCTACCAAGGGTCTCTTCCTAATCTACCTCCAGAAATTTCCAAACTGTGTGATACTAAAATTTTTTTGTGCTCGTTTTAACATGCTGAAGGGAAATTTTGAAAAGGCACAGTTGAAACTGCAAGAGTGTGTTCTCGTTCAGAACGAATGGAAGCAGGTGCAGCACCTCTGCTACTGGGAGCTCATGTGGTGCCATATTTTCATGCAGGACTGGAAGCAGGCTTACGACTACGCCGACCTGCTTTTTCAGCACAGCAGGTGGTCGAAAGCCATCTATATGTACAGCAAGGCTATATTACTGGCTTTGCTTCCTTCGGATATTGAGACACCAGAAAACGAGGACATGAACTCCCTCTTCCAGAGTGTGGATGGCCTCAAAATCAAACTTTTAAGTTCTTCTGTGCCCATAGAAAAGTTTGTTGCTGAGAAAAGTCAGCGCTATGGTACCACAACAGGCTGGTTTACGGCACAGCCCCTTCTGGAATTCATTTATGCCTGGAGCGGTTTCCGAGTCATGAAAAATAAAATTGAAGTCATTTCAAGTTGGCTAGCAATAATTGACAAAGGAAAAGACCTTTTGGAAGAGAATCCAAACGAGGAGTACAGCACAGATGACATGAGTCTGTTAAATTTGCTCAAAGGTCTGTGCCTGAAACACTTGGGCAAATACTTGAAAGCCGAGCAGTACTTCACCCACGTGATTAAGAAGGAGAAGCTGCTGAAGTATGATCACTACTTAGTACCATACAGTTACTACGAACTAGGAATGCTGCAGTACATCCAGGGAGACTATGCCAGCGCTGTGAAGAACTTGGACACCATAAAGAACTATAAAGACTATTCCCTGGAAGCCCGGTTACAGTTTAGGGCTCATATAGCCCTGGAACAAATAGCTAAAATGATTTAAACCCACAGAGTGCTTCTGCTGAGCGTGAGTAGAATACCTACAATCAATAAGGCAACCAGCAGGCAGAAAAAGCAAAACAAAACATTTCTTTGTGGAAAAAACAAGAGCCAGCGGCTACGAAGCTGATCGGTAAACAAGTAGGAATGAACTGGCCATTTCTTTCACCTTTTTCCTTCGTTTTACCTATAAAGTGCAATGCTAAGACTAAAAAAAAATGGAGTGATGCACATTCTTGAAAAAGAAAAGGCAAATGATGTACGTTACAAAAATATGAGAATTTATGTTAATGTTTTCAGAGGTCGTTTTAGACCTCTGACAATATATTGTCAGACCTATAGACAATGTATACGTGTTGCACACGAAATAGGAAAAGCAGCTGCACTAGTGATCCCAGTGCCAGTGAATGTTTTTATTCATAATTGTTAAAATAACTTCAAGATATTACTGATATTTCAGGAATAATGGCACAGTACACTGAATAGCCTAAATTCTGGATGGTTTCTCTTTATATATGATACTTTTTTAAATTAAAAAGCATGTTTCTGTGTGTGGACACACATGGCATGGTGCACACATGGAAGTCAGAGGAAGCCCTGCGGAGTGAGCTCTCTCCGTCCACCTTTAAACAGGTTCCCTCTGTTGGCCTTCTGAACCATTGCACCAGCTCAGGCGCCATCATTTCTATTGACCTTTATATCAAAGGTGATTTTCTTTGTGTGGTAAGGAATATGCGTTACACTTTTATATTAGGAACATTAGGAAGTTAAGGTGTAGGTTCGTAAGTTGCACAGCATAGAGAAGAAAGAAGCTTCATAGAAAACCCTTTTCATAAGACTGCTGAGGAGGCTCAGTGGGTGAAGGCCTTTGTGGGGAAATCTTGCCACCTGGGTTCAGTCTCTGAAGCCCACCTGGTAGAAGATGTCAGGGACCGGACATCGACCCGTGGTCCATGACTCTGACCTTCACATGTGTGCCGTGGCATTCTCTAAATAAATAAAGACATAAACAAACACAAATATAGTATTTTGAAACAGGGCTAGAGAGATGATTCAGAGGTTAAGATACTGCCTTCAAAGCAGAAGGACCTGCTGAATTCGGGCCCCAGATCCCATGTAAAGAAGTGGTGGTGACTTGCACTTCTGCCTATGGAAGGCAAAGTCTGGGAAACCCCAGAGCAAAGTAATAAGCAGGTAGAGCAATCCTGGGTGATTCCTGATCTCATCTTTGGGCCTCGTCAGACACAGACAGTGTCCTCAGCTACACACGTGCGTGCGCACACGCGTGTACACACAGACACACACACACACACACACACACACACACACACACGCACGAAAAAAAAATTTAAAAAAAATTTAAATACAAAACCCAAAACCCTTTGATAATAATTGGAGGAATCCAAGAGGACTATAGATCATTGGGTTTAAAAGAAAAATAAAAGGGAAAAAAAGACTAGGTTGTTGTTGGAAGACTTACTCACTTACCCCTTCTTCCTTTCATTGTTCTCCCTAAGGTATAATTTCTTATTTACCTATGAGAGAGAGAGAGAGAGAGAGAGAGAGAGAGAGAGCTTGCATGTCGTGGAGCATGGTGAGAGGACAGCTTTTCAGAAATCCATTCTATCCTCCTCCTGTGGGGGCCTCTGGGGATTGAATTCAGGTCAACAGATTTTTCAAGCAGGTGTCTTAGCGGCTGAGCCATCTCATTTGCCCCCTAAGGTGTAATTTCTATTGAAGACCAGCTAGCTCTTCCACATAATTAAACCATTCGAATCTATCCATTGTTGCTTAGCCAACCAAAGAACAAGTATGGAAGAGTAGGACAGGGGCTTGGTGGTGCTTTATCTGTCTCAGAGATTTGTCTTGAAAAAGGGTGTGAGGGGGCTGGAGAGGTGGCTCAGGGGTTAAGCCTCTGTCTTGCAGGTGGAAGGTCCTGAGTTCGGATCCTAGACCTCATGTATAGACGCCGGGCAGAAGCGAGGGCGGCCTGCAGTTTCTGGTCCTGGTAGGGCGGAGCCTGTGAATCCCGGGGCAGAGTAAACAAGGAGATGGTGGATGCGGTCCATGATGGTTCCTGAATTCGCCTGTGATTCAACACACACATAAACACAAACATACATGCGCACATATGCACAACTGAATATATACATACACACGCACATACACGTACAACTGAATAAATAAATAAAATTAAAAAAAAAAGAAAAAGGGTGTGAGGGTGGGGATGTAGCATGTACAAAGCTCTGGGCTTGATCCCCAACACCATGCGAAAGACATAATTAAATTGAAAATTATTGATTGAGAGAGCATGATGGAGGGGGGAGAGTAGGGGTGAATGTGGAGCTCCGAGGACAGCTTCTGGAGGTCTGCTCCTTCCACCTCATGGGTTCTGTGGATCAAACTCAGGTCACCAGGTTTGCACTCAGACAGAGCCTTTACCTGCTCAGCCATCTCACCAGTCCTATGTTTAATTTTTTGAGACAGGGTCACATGCAGCCTAGGTTGGTCTCAAACTTGATACATAGCAGACATCCCAAGCGCTGGGATGACAGACACCACAACCAGACCCAGTTCCCAGCTCTATTCAGAGCAGTATAAGTAAATTTTATAAAATAAAAAATAGACTTAAACTGGGCACGGTGGTGTCTACCTGTAATCCCAGCAACTCAGAAGGCAGAGGCATAATGATTTGGCCCAGTCAAGTCTACATAGCAAGTTCCCAGCAAGCCAGGGCTGTACAGTGAGACTCTATTTCAAACAACAATAAAGCAACAAACATGCTAGACAGAGAGACAGAGAGACAGATAGAGAGACAGAGAGGTTTACATGAACAAGTACACTTAGTGACCGTTAGTGACCGTTATTTAATTAGTATGATGCAGGTTCAAGAGGGCATTTTCTGGTCTGGTTAGCTGGGTATTTGTTCTAACTCTGTTATTAACTAGATTAATGTATGGCCAAGAGCCTCTCTGCTTCAATTTCTTTAGCTGTAATAAGGGGATAATATTCATTAGCTCACGGTTTTGTCATGTAAAGAGAAAGTCAATAGATATGTATTGTTACTACTAAGAATGACACATTCTTTGGCAAAGAAATTTTTTTCAGAAAAAGTAGAAGTCCTTTCATTTCCTACTTTGCCAATTTAAAAACTGATTTACAAAGCGGCACACCTATAATACTGGCATTCAGGAGACAGAGACCATGAGCTTGAAGTCAGCCTGAGCTACATAAAATAGAAAATAAGGCCTAAAGATGTGATTTAATTGGTGAAGTAGTGTCCTAGCCTGCGTGGGCCCTGGGCCCATCCCCAGTGATCTCAATACTCAGGAGGTGGGGGCAGGAAGATAAGGAATTCAAGATACATACATACATACATACATACATGTATTTATATAGATTTGACTTGTTCATTTCTATTTTATTTTAATTTGATTTTTCTGTTCTTGGTTTATTTTCACCTATAAATGCCTCTCTGTGTAAATTGCAGCTTTACATTTTTAAAATAATTTTATTTATTTAAAGCAGAGAGAGAGAAGAGAGAGGCACAGAACAAATGCCTCAGGGTGGAGATCAGAGAACTTTCAGAGGCCAGTTCTCCCCTTCTGTCTTGGGGTTGCTGGTCCTTGGGGTTCTTGTGTTCAGGAGTCAAAGATTGAGACCAGAACATGCTGAGAGGTACAAACAGGGATTTTATTGAAACTGAGAGAAAAAGGAAGAAACTCTTGGACGCTTGGGTCCAAGGAAGGCAAGAAGGAAGTCACACCCTTCGGGTGGGAGAGCATTAGAGCAGAGGAGATAGTTTAAGGTTAGAAAGAACTGGAAGTCCCCATGAGCATATGGCTAGGAGAAGACAGGTAGAGAGCTGAAGAAGACACAGATGATGATGGGTGGAGTCACATATTTGTAGTCCTTGCATTGTGAGTGAGTGTCCCAGGTGTTACTGGAGCAGTGAGGGTAAAGCTGGGAGGAGTGGTGGGCGTGGTTCCCACAGCACTAGGACATTTCTAACTGCACTAGCTGTCCAACAGAGATCAAATTACTCCCTCACTTCCATCACATGGGCCTGCAGAGAATCAAAACCATGTCACCAGGTGTACAAACAGGCCCCTTACCCACTAAGCTATCTCGCTGGCTCCCAGTTTTACATTTTTATAAAATACCTAATAACTTACAATAAATAGTCAATTCCCCTCATTTTTTTATTCTTTGACAGTTTCCTGTGTAAATACAATTAATTTTATGTTTTCACCCGTTACTACTCAATTTCATCCCCCATCCATTCCCACTTGATATTTTCTCCTTTCCAGCCAGTCTTCCTCCTATTTTCACACCTTTTTAAAAATGTGACTGTGGGGCTGGAGAGATGGCTCAGGGGTTAAGACTCTGCCTGGAAAGCAGAATGTCCTGAGTTCCAATCCCAGGTCCCATATAAAAATGCCAGGAAGAAACAGCCGCAGACTGCACTTCTGGCCCTAGTGGACAGAGCCTGGGAAATCCCAGAGTGAAGCAAAAAGGAGATAGAAGCAATCTAAGACGATTCCTGAATTTGCCCTTGGTCCTCCACAGGGACACACAGCGCTCTCTAATGCACGTGTGCGCACGTGTGCATACACACACACACACACACAAATACACAGTATGTGACAGAATTGTTTCTGACTCAGTGGCCAAATCAGATATTCACAAATGTTAAATTTGTCTTTAAAATCTCTGTACATCTGTAAGTTATTAGGTATTTTATAAAATGTAAAACTCAGGACCACCTCTGACTGGGATCTTGACTCCCTGGTGTAAGAATGCTGATCAGCTTGATTAAAGCCTCTCCATTTGATCAAGTTTCTGGTGTCAGTGGTGAAATCCCAGATCGACCTCCAAACCCATAACAGTGGAAGTGGAGGTCACTGCGGAGAGTTCTTGGGTACAGCAGCCCTATCGTGTGTTTAGATGAGTTAAAATCAAATTCTCAGAGTTAACACTGGGTAGTTTATTCCCACCTAGGGTTTATGGTCTCCCTTTCTACAGATACTTGATTGGATAGCAGGCATGCCTTAAATCCAATCAAAAAGCAGTTGCCATGTAACATATATGCCACTTTGCACAAATAGTCATCTTTTGACAAAGTCATTGTTGTTGGTTATAGAATTCATATCTGGGTAAGACTGTTGATTATTTTTCTCTGCTGGAATCTGCATCATGCCTTTTGGCACCATGAAGGCTTGCTGGCAAGGGGTAAGCTTCCATAACCAGCTTGTTTTCTCCTTGTCCTGTGGTTCTTGTGTGTAGTGCTTGAGCAATGGGGGTTTTACTATCAAGTTCTAGAGCAGAAGCAACCAGAAGCAACAGCAAACATCTGCATTGTTTTGGGACCCTTTGAGGCCTCTCTGACCAACAGCTCATTAAGGTGATATCATATACCTGGCAGTAGGAAAATAAATAACCAAAATCTTTTTTTTTAATTTATTCAATTGCGCGTGTGTGTGTGTGTGTGTGTGTGTGTGTGTGTGTGTGTAATCACGGGCAAATTCGGGAACCACCATGGACCGCCTCCACCTCCTCCTTGTTTACTCTGCCCCTGGGATTCACAGGCTCCGCCCTACCAGGACCAGAAACACAGGCCGCTCCTGCTTCCGCGGCGTCTATACATCTATACGTGGGGTCTAGGATCTGAACTCAGGACCTTCTGCCTACAAGGGCTCAGGGGTTACCCTGAGCCACCTCTCCAGCCAATAACCAAAATCTTAACTAATGAAGCAAACATATGCTGAATGCCTATTACATGCAGGTATAGAATGTGGTACAAAGACTATAAGACTATATAGCATGACTATGTCCTGAGGTTGATGTCAGATGTTTGCCTTAGTTACTTCTCCACCTTGTTTTTTGAGACAAGGTTTCCCACTGAACCTAGAGCTTGCTATTTGGCTAGACTGAGGGGCCAGAAAGTTCCCAGGATCTACCTGCCCTGGAGTACTATGGTTATAGGTGAGCACTGCCATGCCTGGTTTTTATACAAGCCCAGGGAAACCTAGGTCCTCAGGGGGTAAGCTACATGCACTTTACAGACTGAGATCTCCTCCGCCTAACATACTCTTTTAAAAAGCTGTGTATGACTTTGTACGCACAAGACGCTTGAACCCCCACAAGAGTAGACAAACCAGAGGGAACCCTGGGATCCACAGAAGGAGACAGCCAGGAGGGTGGGAAGGAGTGGGAGGGATTGATGAAGGGAAGGGAGAAAACTGGGAGGAAGGAAGGGATGGAGGGAAGCAGGGACCAGTATTCACTGTTTGTAAAATTTAAAAAATAAAAATTGCAGAAGAGGGAGTAGTAAGACTGTAAGAGCCAGAAGGGGGCAAATATTTGGCCAAACATCTTCTGGACATGACAGGGCTGTTGCTTCCATGAATGCAATGCAGTTATGTGTACTTTCACAAGTACTGTGCTATCGATATTTCTCAAGAGGCCCCCACACCTTCCTGAGAGACCGATGAGGGTTAATGCTGATTGTGTGTAAGATGCCTTCCTTGGGCTGGAGAGGTGGATCAGGGGTTACGCCTCTGCCTTGCAGGCGGAAGGTCCTGAGTTTGGATCCCAGATCCCACGTATAGGCGCCAGGCAGAAGCGGGGGCGGCCTGCGCTTCTGGTCCTGGTAGGGCGGAGCCTGTGAATCCCGGGGCAGAAGGAGGTGGAGGCGTCCATGGTGGTTCCCGAATTCGTCCGTGGTTCTACACACACACACACACACACACACACACACACACACACGCGCGCGCACACACATACATATGCACACACGCAATTGAATAAATAAAAAAAATTAAAAAAAAAGATGCCTTCCTTAATGGTGTATACCCACCCACCTATGATTCAGCAAGTCCCCAGACACATGCCATCAAAGGCAAACCAGATGAACCCCAGTGGGCCACACATTCGAAAAGACTTGAAAATAGGAAGGAGGCTGACAGGGAAAAAGTAGGAATGTAACATATAATAGAATGTAGTAAGTTGTAATGGAGAGAGAAATGGGTAGGATTGGGGATTAAGGTTTCAAGATACCATAAATTCACTATAGTTGTGTATGAAACACTAAAAAAAAAATAAAGTTGTGCGTCTTCACTTATACGATAGTACATAATACATACTGACAACATGCGAGCACACGTGTACCTGGGCTAGAGGAAAACCTTGAGTGTCATCTTCAGGATTATCAGTCACCTCTCTCTCTCTCAAAATATATTTATTGTGTGTACATATCAGAGGGTACTGCGTGTCTCCATGGCAGGCCAAGGGTGACTTTAGGAATCATCCTGGATACTTCTGCCTCCTTGCTTTGCTCTTGGATTTCCCAGGCTACACCATCAGGGCTGCAAGTGCAGGTCACTGCCGCTTCCACCTGGTGTTTTTTACACAGGATCTGGGATCTGAACCCAGGACCTTCTGCTTATGAGGCAGATTCTTAACCCCTGAGCCATCTCTCCAGCCCACCCTTCTCTCTCTTATTGGCCACAAATTATGCTAGACTGACTGGCCAGTGAGTCCCTGAGATCTTCCTGTCTCAGCCCCCCCAGCCCTGGGAGGACAAGTGAGTGCCACCATGCCTGGCCTTTTCCTATGCAGGTGCTAGAGATCCAACGCAGGCCCCTGTGCTTACAAAACAAAGCACTTTGCCAACAAAGCCATCCCCCAGGCCTCATCGATATATGTATTTTTTACTTGAGAGGATGGGTCGGGGCAGGTGCATGTATGCCATGTGTAAGGATGGAGGTCAGAGGACAACTTTGAAAGTCAGTTCTCTTCTTCCACCATGTGCGCTTCAGGGGATAAGACCTGGGTCACCTTACCCACTGATGGGTCTCACCAACCCATCAATATATTCTTGATAAGCATATAAAGACTAGCATGTCTATTAACTGTTAATGGTGAATTGAAACTATTTAGTGCCAAAATGGCCAAAGGGTTTTGTTTTCTAATTGTATCTTTAATAGAATATAGTTCACTCCTGCCACCACACTCTAATTTTTATTTATCTAGTGTGTATGTGTGTGGTTACATGCAAACATAAGTGCACACTTGCCATAGGAAGATCCATAGGTGTCTTGCTCTATCATTATTCACCTTATTCCCTTGGGATATTAGAGCTAGCATAACTTCTAGCTCCTGTCTCCACCCCTACCACAACATGTAGGTTACAGACATTTGTAATCATATACATAGAACCTGGCTTTCTGTATGGGTTTTGGGGATTTGAATTCAGATCCTCATACTTATACAACACAGGAAGTGGTTTTGTGGTTGAGCTACTTTATTAACTCCTTTTCTGCCTACCGTCAACATTCAGTACTCACACTTGAAATATCTGATAGCTTGGACTGGAGAGATAGCTCAGGGGTTAAGCCTCTGCCTCCAAAGAAAAAGGACCTGAGTTCAGATTCCCACTTTCACATAAAACTCCAATCAGAAATGGTGACAGGCTGTACTTTCAGCTCTGAAAGGCAGTGCATGGGAAACAAGAAAAAAGGAGGTAGAAGCAATCCAGGAGATTCCCCAAGTCACCCTTAGGCCTCCACAAGCACACATAGTGCCCTTTGATACATACACACACACACACACACACACACACACACACACACACACACACACGAAAAAAATTCAGTGTAACAAAAAAAAAATGAAGCTTAAAATGCAAAAGGAAAGTTGTCACAAGTTGGTTGTAGCTGTTTGGACAGCATTTTTGTGTGTGTGTTCCTGTGAAGGGTCAAGAGTGACTTCTGGAATCATCCTGAATTACTTAGTAATTCCTTTTTTGTTCCCCCCTGGGCTTTCCCAGACTCCGCCCACCAGGATCAGAAGTGCAGTCCGTGTTTCTGCCTGGCCGTCTCTTTTATGTGGGACTTGGGATGAACTGCTTGTGGTCTTAACCCTGGAACTATCTCTAGTCCTGGACAGCATTTGTCTAAGGGCAAACATTTTCCTCCACATTATAATAACACCTGGAATTTACATTAGCTCTTTGCAGATTTGCACAGGGTTTTAACTGGCCAAATCTAATTAAATCCACCAAAGCCACATTAATATAATCAATTATTCAAGGAATGAAGGTTTTGGGAAGGATTATTTGAGACACCGCTAAGAAAAAAGATGCTTCGGGGATTATATGGAATTCCAAGCAGTAATGAAAAAGCTGTTAATATTTTCTGCATCTTGGCTTGATGCACGTCCCGAGGGCGCGAAGTCAAGCAAGAACCCCGCCATTCACCACACACTGCTAGAAGCTTTAGGTTTTATCCAGAGAGCTCGGGGTTCCAGTTCACGGCCAAGACGCAACATAAAGCCCGCGGCTGCCATCACCGAGGTCGCGGCAGGTGCAGTTGTCTGCCAAGCCCGTGGTGCCGACGGCGAACTCACGGGCTTTGATCCCGGAAGTCTCCAGTCTCCACGCGCCCCTGGACGCCCCGCCCCTCGGCCCCAGAGCCCAGGCTCCCGGGGGAAGGAAGTGACGTGGGCGCAGGGCATGCTGGGGCCGGCGCAGGGCATGCTGGGGGCCAGCGCAAGGCATGCTGGGGGCCGGCGGGCCGCTCAAGGCGGCTGGTGTGTGAGTGCGGCGCGGGCTGGGCTCGCGTGGGGTCCTAGCTGTGGGCGGCCGCAGACACGGCCGGGATCCGAGCGCTGCAGGGTGTCTGGCGCAGGCCGGTGGGGGATCCGGCGGAGACCGTCACCGGAAGACGCGGCGCTTTTGGCCCCGAGGGCTGCGGGACGCGCCCCTCTGATCTTCAGGATTTGGACTTCCTCTGCAGACCAGAGCGAAGGGCCGAATGAATGAATGAAGGCGGTGCTGGAGGGTGAGAGGCCCGCGGCGTCAGGCGGTTTCAAGGCTGCACCTGCGGCCGGCCGGCGCCCGTAGCTCTCAGGCTGGATTGTAAATGACCATGCCAAAAAATTCTCGAGTCCTCCACCCATCGGATCAGTTCATATGCCTGTCATCCATCCATCCATCTCTATCCTATCTATATCTATCTACCTATCCAATTATCCTATCTACCTACCTACCTACCTACCTATCTTTATCCTATCTATATCATTTCTCCAGTTATCCTCTATCTATCTATCTATCTATCTATCTATCTATCTATCTATCTATCTATCTATCTATCTATCTATCATCTATATCTGTCTCTAGCCTATCTACCTACCGATCTATCTCTATCCTATCTATATCTATCATCTATTATCTATCTATCTATCTATCTATCTATCTATCTATCTATCTATCTATCTATCTGATCAGCGTCTCTTAGTTATCCTGGCTGGTCTGAAACTCTGGTCTCAGTAATCCTAGCAGGCAAGACTTACCATGGCTCTCGCCATTCCATGTGTTAATACTTACTCGTATTAAGTAACTTGTTAAACGTTTGAGACAAATCACATAGGTTCTCTGTCTCTAGGATGGAGGTTACATGTAAGACATCGGCTTGTGTGGAATTCTTATTAACCCTATTGGCCATGGTTTTTGATATAGCCAGCTGGTAACCATGAGTGAATGGATGAAGAAAAGTCCCTTAGAATGGGAAGATTACGTTTACAAAGAAGTCAGAGTGATAGCCAGTGAGAAGGAGTATAAAGGATGGCTTTTAACTACAGACCCAGTCTCTGCCAAGTGAGTATGCATCCTGTTCCCTGAAATCATGACAACCCTTGGTACTGTCTGTGTTTTGCCAAGAGGCGAAAAATCAGTGACAGGCTAGCTTTTCTCATGTAAGAACAGCCTTTCAACCTGTATCAAGATCAGACAAGTTTATAGGAGTGGAAAAGAGAAATCCCCCTTTCCTGCTGTACTCCTCCCATGTAGCCCAGACTAGTTTTAAATTTATTTTTTAGACTTTATTTTGTATATGTGTATGTGTTCATGTGTGTATGTGTGTGGGTGTATCAGAGGGCATTGTATGTCCCTGTGGGCCTAAGAGTGACTTCAGGAATCGTCCTGGATTGCTTCTATCTCCTTTTTGTTTCACGCTGGGATTTCCCAAGCTCCGCCCACCAGGGCTGGCCGTGCATACAGTCGCCTTTTCTGCCTGGCGTTTTGTTATGTGGCACCTGAGATCCAAACCTTTGCTTGCAAGGTAGAGTCTTAACCCTGAGCCATCTCTCCAGCCCCTCTTAAATTTATTTATGTAGTTGAGAATGACTTCGAACTTCTGATCCTCCTGTCTCTACCACCCCAGGGCTAGGATTACATGTGTGTAGCACTACTCCTAGTTTATATGTACAAGTTGGCCAAGTACTCTACTAACTAAACCACATCTTCAGCTGTTTGTGTTTTTAATGAAAATTTCAACTGGTGGAATGACTCAGTTGGTAAAGGCACCTACCAAACAAGCAAGCTTAAAGACTTGAGTTCATTCCCTGGAGCCCATGTGATAGAGTGAACTGACTCCCAGAAATTGTCTTCTGACCTCTACACATGCATCGTGACACAGGTATTCTCTCCCTCAAAACACAAAATAAAATTTAAAAATTTCAAATAATTTCAAGTAATTTAATTAAAAAAATTCCAAGTTCAATAATTTCAAGTAACTTAATGGATACTTCCTACTCATTTCCAATTTTAAAGCTGATACTGGGCATCTAATAATGTTGCTTTTAAATATTTCAACATACCTCTTAAAAAGTGAAGTTGTTTTGACAAATGTAACCATAGATTTTAGACCTAACAGAAATAGTAGCACTTATCAAAATAATAATTACCATAATAGCTAATTTCCAGTCAGTTCATATTTCCTAGTTATTTCAAGTATCCTTTTATGTGCGTGTGTATCTGTGTGCATACATAACTCAGATGCCCTTTTTGTATTAGTTCATTCAATTTGGTTGCTGTGTTTGGGTGTATTTTATTTGTGACTCTTCATTTTTGTTTTCCACGTCATTTAGTTTGAAGATTCGAGACTGTCTATCTTATTCCTATACATTATTGACTTGTTTTAGTAGATAAATGACAGACATTACAGAGAGCATCCACATACCTTGCACTGTTTCCCCCCTAGTTAACCTCTTATATACTCTGGTACATTAGTCAAAACTAAGAATTTTTAAATACTTCACGAGAGAGAGAGAGGGAGCATAGAGTATGCATGGAGGTCAGAGAACAACAAAAGCCAGTTCTTTTTCTTTTTCCTGTGGGTTCTGGGAACTGAAGTCAAGTTGCCAGGTTTGTGTACAGATTTCTTTCCCTGCTGCTCACCTCGGGCGCCCCTCCCCCATCAACAGTTTACATGAAATAGACTACAGGTGGTATCTAGTGCCTTTTGCCGTTCCTGGATTCTCTCAAGGAGCCTAGGTTACATTAGTTCTCTTGGTTCCTTAGTCTCCGCTGATCCGTGAGGCCTTCGCCCTTTCCTTGTTTCCTGTGTGCGTGGCAGTTTTGAAAAGTGCCAGTAAGAGGCCAGCGAGATGGCTCAGCAGTAAAGATGCTTGCTACCGGGCCCAGTGACCTGATGTGATCTCAGAAGTCACATGGTGGGAGGAAGGTGAGAACCAGTTCCTGTAAACTGTCCTCTAGCCTCCACACTGGAAGCATGCCACACATGTGCCATATGCACATGCATGCACCCACACACAAGTGATAAATACAAGTTAAAAAATGAAAAGTACTAGTGAGGTGTTTTGTAGAGTGTCTTAATTTGGGTTAGTTTGATGCTTTCCCATAAATACATTGGTGAAATGCTTTTCAGAACATCTTAGATTAGGTATTCAATATTTTAGCATTTCTATTCTTGAATAGAATTAGCTTAATTGCATGCTTTTTTTTTTACTTGTTCTCTACTCTTGGTATCAAGATTATATTAACCTCAGTCTGGTGTGCAGCTCACGTCTATACTTAGCTGCGGGAGGCTGAGGCAAAAGGATCCTGAGTATGAGATCATCTTGTCCTAAACAGAGAAATTAAAAAAATGAAAGCTCAGAAGATATTGTCCCCTCTTACAGTTTTTAGAAGAATTTGGTTAGGTGAAAAATACTTAGTACTGGCTGGGGAGATGGCTTCACGCGTAAAGTGCTAGCCATGCACACCCGACAACTCGAGTTCAGATCCCCAGAACTTACGTAAAAGCTGGACACCATAGCTCATGTGTATCCCAGCACCTCTCTACAGAGACAAGGGAGAATCAGTGGAATTTTGAAGTCAGGCTAGTATGGCCTGTATAGCAGTGAACAAAGAGATCTTACGTGCAAAAGATACACACATGCATGCGCGCACACGCACACGTACACACACACACACAGAACTTGCTATTCAAAAAATTGATAGAAATTGATAGTAAAATTGTGGGAGCATTTTGGCAACCTTTGTGGAATGATTTTGTGATTTGCATCTTTTTCTGGTATTAGGGATCCAGCCTAGGTCTTGTGCATGGGAGTGAGTACTTTACACTGATGTGTTTCCTGGGCTGCTTTTCACTTCCTTCTTTGAGACAGATTCTCGAAGCTGGTCATGGTAGCACATGCCCGTAATCTCACATGAGTGAGGCGAAGGTAGGAGGATCTGGAGGTCAAGTTCATCCTCAGCTACATAAGGAATTTGAGGCCAGCCCAGGCTTTGTGAAACCTTACTTAACAAAACAATAACAACAAAATGCAAAAACAGAGGTAGTATTTCTCTAAGATGCTCAAACCAGCCTTTACTTTGTGTGGTAGCTTGGGCAGGCCTTGAATTTGTGATCTTCCTGTCTAAGCTCCCTGGAATCATAGGCCTTTGCCACTAGGCCTGGCTTGTAGGTTTTCTAAGTTTCAAAATTAATGTCATAAATGCGTTCATAATATTTTAATCTCTGTTGCCTTATTTCTAGTATTTGTGTGCCCCCTCTGTCTTATATAGAGTTTTTAAAATTTTGCTGGATTTTTTTCTTAATTTAAAAAAATTTTTTTCTTCTGTATAAATGTGTGGAGTGCATGAATGTGTGTATACATGTTTTTGCATGTGTGGGATTTATGCGTGTGTTGGGGTACATGTGTCAGTGTGCACATAGAGACACTGGGCCTCAAATTTACACTAGAGCGCCCAGATAGGGCTAATGTGGCTGGTCAGCTGGCCCTGGTTATTCCCAGTGTCCATCTTCTGAGGCTGGATTATAAGTGGGCTACTCTAGCCACTCAGCATTTTACATGGGGTCTGGGAATGTGGACTCTGGCCATTCACACAGCAGATGCTTTAGCCATTGAGCTATCTTCCCAGCCCCCAATTTTTTTTTTTTTTTTCAAAAAACAACTTGGAAATTTGTGACTGTGTTTGTTTGGTGCTAAAGACGCAACCTGGAACCTGATGGGCTCCATCACTTAGCTGTAATCCAGCTTTAGCTTTTGGATTTGATGCCCTTACTGATTTATTTGTTGTTTCCTTTGGTCTGCTTTGGCATATTTAGCTATTGTTGTTTTTAATACTAAAATGTATACTCTGCCTTCTAGATAGTTAAGGCATTCATAACTCTTCTTCAAAAATCTTTCTTTGGGGGCTGGAAAGATGGCTCAGGGGTTAAGACTGTCTCGCAGGCAGAAGGTTTTGAAGTTGGATCCCAGGTCCTAAGTGCCACGTAAAAACGGCAGAAATGGGGGTGGGGATGGGGGCTGAGGGGGTAGGTGGAGCCTAGGAAATCTCGGGGCGAAGCAAGAAGGTGGTAGATGCAATCCAGGATGATTCTTGAGGTCACCTTTGACCCTCTACAGGGACACACAGTGCCCTCTGATATACACACACATTAGAAGAAAAAAAAATATATATATATACATATATAAAATGTTTGGAACTGGTCAATAGACCCTGTGCTTCATGCATGCTAAATACACACTCTGCTACTGAGTAACACCCCCTCCAACCTATTCACTCTTTAGATTCTACATTAGCCACATCCTGTGTTGGTTAGCTTTAAGCTGGGCCTAATGTTTAGATGCTCAGACTTTCTGAATGCTTGCCGAGGAGTGGAAGCATTTGGCGGTGAAAGGATGGTTTCCAACAGGATGGTCTCTTCTGCTTTTAGTGACTGTTTGGCTCAATAATGCCCGTCATGCCATTGCTGCTTCAGTACTCTCATAGTTCTTCAGGCTTTTCTTTTGCAAATCTGTTCTGATTTACCTTTCCTCCAAAGTATTGTCCTCGTGAATTTCCTGGAAGACGACCGTTTGTCTGTGACTGGAATTATGGGACATTCTGTACAGACTATTGAAACTGTGAGTGACGGTGACCCCAGAGTGAGAGAGAAGCTGGTGCATTTATTCACATCGGGAGACTGCAAAGGATACAGTCCAGAGGACCTGGAAAGGAGGAAGAATAGCTTGAAGAAATGGTTGGAGAAAAACCACATCCCTGTTGTCGAGCAGGGAGATGCACAGAGGACTCTCTGTGTGGCTGGAGTTTTGACTATAGACCCACCATATGGTCCAGAAAATTGCAGCAGCTCTAACGAGATTATTCTGTCCCGTATTCAGGATCTTATTGAAGGACATCTTGCAACTTCCCAGTGAGAGGTCTGAAACATTGAATACATTGATTGGAAATGACTTTGTTGTTCTGTTTTTCATAAAATGTCTCCAATTGAGGATATAAGTTTTTCTTGTTTGAGTCAAACCATAGGAGTGATTAGAAGTGTTGAACTTCCAAATCTTCGTGTTTTTAAATTTTTTTTTTAAAGTGCAGTTTTTTAAAAATTTTATTTATTTTATTTGTGTGTGTGTGTGTGGAGGACCAAGGGTGACTTCGGGAATCATCCTGGATTGTTTCTACCTCCTTCTTGCTTCACTCTGCAATTTCCTGGTCTCTACACATTAGGGCCAGAAGTGCAGAT
Source organism: Typhlomys cinereus (assembly GCA_023101885.1). NCBI lineage: Eukaryota > Metazoa > Chordata > Mammalia > Rodentia > Platacanthomyidae > Typhlomys > Typhlomys cinereus. The sequence continues at coordinate 3,700,476 of JALPQD010000198.1, read as the reverse complement.
TGCCGCCATTTCCACCTGGCGGTTTATATGTGGGACCTGGGATGTGAACTCAGGACTTTCTGCTTGCAAGACAGAGTCTTAACACCTGAGCCACTTCTCCAGCCCTTACATTTCTTTTTTTTTTTAGTTTGATATAACAAGGTAATTTTTGATTTACACTATGTTGCGGGTTGTCTGTGGCTTGTGTTCTTCTAAAAGATCATGTGTAAGGAACTTGCTCCCAGGGTGGTAATGTTCAGAGGTGATGGGATCTTTAAGAGACGGGGGCCTGGGCTGGAGAGACGGCTCACAAGCAGGACCTGAGTTAAGATTCTAGGTCCTGGGGCTGGAGAAGTGGCTCAGGGGTTAAGCCTCTGCCTTGCAGGTGGCTGGGTCGGCCTGGGTTTCTGGTCCTAGTAGGGTGGAGCCTGTGAATCCTGGGGCAGAGGAATCGAAGGAGGATATGGAGGCGTCCATGGTGGTTCCCGAATTCGCCCGTGGTTCTACAAACACACATACACACGCGCACATACACACATACATGCATACATGCATGCACCCACATACAACACAATTGAATAAATAATAAAAATTTAAAAAATTTAAAAAAAGATTCTAGGTCCCGTGTAAAAACACTATCAGGAGATGGGAGCCCGCACTTCCCCTGGAAGGCAGAACCTGGAAAACTCCAGAGCAGTGCAGACAGAGGTAGAGCAATCCAGGATGAATCCTCAAGTCTCCCTTGAGTCTCCACGGGCACGCTAGTGCCTTGTGATACACCAAAAAAAAAAAAAAGAGCTGGTCCTAGTGGGAAGTCTGCAGGTCACGGAGTTATGCCGTCAGGAGGGGCAGTGGTACCCCAGCTCTGTCAGCATCCTGGGCGTTGATCTAAGCCCTTCCAAGGCCTCCATGTGACTCAGGTAGGAAAAAGAGAAGGCACCTGGGGCAGTGCACTGCCCCTCACCACAAAAAGCTCTGCCGTCCTTTTGGGTCTCAAGCCTGAAGGTTTTTTAGTATTTGTTAAGTTCTATAATTTGTCTTCCCCCTCCTTTTCCACCCTCTCTCGGCAGTGCCATTTTGTAGTTTAGGCTGTGGACCTATTTTATAGTGCAGACTGGCTTCAAACTCATAGCTGTCCTCCCCTCAACTTCTCAAGTGCTAGGATTTCAGGTGTGAGACACCTTTTCTGTGTGTGTGTGTGTGTGTGTGTGAAGACATTGTCCCTGCAGAAGGCCAAGGGTGACTTCGGGTATCATCCTGGGTTGCTTCTACCTCCTTTTTACTTCACCCAGGCTCTGCCCACTAGGGCCTGGCATTTTTACATGGGACCTGCTTGTAAGGCAGAAGCTTAACCCCTGAGCCATCTCTCCAGCCCCTGGCTGTTAAAACTCTTGAGCTCAGTGTGGCAGTGTTTACCTATACAAGATTGGGCCTGCCAGTCATGGAAGAGAGAAAGACCTAGGAGGCCACACCCCTCCCTGATGTTGATACCACTTTATTTGGTCTGGTAGCCATACATAAGGTGTCCGTGCTCCAGTAAACCACCTCCTAACACTATTGTGACAACTCCTATTAAAGACAGCAGGTTGCAGACACTAAAGATGTGAAAGTGGGGCTGGAGAAGTGGCTCAGGGGTTAAGCCTCTGTCTTGCAGGTGGAAGGTCCTGAGTTCGGATTATAGACCCCACGTATAGACGCCAAGCGGAAGCGGGGGCAGCCTGCGTTTCTGGTCCTGGTAGGGCGGAACCTGTGAATCCCGGGGCAGAGTTAAACGAGGAGGCGGAGGCGTCCATGGTGGTTTCCGAATTCGTCCGTGGTTCTACACACACATACATGCATACACGTGCGCACACCCACATACACGCACACATACACATACACGCGCACAAATGAATAAAAAAAAAAACATAAAAATTAAAGATGTGAAAGTAAGAGGTGGAAGAAGGCTTTCAAAAGGAGGAAGGGGGTGAAGCAAGGTAATAGGCAAAAATGACCAGAATTCATACACACATGAAACTGTCAGAATAAAAAGTTACAGATTGCTTTTTTGACAAATAGATACAGCTTTTTATTGGAGACCAGGTTTCATGATACAGTTTAAGCTAGCCTGGAATTCATTATGCAGCCCTGACAGGCCTTGAATTTGTGATCCTTCAGCCCCAAGCCCCCAAGTGCTAGGATTAACGGTCTGAGCTATCACACCTGGATTTCCCGGGCAGCTATTCAATTCCATGGTTCTGAAAGCAAGATGAGTATATTGCTTTGTTCTTTGTGACTCACACTCTTAGGCCCCAGAATATCTTTGGCAAGCGAATATTGAGACCAGTCTCCAGCACGGAAATGCTTTCAGATAAGAGAGACCCTTGAAAAGAAGCCTCTTGACCCCTCTGGGACCTTGGCTCCCGGCAGACTCCGGGCTTTGGTGTTGGTAGATGTATTTGCTGTCAAACCAGTGTGTTTGGGACACATTTGTTTCTTGGCAACTGAATTCTTTGCTTAAACAGTTGGCCTGCAAAGAAGACCCAAATGCTGGAAAAGGTAAAGAGCCAAATGCCAGGGAAACGCCCACTCAGGGAGCTTCAAGTCCAGGCCTGGGCTAAGAGGCTCTCTGGGAGCTGAGCTCACCTGCTCTGATGCGCCTCAGCGCCTTGCCAGCTGTGGTGCTGGATTCTCCAGAGAGAGATGCTTTCCCGAGGCCGGCTCTGCCGACAGCAGGTTCTGGGTGGCAGCCAGGGCCATCTTTGAACATGATCTCAAGAGAAAAATTTAAAAACAAAAGGCTTTTGTGGAGTTTTTTCTTTATCTTACTTTTGCATGTGTGTATCAGAGAGCGCAGTGTGTCCTTGTGGAGGACCAAGGGTGACTTTGGGAATCATCCTCTTTTTTGCTTTGCTCTGAGATTTCCCAGGCTCTCCCCACCAGGGCTGGACGTGCAGGCCACTGCCTGGCATTTTTATGTGGGACCTGAGATCTGAACTCAGGACCTTCTGCTTGCAAGGCAGATTCCTGAACCATACCTCCATACTTCTTTGCTCTGCGCCTCTTCTCTTCTCTTCCTGCAATCCTCCTGCCTCGCTCTCCTAAGTGCTGGGGTCACAGCATGCAACATGTAAGGAAGCACACTCCAACTACTGAAGGGAGGAGGCTGTGAATGGAACTTGGGCCTCTTGCATGTTTGGCAAGCATTCTGCCACGGAGCTCCCTTCCCAGGCCTGAGAGTTTGAAAGAGCAGAATAAGAAACTAGATGCTCTTAATCCGACCAATAGACATTTAGATCAAATCATTTGGTGCCTCTAGAGGGGCTTTATGGCTAAATTATGTTCCAGATCGAGTTCATTCAAGTAAGCTTTATCTCCCTGTTCTCCTGGGCCCTTCTCTTTGTCTCCCGACTTCCTAACGTGGTGACTGATGTGCAGCATCTGCTCCAAACAAGTTGGTCTAAATGAAATTTACAACAACAGCAACAACCACAAAAAAACGTGGGAGGCATTTCTGCAGTTCCACTGCGGGTTAGACCAGCTTGTAGCACGCATTAGTTGTCAGCTGGTCTTCCAGCCAGCTAGGCAGATTGCATGCTTCTGTTGGTCCGCTCTTACCATCAAGATTTATGGGCTGAAAAAAGCAGAGACGGCCAAGTTTAAGTGCTGAAGCGCAGGTGCACCTCAGACAAGGGCAGTGTCAACAACAGCACGGTCTCTGGTTACCACTCTTGTTCCGGGGCTGTAATCAGCAGCTCCTTATTATATGGGATAGTCCCCTGACGCCCATGATATAGTACGACCCCCCCCCATTTGTTACAACATCTGTCATCTAGACAGCATGACATAACTTTGCTGTATCTGGCAGTCTTACCAATTATCCACTCCTAAAACCAACTGATTGTGCCAGTTCAAAGTACAGGTCAGAAGAGTTATTAAGGTTCCTGTTTGAAATAGTAGTTTCTTTCCAGGTTTGATAGAAAGAGGCACCGAGATGGGTTCCAGGTGATCAAGTCGATTACTAATGCTGGTCACTCGGTGGTGGAACCCGGGACAGGAGATCCACAGCAATCCACAGAACAAAGGGAATTCCTTATTTATAGGCTTTCTAGGGAAGGGTTTAGTTTATAAGCAGAGGTCTCTAGTTTTAGTTACAGGCTAGGAGTTCGCAGTTAGGGAAGGTAACAGGCAGGATAGAAGGTGTGGCTGCTCTCTACAGCGATAATTCTGTGATCTGTGAGTTCCTAATTAGGCTTTATATTAGATTCAAACACAATCATAACCTGGTTTGTGTTTAGTGTATTGGCCAAGGTCTACTAGGTTGAACTTTGCTCAGTTAACACAATGATAAGGTAAGGGTGTGTGTATGTGTGTTAAACAACGTAAGTCCAAGTGTGATGGCATTTGCAGTGCCAAATATTAGGAATATTAGTAATCACATATAAATCATATCTTCATATTTTAAAAATAAGTGATTTTGTATAATCAAAACAAAATTTAAAGGTAAACTGTGTTTTTAAAATCAAAGTGTCCCTCTCCAGTTGAGCACGTCCCATTTGTACATATAATTTGCTCAGTTTTGAAACTTGCTCTTCTACTCCCAAGATGGCCGACACTGCAATGTCACCATTGTGCTCAATTAGCTTTAATACTAATATATCAAAAAATGAAACTTTTGGGGCTGGAGAGGTGGCTCAGAGGTTAAGCCTCTGCCTTGCAGGCAGAAGGTGCTGAGTTCGGATCCTAGACCCCACGTATAGACGCCGGGCGGAAGCAGGGGCGGAGTAAACGAGGAGGTAGAGGCGGTCCACGGCGATTCCCGAATTCGCCCGTGGTTCTACACACACACACATACACACACACACACACACACACACACACACACACACATGCACAATTGAATAAAAATGAATAAAAAAAGTTAAAAAAAAATGAAACTTTCTCTTCTGGGCAACACAATGTACTCCAAGGCTGTCATTCACACAGTACATGTTTATTAGAGTTGATTCAGCAGAGGTTTTCACCTTTAGTAGTCCTAAATATATTTACTTTTTCAGAAATATCTATTGACAAATTTTATAAATATTGGCATATTTAATACTTGATAGGTCTTATAAGTGGTTATATCTCATTTAATTTAAGGTAGAACTTTCTTTTTTTTTTTTTTTTTTTTTTTTTTTAATGTGGGACCTGGGATCCGAACTCAGAACCTTCTGCTTGTGAGACAGAGTCACAACCTCTGAGCCATCTCTCCAGGCCCCAAGGTAGAACTTTCTTTGCCCTGGCACTATTGACTTTTTTTGAGGTGGATTAATTTTCTGTTAGGGATGTCCTATATCCAGTAGGACACAGCTAGTGGCCTTGGCTGCTGTTAGATGCTGGAAGTCCTTCCTTTCAGCTGTGACAACCAACGATGTCTTTGGATATTACCAAATGTTCTATGGGAACAAAATTGTCTTTGGTTGAGAACAAGTTTTAATCAGACGACAAACTACCTTTTGATTGGGAGATGTGTCGCCGGCGTGTATCACAATGCCTGGTGTTCTGATGCGTTTGAAACCCAGGGATGAAATGATGGAAAGGCCACTCAAAGCAGAGTCTCAGAAGGCAAATTAGTGTTGGGAGCTGTTTACCTTTCCTATTGCTAGGATAAAATACTCTGACGAAAGCAATGTAAGAAAGGGAGGGTTTATGCTGTCATAGTTTGAGGGTCTCGTCCATCACTGGGGGAAGTCCAATGAGGCAGAAATCTGATGAGGCTGGTCACACAGTGTCCACAGGACGAGAGTGAAAGGAAGGGCGCTTAGCTAGCTTCCTCCTTTTTGGAATCCAGGTCTCTTTAGGGTGGATCTTCTACCTCAATGAATAGGATTAGGATAATTCCTCATAGCTGTACCCACAGACTTAACCTTCTCTGAATAATTCCTCCTGGGGTGCAGTTTCATTCCTCATGGAAGGAAAACAAACTAATTCTGCCATTTTAAGTAAAAAAGGATGAAGGTGGCAGTAACTGTGTTTTCTATAAAGAAAAATCTCCCTTTGCATTGTTTTGAGACAGTGTTGCTAAGATGTCCCTGAACCCCCATCTTCTTTCCTCCCCCTCCTAAGTATACTACTATGTCTGGCTTAAGAAACAAAGCACAACACTGAAGTGTTCTTATTGAAAATGCTTAAATTATCTTACACTATTATACTACACTTATCAATATATTTGTATATGTCAAGATCATCATTTTAAGCACTGATAGTGTGCACAGTTAGATCTAGTCTATCTCTCCTTCCTTCTGCCATCTCTTCCTCCCTCTCTCCTTCCCTCCCTCTCTCTCCTTCCCTCTTTTTCTCTCCTTTCCTTCCTTCTTTTATGTTTTTGAGACAGAATCTTATGTAAACCAAGCTGGCTTTGAACTCATTATATAGCAGAGGATGATTTGAACTCTTAATCTTCCTGCCTCCCATGCCACATCCTGGGGTGACCAGCCTTTGCGGGCACGCCTGGCTTGGACTAAATGTCTAAGACTACACTTTTAAAGTTACTTGTTACATAAAAATCTCATAACAATTACTGTTGGCTTTTTCTCATTCAAAAGTTGAAAGAGGTAAAAAAACAAAAAGTCCATTTGTTTAGTCTTCGCGTGATGGCGCTCACCTGTCATCTTTGCACTGAAGCAAAGGTAGAAAGACCCCAAGTTCAAGGCCCGTCTCGTCTACACGGCAAAGAATGCGAGTGTGTTCCAAGCAAACAAGCAAACAAAAAACAGGGCTGGAGAGTCGGCTCAGCACGTACCAGCACTTGCAGTATAAGCCTGCTGACCTGAGTTCAGTTCCAGGAACCTACGAGGTGGGAGAGAATCGGCTCCCCAGAGTCGCCCTCTGACCTCCCCGTGTGTCACAGCATGTGTGCCCCCACTTACACACACCTGGCTTGGAACTGAATTCACAGACGTAAATAACAAGGTTAAATGAAAAACCACAAACAATTTAAAAAAATCCATCTGTTGACTCCATGTCACCTCACTGGGAACCGTATCCTAGCTGATTCACTCACCCAAGACCCACGTTGGCCCAAAAGGGCAAAGATGGTACAGAGACTGTCTCTGGGAACAAGCTCATGCTCACGTGGCTGGCCTGTGTCCGTGCCACTCCTTCCACTAATGGTTCATGTACAGGACACAAGAGGGTAACCAAAGGGACTTCAACAAACAGTAAGACAGCTCAATTTCTTTAAAGAAAATTTATTTATTATGTGTATGTATGTATCAGAGGGCACTGTGTGTCCCTTTGGAGGACCAAGGGGACATCGGGAATCATCCTGGATTGCTTCTACCTCCTTTTTGTTTGGCTCTGGATTCCTCAGGCTCCACCCACCAGGGCCAGAAGTGCTGGTCTTTTTATGTAAGACCTGGGATCCAAACTCAGGACCTTCTGCTTTCAAGGCAGAATCTTAATCCTGAGCCATCTCTTCAGTCCAATAACTAAGATTTCAAAGTACCATAAAGATTAGCTACTGTCCCCAAACACAAATGTCACATCACTTTGGGGCAATAATTTGGAAATGGCAAGAAATCTCTCCCTGTTAATTACTTATCAGGGTTGACTATTATTCACATTTATAAAACCAAAAGACATGGACCAGTCCTGTCATCCCTGAACAGTCTAAAACTATTATTGTGCCGAGAACATTCCAGTAGCTGTTCCTATGCTGTTTCCATCTGGTGCAGTCTGTCCTGTGACCAAATATTGCCTGATGTAGACTGACAATTATGACCCTAGTACATTCAAGGCCCTGGTTTTATCTGCAGACTGTGGGTGTGTGGGAGAGCTAATCTCTGGAAACAATAGCTGTTCTTGTATTTTATCAATTGGCTAAATATTTTAAGCAAAGTCTTCTGGATGTGGGGGTGGGGGGAGTAGACCTTTGAAATTATGCTTCATTTCAGCATGATTTGGGAGAAAAAAGCCAGCCTCTGCTTAGTGTGCTTGGGCTAACGGCAGGGTGAGCATATCTTGTCTTTAGGAATCCATGATTAATGTGGCAGCTGGGCAACGAGATGCCCCCAGACTTGGCATCTCTTCTAAGCCCAGCAGTGTCTCCATGCAACACACCCGAGTCCCTGTACAGCCAGCTTGAGCAGCATTTGAAAGTCACACCAAGGCCTTTCGATGTGTTCTGCATGAATGTGTAATGTGTGTGTTTATATAAGTGCCAACATGCATGCAAGCGTGCACGTGTGTGTGTACACAAGCGATCTCCTGAATGTTGTACCCGTGGAGGCCCCAGAGTGACATCAGGAATCTTCCTCATCATTGCTTTGTTCTGGGGTAGACAGCCACCATATCCACTCAGCATCTTCACATGGGAACTGGGGATCTGAACTTAGGTCCTTTTGATTACAAGGCAAAGGCTTTAACCACTGAGCCATCTCCCCAGCCCTCCACCTTATTTTTTGATGTCAGATCTCACAGCTTGGAGTTCACCAATTCAGCTAGAGTGGCTGGAGAGTGCGCTCCTGGGGTCTGCTGACTCCCTCTTCCAGCGCGGGGTTGCAGACATACACTGCTGCACCTGGTTTTTTATGCAGGGCTGGGAATCTGAACTCAGGGCCTTATGTTTGTGGGGCAAACATGAGGCTCATTTATGAGCCATTCCCCAGTTCTCCAACACCTTATATTTGCTGCCTTTTAATTTACAAAGTTCTTTCATGAGGTTTTTTTTAATGATAACCTCTTAAGCATGTGTGAAACCTTTTAGGCAGGTGTCTAAAAAGCAGCTGACATTTCCCCGGGACTCCAAGCCACACTCTGTGTCTATATAGTATTTAAATTAGGCTGTCAGATATAGACTGAAAAAGTAAAGATTAAAGTTCGTAACTTGCCAGGGATTCCAAGTTAAACAGATAAGGAACTGGAGGAGGAAAGAAAAGACTCAAATTCTCACTGTAAGATTTGTTACTTCCTTTCTGATAAATTTCACCGAAAAACCTTAATACATGATAGAATTTACAGAGTGTATAGATTGTATACAGAGTTCAAGAAGGAAGTTTATCACCCTGGGGCTTCCTCTGCACACTGGTAAACTGTTTTCCCTTCCCAACCGGAGTAAATATGAAACAAAAACTAATTATAGAGCAAGAATTTAATATTGTTCTTTTGCTACATTATAGTAAAAACATATTTAAAGAAACCATTTACCAGTCTTTCCACAAAATAACATTAAATGCTGACCATCTAGCTTAGAAATTCATGTTTATTCCCTTTAAACATATTTTGAGAGAGAAAAAGAAGAAAGAAAAAGAGAAGATACGGTCTGACACTGTGGTGCAGGCCAGAGACAATTAACTTCTATCAATCAGTTCTCTCCTTTTACTATATGGGCTTCCGGGGACCAAACTCAGATCACCAGGTTTTTGAACTGGTGCTTTATCCACGGAGACATCTTGCTGGCCCCGACCATCTGACTTAGGAACACAGTTTTGCCTTTGAAAATAGGTCTTATTTACTTACACATAGATACTTGAGAGGGAGAGAGCCAGAGAGCAGATGTATATACCATAGTGCACATGCAGAGGTCAGAGGACAACTTTAGAAGTCGGTTTGTCTCTTTCTACAATCTGGAGATTGAATTCAGATTTCCAGATTCGTTGGTGCCTTTACCTGCTGAGACCTACGTCAGTCCCATCCAGTTTCATTTTGAAACACAAGACATGCTCTTGTTTCATAGTTTGATGTGTTTTAAACTTTACTCATTCATTTAGTGTGGGTGTGATAGGACACCGTGTTTCCCTATGGAGCCACAAAGGTGACTTCAGGAATCATCCTGGATTGCTTCCTTTTTTGCTTGGCTCTGGGATTTCCCAGGCTCTGTCCACCGAGACCAGAAGCGCAGGTCACTGCTGTTTCTGCCTACTGTTTCTGCCTGTTTGGACCTGGAATCCAAACTCAGAACTTTCTGCTTGCAAGGTACAGAGCTATCTCTCCAGCCCTGAAGAGTTTTAAGAGATTTCGTTTCTGGGGGCCAGAGAGATGGCTCAGAGTTAAGACTGTGCCTCCCAAGTAGGTCCTGAGTTCAGAGTCCAGATCCTATGTAAAAACATATGAAAGCAAATAGGTAGAAGCAATCCAGGATGATTCTCGAAGTCACCTCTGTGCCCTCTGATACACAGATACATACACAGAAACACACATAGACACAAACACAATAAAATAAGTTTTTTAAAAAAGTTTAGTTTCTGAGATGCAGTTTTTGTTACCCAGTGCTTAAGTCAGGCTCCAAACTCTTTTCTCGTTCTGGCACGTGTATAAAATGGACACATGAATAGAAGACATGTGTGCATGACACATGGATAGTATGATTGTGTGTACGTGGCACATGGACAGAATGTGTGTGTGTGTGTGATGTGGTAATATGTGCATGGAAGTGACAGGTCCATGAACTGACTTTCCGGAGGGCAGCACTTCCCACCCTTGAGGGAAGAATTCGTGTGTGTGGCACATGGATAGAATCTGTGTGTGGGGTTGGAGAGATGGCTCAGCGGTTAAGACTCTGGTTTGCAAGCAGAAGGTCCTGAGTTCGGATCCCAGGTTCCACACAATAAAATACCAGGCAGAAACAGCAGCGGCCTGCATGTCCAGCCCTAGTGGGCGGAGCCTGGGAAATACCAGAAGGAAGCAAGGAGGTAGAAGCAATCCAGGATGATTCCTGAAGTCACCGTTGGTCCTCCACAGGAACACACAGTGCCCTTTGACACACACACACTAAAAAAAAAAGTGTGTGTGTGTGTGTGATTTGTGTTTAAAAGTGACGGGTCCATGAACTCACTTTCCTGGGGGCAGCACTTTCCACTCTGCGTGGGGAGTTTCGTTCTAACTACCTGCCAGCTGCATTCTCTGCTGCAACTTGTCTTAAACGCTGCAGGTCCAGCGGGAAGTGGCTCTAGCAAGGGTGGCAAGGGTGGCATGTGCTCCACCGTAGCACCAAGAGTCAAACCAGTTTTGAAAAGCTTTGGAGAAAGAAGACAACTTCCTTTGTTTCTGTTCTAGGTTACTCTGTTTGGTGACAGGAACTTCCTTCAATGGCGAGCTGTCACTTGGATACCGGGTGCTGGGCATGCTGATGATTTTCATGCCAAGTGATGAACTACAGTACTGCTTAGTCTAAAACACCGAGGCCAAGACACACTCATCACAACCATTTTGCACAGCCCAGACAGTTCCTGAAAACACAGACCACCACCTGGAAAAGCAAATACTCTTTGCCACGGTGTTGGCTAGTTTGATGTCTGTGGAGAGAGGGTGATAACTGCAATGACCTCCTGTGGTCTAGACAGACACTAATTTTTTTCCATTCGGCCCTTCCCTGGGCGACATCCAGGGAAAGGACAAATGTATTTTTTTTTTTTTTCTTTCAAATGCCAGTTGATGGGATCAACCTAAGTGGTGACTGAGAGTGAGGCCACAGATGGCATTTTTGTGGCCACAATGTGACATTTGCACAGCAGTCTTTTCTCCACAACTGTGCCAAGTGGCTCTGCAGCCACCAATGCAGTTCTTCATTAAAAGACTAATTCTGTTAAATTGCTCCTTTTGGCCACTGGATTTGGGTGTTACTAAAAAAGACTGTTAAAGGCAGATGTTAGAGGATGAAGATACAAGGATAGTCTTTAAAAAATATTTTTTTTAACTGAAAGAGGAGTGGAGGGGAAAGGGAGAAGGATACATGTGTGTGCCATGGAACGTGGGTAGAGGTCAGAGAACAACTTTTGAAGATCAGTTCTCTCTGGGTTGGCTTCTGGGGCTTGAATTTAGGTTGCCAGGTCTGGGAGTAGATGCCTCACTATCAGCTCACCGGTCCTCCTGATATTCTACTTGATGACCAGCTCACATTTATAAAGCTTTACCGTCATTGTGCGGTTACCATGAGTGCAGCCACAGCACCTATGTGCCGGTCAGAGGATGACTTTTGAGTCAGAAGTTGGTTCTCTTCTCCCACTGCAGGCTCTGGGGATTGAACTCGGGTCATCGTGCACACACTGCAAGTGCCTGTGCCCGCTGAGCCACCGCCCTGGCCCCCAACTCACAGTTTACTACTCTAATAGAACTAATTAAACGTCGTATATAATTTCTCTTAGATGGAGTTCAATTCTTGTCCTATATTTTTCTGTATTTTGAATGGGATGTATTCATGCATGTGTCTGCACGTGGGTGGGCATAGGTGTAGTGCCCCTGAGGTGTTTGTGCATGTGGAGGCCTAAATGATACTGAGAATCATCCCCAGTCACTGTAACACTCTTCCGCTTTACTGTTTGGAGCCGGGTCGCTAATTAAACCCAGAGCCCGCCATTACAGCTTAGTCTGGCTAGTCAGCTCGCTCCGGAGGTTCCAGGCTCTGTGTTCTGGGATTAGAGCTCCAGGCAGGTAGCCACGCCATGTTTAAGTGAGACCTGGGGATTAGAACTTTAACCACATCTCTCCGAGCCTGGGATTTTGTTTCTTTTTAATCTAATCTTTAATGAGTAGAATTATAAATCCTTTACAAATTAAGTTTACTCCAAGCCGATAGTCTAAAATGAATCTTTTATTTTTCTTGTTCACATGATTTTTTTTTTCCTTCTCTGATCATAGTTTTCTCAATCAAACCTTTATTAAGATGAGAGGAAAAACCCAAACTATTTCTCCTCATGCTCAATAAAAAACAGGAGAAAAGAATATACCAATTATGTGTAGACAATACATGATAAAAAGCAGGAGATTACGAATACAGAGAGCAAAACAATTGTATTCAATGCTCACTTATGTGTTATCAGGCAAATTTCATCTGATCTAGACATCAGGAGGTGAGCCGGGTGTCACTGCTGACGATCCAAGTGTGCTGGGGATGTCCCTGCTGTCAGAAACACCAGGTGTGGAAAACGTCTCTTCAGCTGGCCCAGCCTCAGCTGACTGAGCCCCACCCCAGGCCGGCCAGCTCGGGTCTTCAGTGGGAGGTAGAAGTGCTGCTGTGATGCCCGGGATAAAGGCAGACGCCGGGCCAGCACTCTAAGACTGGGGTTTACTGTGTGGTGACAAGTTTCACAATCGTGCTGATGATCCGGGAGCCTCGAGGACAGGTGCACAGGTCGATGCTCGGGTTTTTGATTTTATCCTGGAGGAGCTGGTCAAGTTCACAGCGTAATTCCTTCACCAGTTCAGCCACCTGCAACGAAAGCTCAGTATAAACTGTGTTTGATTATCACAGGGAAGAGTCCCAACTAGGAGAGCATTGCTGTACGACTTCTATCCTCATTCCCTCATTAGGAAAGAAAGAATCTAAACATGTTCATTCTCTAACATACTAAATGAAGTGAGATGGCTGAGTGGGCGAGGCACCCGCTCACAAACGTGGGCATCTTTTAAGTTCAGTCTTTGAGTTCAGTCCCTGGAAGTCCCATTGTAGAAGGAGAGAATCAAATTGCAAAACTGTCCTCTGACCTCAACATACACATACCATGGCATGTGTGCACATGTCTGTGATCTCATTCTTTCTCTTTTTCAAATATATAAATAAAAATAGTAAATAAAAGTCCATCATAAAAAGTCTCCTCTATTATACCTCACTTACTTTACTGTTGTTATTTCATTATGATTATTTTTTGAGACAAGCTCTTCCTATACAGCCCAGACACACACACACTAAAAAGCCCTTTGACACAGCCCAGAATGGCCTGGAATTTGCTCTCCTCTTCCTCAGCCTTCCAATGCACGGATTACAAGGCAAGCTGCCATGCATGCTTTACTACCTTTGACATGGAGAAAAGGCTAAATTTGGAAGTATTCTGCATATTAATACTGAATGGGGGCTGAAAAGATGGATCAAGGGTTAAGACTCCGTTTCAGTAAGCAGATGGTCCTGAGTTCCGATCCCAGGTCCATGTAAAAACACCAGGTAGAAATGGCAGCAGTCTCCACTTCCCGCCCTGATGGGCAGAGCCTGGGAAATCCTAGAGTGAAGCGAGAAGGAGGTAGAAGCAATCCAGGATAATTCCTGAAATCACCCTTGGTCCTCCACAGGGATATATGTATCCTTTGATACATACATGCGAGCACCCACATGGGCTTAGTGTGTATGCACACATGTGGAGGTGGAAGTCAGGTGCCTCCGTTGCTCTCGCCTTTACTCTTGAGAGGGAGGCTGCTACACTGGCTGCCAGCGCGCCATAGGGATCCCCCCCCCCCCCCCCGTCTCCAACTCCCTAGTAAAGATAGCGCTTTTAAGTGTGCGAGGATCAAATTTGGGTCCTTATGCCTGCGTGCGTGCAAGCTCATCGCTGATGCTGCATCTCCCCAGCCGGAGTTCACTTCTACGTTTCGTCACCAGAGAATCAAGAAAATAGATAATAAAAGTGTTGTTTTTAAAGGCAGCTGCTAGACAAGCAAGCGATCTCCTGGGCTCTTCACTGATGCTCCTGGGCACTGGGGCTGCTGTCTCCTGTCGGCCACAGCCTCCCAAGGACTTGAGCCTCTGTCTTCAAACCTCCACAGCGACTCCAGAGCGCCTGCTTCCCTGCCACAGCCCGGTCTTGGAACTCGTCTTAGGCTCCCCTCAGCCTCAAGTTAGCCTCTCTCCTTAGTGTCCCCCTGCAGACACCGTTTACTCCAATCAGCTCTGTTCTTGAATCCTTAAGAAAACACTCTGTGCTTCATAAAATCAAAGCTCCTCTTGGCCTGAGTGTCAAGAGATCAGTCACTCCTTTACCTGGTGAGAAGCAGCCACGAAACGGATCCAGCCGTCATCCAAGGAGACAACGAACTCTCCCCTGTGGAGCTGCACGCTCACCTGGCCACCTCCAAACAAGACCAGCGGGTACACAGACACCATGCTGCAGTCTCGGATGAACACCCGGCTCGTTCTGATCTTCTCGTGGTATAACAGGTAGGGGCTGTCAAAATGTCTGACCTGCCACAGATGACAACAGAGATGTCACTGGCAACATGAACAGATGTCCCCAGTCTCGTGGACTTAAGGCTGTCAAGGAAGGAGTCCAGCTACCTTCCCCTGACTTCTGTGCTTGTGCCTGACGGTCTCCTCATGTCACTCGGGCACTTGGTCAGCTTCTCAGCTTTTCAAATTCTTCGTGGTTAGGGCCTAACATGCACAAGGTCCTAGGTTTTATCTCTAACATCTCTGAAAACATCAATGAAAAAACCTTTTGCTGTGCAAAAGATGTCTTCAAAATTAATTTTTAACGGGTACATAAAGACCCTGGGGTAGTGTGTGATACTGTGATACATGTATGTGTACAGGGTTCACTGCTTGGTTACAAGGACTGTGGATCTCCCTCCTCACAGTGTTCCCCATCTCAGAAAATGACATCCATCTGCCCAGCTGTTGGCTCCCCTAATTTATAAGTCACCCTTGTTTGCTCTTTTTCCTCTCGCTCCATTTAGGTTACCACGTCCTGACAGTTCTGTCTTCAAAACACATAAGGAGCTGATGGTCTCGCCACCTTTCCGGTTGCTCAAATAAATGCCATCCTTTTGCCAGATCACTGCATGGGCTTCCACCACTCCATGCGTTTCTGCATCTTTGGTCACAGCAGCTACAGCGATCTTTAAAAAATATAAACTAGATTGTGGCCAAAATCCTCTGGCAGCTCCCGAGAGGGTTTCAGATTTTGTAAACCCCTCTCCTGGCCCGCTGGGCCCAACACATCTACCTCCTCACCCCGTCGGCCACCCCACTGCTTATCTTACAGCTGCCTTCTGCACATTGCTGGAATGTTCTCCTCAGGCATCTGCGTGGCTCGTCTGCATTTAGGACCTGCTTGTTTTCTCCTCCCGAGTTCTTCCCTCGCCCTGTAGAAAATGGCTCTTCTCTCACATCCATCTCTCCACCTGCTTTTTTTGTAATTCACGGTATTTGCCACTAACCAGGGTTTGTTGTGTTGTGTACTTCCTGCCCGTCTCCTTGAGGGGAGAGACAGTGCTCGCCCACCGCCCTTCACTGCCCACCACAGGCAGTGTGAGCAGGTGCTGCACAGACGCATGGATGAGTCTGGAGCCCCCAAGGGAGCTAACTTGGCCTCTGACCCCTGAGAACAGGTGCAGCTGAGAGAGGCGGAGGCCCTGGGGCTTTCAGGCTCCTGTGAGCTCAGGCGAGCCTCCCCTTGCGCTACGGACTTTCCCCTCAGCGGTGCCAGGGGCTTCACCAGCCCTGACAAATCAACCTCCCTCCTTTCGTCTCTCCACTCCTCTCCCCAGTTCTCCTTTATCTCTCCTGGAAGCATCTACTTTTAGCTATGCACCATGGTCAACGCTTCGAGTGTAAAAATGAAAGTAAAAGCCAGCTCCTGCCTTTGGGGATTTCAAAAGTTCCAGGAAGACATGAGACAAGAGCAACAGTGGGTAGATGCTCACTAGGCGATGATGAGACCGAAGGGCAATCTCGAGGGACAGGGCACCAAGGAATCCTGCTCTGGGCTGGGATGGAACGCGGCCTTGTCCAGTCAGCCACACACTCGCACTGAGCTACACAACTCCAACCAGGAAACAATTCTTAGTGGAAGTTTGAGTGTAGGAGCTTTCTAGGGAATGAGACCACCATCCCATGAACAGGGACGGTGTGTCATGGCCCTGGGGAACACGCTGGTGGTCTGGTACTGCTGGAGCTCACACAATATTAGGAGGAGGGGAAGGGGCCAGACGTGAAGGGGCAGGTGAGAGCTTGTAGTGTAATCTAAGGAGCAGCGCGGGGAAATGTATGCTTTTGAAAATGACACTGCAGTGGTAATACGGGAGACTGGAAGCATTCCAGAATCTTACAGTACCCTGGGCAAGAGAGTGATGTTTGGGGCTTAAAACTGAGGAAGGGCAGCAGAGATGAGAGGAACTGGGAGAACCTTAGACATCTGAAAGGTGTGGCCGCCTGACTTGGTGACCAACCGGATGAGAATATGGAGCAGAGAGAGCCTCTGTGCTTCAGCCTGTTTATAGACGACGCCATTTATCAAGGCAGGGGACACAGAAAGACAAGAAGCTTGGTTTTTCAGCTTTAAGTCTGAGCTGCATGGAAGACATCCAGTGCAACAGCTCAGAAAAACCCCAGCTTTGGAGAGGCTTGGGGGGATGTCTGTGGCAGAAATCATAATGATGTGGCCAAGAAGTGTATGTACACTACAGTGAGAAAAGGTCTGCTTTCAAGCAGAGGGAGAAAAGCTGGAAAAGGAGAGAGAGAGAGAGAGAGAGAGAGAAAGGAGAAACTCAGAAGCAAAAAGCAACAAGTTTCAAGAGGAAGGGAAGTCACAAGGTCCATGTCCCATGGAAGCAAGTCTGATGAGGGCCAGGTGACCCAAGAGGCTTTTGACGCCCAATACCAAGGGGTGGGGGGTGGGGGAGGCAGCAGCAGGCAAGGGTGGGGGATGGGGGGGAGGGATGAGAGCTGAGGGAGAGGAACTGACAAAAATACTTCAGTGACATCAATGACGCAATTGCGCTTGATGTCTCAAACCACTCATTCAAAGAAACCATTTTCATCTAAAAGCAGCCTGGAGTGTTTCTTTTTTTGTATGCAGAATTTTCTCAAAATGCAGTCTCTGCAGTAGTCCACGCGTCAGTCTATTTCTTCCTAATGCAACCTTCTCTAAGTCCAGGGCATGCCAGCAACACTGCAGGCCCCAGAGCAAGGCCTGTCCTTTTGGGGGGACCCTGTCTGTCATCCCAGGTGTGCCGTGGTAACGTCCTGACCTGATAGTTCACAGAGGAAGGGTGAATGTGGACATATCCATCGTTCTTGGTGACAAACTTTAGCTCAGCTGACTTCGGCTGCATTTTGACAGCTCCAGTACTCGTCTTCTGAAATTTTCCTTCTGGCGCCTTCACCTGAATAACGAATAGTTGTAAAGACAGACGCACATGGTTTCATTAGAGGACTTGTCCTCTGCACAACTGATTCTTGTCTAAATACTGTGACTGTTTCTTTTTTC
Source organism: Typhlomys cinereus (assembly GCA_023101885.1). Lineage (NCBI taxonomy): Eukaryota > Metazoa > Chordata > Mammalia > Rodentia > Platacanthomyidae > Typhlomys > Typhlomys cinereus. The sequence goes on along the minus strand of JALPQD010000198.1, from coordinate 3,682,564 downwards.
ATTTTTTCTCAAAACAGGTATCATCCTAAAGCTCAGGTCGGCCGGGAGCTTCCTAGTAGCCTAGGCTGGCCTGGAGCCTGCGATCTTCCTCCAGCCTCCGCCTCCAGAGATCCCTGGGGTTACGGGTGTGCAGCACCCCGCCTGCCTGCTCACGCCCTTCTCCCGCTTGTTGTATCCCTTTGAAAGCAGTGTTACGCACTTTTGTCTTGCTTTTTTAAAATGACAAGGAGTCACAGGTGTAGTAGCTGTGCTGCGCTAGGCCACCTGAGAGGCACCTGGAGAAACTATGTGGACATTTTAGGTCTGTTCTGATGACAGGCTGCAGAGACCCCTGCAACAGTGGCCGGGGATGGGAGCATGAGGCACAATCCCAATAGAACGTTCCCAGATGAACTGCTTTCAAAACGCAATGGAGAAGTTCTGTGGAGTTATTTGAAAATGTTGAAAATTTTTGAAAGTTTAAAAAAAAACATTTACTGTATTTGTGTGTGTGTGCGTGTGTGTGTGTGTTAGCATATGTGTCACAGAGGAGATCAGAGGACAATTTCTGGAAGTCATTTCTCTCCTTCCGTCTTGGAGGATCCTCGGTTGTGAGGCTGCTCGGCAAGTGCTTTACCCACTGGGCCATCTCACTGACCCTTGAAAATTCTTTCACACATGCATTTTGTTATTTTTATTTTTTGCGTGTGTGTGCAGCAGACATGAACATAGGTGCACAGGCATGTGGAAGCCTGAACTTGATGTTGGGTGTGTTCTTCAGTGGCTCTCCACTCTCATGATTAAGGCAGAGTCTTTAGATTGAACCTAGAGATCACCCGTCGGCCAGGCTAGATGGTCAGCTTGCCAGTGGATGCCCTGTCTCTGTCTCCCAAGGGTGGAGAATGCAGGCAGCTGCCTCACCTGTATTTTTCATGCTGGTGGGACAAGTGCCTTGTCCACTAAGCTATGTTTCCAGCCCTTGTTTATTTTAATTATATTTTTATTTTGTGTGTGTGTGTGTGTGTATCAGAGGGCACTGTGTGTCCCTGTGGGGACCAAGGGTGACTTCAGGAATCATCCTGGATTCCTTCTATCTCCTTCTTGCTTGGCTCTGGGACTTCCCAGGCTCCGCCCACCAGAGCCTGAAGTGCAGGTTACCCCGTTTCCACCTGCATTTTTATGTGGAACCTGGGATCTGAACTCAGGACCTTCTGGATGTTGAGACAGAGTCTTAACCCCTGAGCCATCTCTCCAGCTCTTGTTTAGTTTTTTTTTTTTTTAAATACATGTTTATTTTTGAAAATATGTACTAAAAAAAGGAAAAGTCTGTAATATGGTAACTAGTAGTAACTGTAAGCATCTATCTTTGATAGGTTTATGTTTATATACAGAAAGAAAAAAACCACAGTCACATCATGTAACAACATAAAAAACATAAATGTGTTGAAACTAAAACAGGATCTTTTCCCTAGATATTTTATTTTTTTTTTTAATTTTATTATTTATTCAATTGTGCGCATGTGCGTGCGCGCGTATGTCTGTGTGTGTGTGTGTGTGTGTGTGTGTGTGTGTGTGTGTGTGTGTGTGTGTGTAGAACCACGGACGAATTCGCGAACCACCATGGACACCTCCACCTCCTTCTGCCCCAGGATTCACAGGCTCCGCCCTACCAGGACCAGAAGCGCAGGCTGCCCCCGCTTCCGCCTGGCGTCTATACGTGGGATCTGGGATCTGAACTCAGGACCTTCCGCCTGCAAGGCGGAGGCTTAACCCCTGAGCCACCTCTCCAGCCCGATATCTTATTTTTTTAAAAGGTTTTTATTAGCACATAATTATACAAAGCAATGAGTTTCATAATGACATTCTCATGCATGTACATAATATATGGTGACTATATTTGCTCTCTCCTGCCCTCCTTTCCAATTGATTCTCTTCCTCCTTCCAAATAGGTCCCTCCCTTCTATTTACACAGCAGCTATTCTTGTGACTTACTGAGTTTCAGAGGGTTGCTTTAGAGACCTGGGTGAGAGATTATTTATAAAAAAGGATCTTTATTATAATACCATTCCTTTTTTTTTTTAGTATTTTGCATTTTGTTCAATATTTTCCTAAAACATAATTCTTGTGTTACAAATGCCTCACTGTAAATACCTATAATTTAACCAATAAATTTTATATTACCTATACTTACTGATTTATTTTGTTTTTGTGAAAGAGGGTCTCTTGTAGCCCTGGTGGCCTGAACACACTATATAGCTGAGTCTGGTCTTAAACGCGATTCTCTCGCCTTTACTTCACACACCCTGGGATTACAGATGTGTACTATCTACCATACCTAGTGCACAGTGTTGGAAATTTGGAAGGTCTGCTAAATGAACACTTTTCTTGCTGTATCTGTGCACATTTGCCATTATTTCCTAACATAAGTTCTAGAAATTGAGCATTCAGGAAGGATGTATACATTATTCTTACCCTAAGTGGTTATGTGTAGGGATTGGCATAGCATCAATGTGAATAACTTTGAAACATTTTTTGCCCATTTTAAATGTAAAGAAGGTAATTTGTTTTCATTTGCATTTTTTTTTTTTAATACTAGTAATCCTGGGTTTTGTGTGTGCACTGTCTTCAGGTCCTTTGCTTAATTTCTTATGACATTACATTTGATTTGTGGTTTTGGTCTTTCTTATTGTTGAGTTTTCTTAGCTGGGACAGGGGGGCCAGGCTGGCCTTGAATGCACTTTCCTTGGACTTTGGCCTTTGCTATGCTGGGACTGCAGTGGGCCACCAAGCTTTGCACTGCCAGTGGATTATTAAACAGTGAGCTATGTCACCTTATCACTTAGAATTGACATCAAAATCACGTGACTTGCCACTTAAACTCCTAATGTCCTATGAACTGGGTTTTGTGTCTGTGCTTTATGGTTCTAAGTGACTTGTCCCTTATTCTTCTTTTAAATATATATTTTGAAACAATTATAGACAGTACTGAAATAGTGTTATTTCTACCCACTCAGCCTAAAAGGTAAACATAACTATAGCATTATATCAAAATCAGCAGATACATATCAAATCGCTCTCTTTTGCACATGTGGATATGTGCATATATGTGGGTATGTGTACAACAGGGTATCATATGGGCTTGTGGTGGCCCAAGGGTGACTTTGGGAATCATCATAGATTGTTTTACCTTCTTACTACTTTCCTCTGGGGTTTCCCAGTCTCTGCTTTCCAGGGCCAGAAGCACAGGCTGCAGCCATTTCTGCCCAGCATTTTCATGTGGGATCTGGGATCTGAACTTGGGCCCTTTGGCTTGTGATACAAAGGCTTTAATCCATGAATCATCCCTCAAGTCACTTTTTATTTATTTTTATTTTGTGTGTATGTGTCTGTGTGTATGTACGTGTTTGTAAATCAGTGTGTCCTTGTGGAGGCCCAAGAGTTACCTCAGGAGTCATCCTGAATTGTTCTACCTCCTTTTTGCTTCATTTTGGGTTTCCCAGGTTCTGTCCGCCAGGGCGAGAAGTGCAGGCTGCTGCCATGTCTGCCTGGCATTTTTACGTGGGACCCAAGACCCAACTCAGGTAGTTCTGCTTGTAAGGCAGAGTCAACCCGAGCCATCTCTCCAGCCCTCAAGTCATCTTTTAAGGCAAATACCAAATTGCTTGAAATGCATGCAAATACTAACAAACGAGCAAACAAAACATCATTAATTAATCAGACTTCAACTGAGATTTAACAGAAAAGTTGCAGGTCTTGAGGAGCAGGTGAGACAGGTAAGGCGCCTCTCACAAATCTGGTGATTCAAGTCTGATTTGCGGAAGCCCACACAGTACGAGAAAACTGACCTCCTAACATGTCCTCTGATCTCCACTCGTGTGGCACTGCACGCATATGTGCATCCCACCTCTCTCTCTCAAATAAGTATTTTAAAAAGTTATAGGCCTTGGAAAATGATTCAGCACTTTGCCAAATTCAAATTCTTTTTAAGTTCGAAACGATCTCTTATTGGACTAGATGATCGAAACTCAGAAGTGCAAGAATGGACTGCAGGTGCATCTGGAAGGATGGCCACTAGTTGTCCCTGGCACAGAATGCACTTGTGGTGTTTGTTCTTTAGTTTTAGCCTGAGAAGAAGGCAGACTATAATAGAAAAAAATTTCCAAATAATGCAGAAGACACTTTTGTACCACTTGGCTGACAGAGTAATAATCGTGTCCACTCTAATTTCTACTATGTACTATTATGTCAGAAGGCTTAACACAACATAGACTTTATGCGGTTAATTTGTCCTTGATTGATGTATCTATACAGCTTGGGAGAATGAAAGGCCTGGAAATACTAAACCATATGAGCCAGTGTATATCTCTTTGACGTATCTAATAAGCATATCTTGAGTTTATGCCGTGGTCACTATTCAGACAGGAAGTAAGAGGAAAAATGTACCGTTACCTGCACTACATTTGGATACAGAGCAGCACACAGCATTGCTGATATCAGCTTGGGGTTCTCAGCATTGGTGTTTGCCTACGAGAGAATTGCAGCACCAGTCATATGAGCTTTATCAGGTCATGCGGTCACTTCTGCCTAAGCCCTGGGACTCACCACTAGATTTTACTTGATCTCTACTTTAAAACAAAAAGAGTATCTAATTTCCTTTTTGTTCATTATTGTTAAGTAGAAATCTACCAGACCATAATCACATGTGAGCTGTCTTAAAAAACCCTCAGGGATTCTTTCTGGCTGCGCACGCACAGCAGCTCTGAAGCCAGTGTCCAAGTGTGAGGCACACAGGACAGCTGCTGCCAGAGCCAAGGCGATGCTGGTGCCGTGCACTGAGTCTCCAAGACTGTGACCCAGTGATTCCTTCTGCACAGATTTGCAAAAAATACATGTGTGTGTGTGTGATATGTGCATGTTATACATGTATTATATATGTAATATATAAATTGTATATATTATACATATACACATCTATAAATACATATTATATACATATATGTATATATTATACACACATATACACACCACACACCACACACACACACACACACACACACACACACACACACACACACGCTAAGCAGATCCAGGTGTCAACCTGACAGCTGAAAGCGGAGCTCTGCATATCTGTGAAGAACTGGTAGTTAGGCGAGATCTGAGCAGCCCTACAGAAGAATCTCTAACTGAGGTGAGAAGAACCAGTCCACGGTGGGTGGAACCAGTACAGGGCAGGTGGGTAGTAAGATGGTGGAACTGATTCAGCACTTCGGCATACTTCAGCATCCTTTCAAGTGAGGTTTGCCCCTCTCTCAACAGTTATCGTGGACGTGGTGTGATCAGTCTCCTTGACTCCTGGTACTGGTATTGCCTCTCTGCCAAGCTGGACTGTAACTGAGAACTATAAGCAAGAGAAAACACCGTGTTCCCCTAAGCTCTTTGCTGTGAAGATATCAGCAATATGTAGACAAACACAACAACAACACACACACACACACTCTACATGAGCATCAGTGGAGAGAAAGATTTTAGGTGCAGAGCCTCCAGAGAATGCTAATTATCCTAAGAAAAGAGGAACAAGTTCATCTCAAAGAAGGGTTCTTTCCATAATTATGCTGAAACTCTTGAAGGTCATAAAAAGGCTGGCCTGGTTTGAGAAAATGTTACTGGAAAGTCTATTATGATGTCTATAAATTTTTTTTAATTTTTTTTTAATTATTATTATTTATTCAACCATGCGCGTGTGTATGTGCGTGCGTGTGTGTATGTCTGTGTGTGTGTGTCTGTGTATGTGTAGAACCACGGACGAATTCGCGAACCACCATGGACACCTCCACCTCCTTCTGCCCCCAGATTCACAGGCTCCGCCCTACCAGGACCAGAAACGCAAGCCGCCCCCGCTTCCGCCTGGCGTCTATACGTGGGATCTGGGATCCGAACTCAGGACCTTCCGCCTGCAAGGCAGAGGCTTAACCCCTGAGCCACCTCTCCAGCCCGACGTCTATAAATTTAACAAGAGCCAGTGCAGAATTTAAAAAATGAAAACAGTATCAACAATGGATGGAAAAACTCTCCCATTCTCAGGAATGTCAGCTGACAGATCTGTGACGGGCAAGTCAGGAGCCCCTAACCCGTACTCATGGAGCTTCCCTGAAGAACGGCCCTGAGGTACTGGCTGCGCATGTCAGTCACTTCCTAATTAGGGTGAAACAGCAGCACCCATTCTTTTTTTTTTTAATTAAAAAAATTTTTTTTTATTATTTATTCAATTGTGTGTGTGTGTGTGTGTGTGTATGTGTGTGTGTGTGTGTGTGTAGAACCATGGGCGAATTCGGGAACCACCATGGACGCCTCCACCTTCTCCTTGTTTACTCTGCCCCGGGATTCACAGGCTCCGCCCTACCAGGGCCAGAAATGCAGGTCGCCCCTGCTTCCGCCTGGCGTCTATACGTGGGGTTTAGGATCTGAACTCAGGACCCTCCGCCTGCAAGGCAGAGACTTAGCCCCTGAACCACCTCTCCAGCCCCAGCAGCACCCACTCTTTACCTCTTCTCCGGTGGCACTGAGGACCCCATCTCCTCCTTGGGCTCGTTTTTCAATTTCTCTGGCTCTGAGCCCCTCTTTCACAAACCCTATATCAGACAACAGCTCAGTGAACTGCCGTTTGAGGCTGGCCATTTCCTGAAAGAAAAGGGGAAACCTTTAAAAAGTGGGCCAACATATTCAAGAGTGCTGAATGAATGGGCAGCGTCAGTGGATAGCACGGATGTGCCCTAGGATCATGGAGTGGTACCATGATGACCGTGCCTGCTCCTTCTCAGAATGGGATGCTCCTCACTTAACACACTGGCAGGCACGGTGACTCAGTCACATGGAAGCCCAAACCCTTCAGAAAAACCAAGATGCATTTTTTTTTATCATATTAAGGTTTTAATAAGGAAATCTGAAGATGTCGTTATAAGGGAACGATTACAACTTTTCTGAAACCTCTAAGGCTCATTTTTCTAACTCCATATTATACTTTAAACTATTTTCATTATTAGAAAACATTAGACTTTCCAGAAATGATGGTAAACATAAATGCAATTTACTTTGCTTTTAGCACCATTTTCATTTTTTCAATTTCCCTCTGCTTGCATTTCTGTTCAGTCCTTTTAGCCCCATGTACTCATGTCTGGGCTGGTTAATGTTTGTCTCAATGGAACGCCTTTGCAGAACTTTCCCTTCTCCTCCTACCACGTGGTCTTGCTGGCTCACATCTGTTGCTAGGAAGAGGGATGTCATGACTGTTTTAGATTGAACACAAACTATCTCCTGTGGCTACTGTTCAAATACAGGTTGCAAGAACCTAGCGCAGTGGCTTGTGCCGTGACCAGAAGGTTGACGGCATTAGACAGTTTTAAGCCCGAGTGTTAACACGGGAAGATTCCAGCACTTTGAAAGGTGGGGAGGGGCTATGGTGTAGCTCAGCTGTGGAGGGTTCGCCCAGGTTGCATGAAGTCCTGGATTTGATCCTCAGCATCACGCACAGTTAGGTACTAGATGAGAAGATGACAATCCAAGAAGAAACACTACCACCTCTTCATGATTCAAATACTTTTTTGTATGCATGTGCGTTTGCGCGCGGCATGCATGCGTGCATGTGTGCGTGTGTGTGTGCGCGCGCGTGTGTATCAGAGGATAATGTGTATGACTGTGAAGGACCAAAGATGTCTTCAGGAATTACCCTAAATTGCTCTGCCTTCTTTTTGACTTTGTTTCCCAGGCTCCACCTTCCAGGGCTGGAAGTGCAGGCTGCCACCATTTTCCCCTTTTGTTTGCGAGACAGAGGCTTTAACTCCTGAGCCACCCGTCCGGCCCTTAAATACTTTTTTAATGCACCAACTAAACATGGATAACAGCAAAAATATAGCCAAGATTTTAAATATACCAGAGTTCTTTTCATGATAAGGTATTAAGTCTAAGTTACACTAAAATTTAGTAAGAAATGTAAGCTAAAAAAGTACCACACAGGTGTGGTGGCATGTGCCTATAATCCCATGCTTGGGTTGGAGGTTGAGATGGGAGGAACTTGAGTTTAAGGCCAGGCTGGGCTACATATTAAAACTTTGTTTAAATTAAAAAAAAAAAAAAAAAAAAAAGAAACAAACTGCCAGCTATGTGTGGAGCACTGTTTCAGCAATGGGAAGAGTCTGAACGACAGGCCGGGCCTCTGCCCCAGCATGACTCACTGGACAGAGAGAGAAGTGTGTAAGTCCATGTTGGGCAGCAGGCAGTACTAAGACCATCAGTCTTTCCCCATCTCCAGTCTCTGTATCTTTGCAAAAGGCCCAGTATTTTAATTTTATGTTTTTTGGATATGTTTTGTTTTGAAACAGGGTATCACTGTGAAGCCCTGGCTTGGAACTTACTGTGTAGGCCAGGTAGATGGCCTTGAACCTGGGGTGATCCCCCTGCTCCTGTCTTCCATGTGTTGGAATTACAGGTGTGCACTAATATGCCCAGCTGATTCTGGGGATTATTACAGAATATAGATATATTTTACATTTTAGCTCTAAGACCACTTTTGGAGGAGACCTGCCACAGCAGAGGGCGCAAGCTCAACCTGTGATCACACAAAAGCAAACCTTCCTTTCTCTTCTCTGCTCACTATTCACACAGTATGTTCTGATGGACATAAGGAAAATTAGCAACAAAAATGTGGCTCAGTATTAGTCCTTTGGTTTTTGGGGACACAAATCCCACTGAGAATCTGGTGACGGCTAGTCTCTCTTGAGACTAATGCACAAGTGCAGAAGCACTTGATGTTACATGCAGTTTCAGGAGTTTCTGGACCTAGGTTAAGAATTTCTGGAGTGGGGCTGGAGAGAAGGCTCAGAGGTTAAGCTTCTGCCTCACAAGCAGAAGGATCTGAGTTCAGATGCCAGATTCCATGGAAAAAAAAAAATGCCAGGTGAAAATGGTGGTGGCCTGTTCTGGCCTTGGAAGGGAGAGCCTGGGGAACTCCACAGCAAAGCCAAAAGGAGGTGGAGCAATCTAGACTGATACCCCAAATCACCCTTGGGCTGTCATGGGCACACACAGCACTCTCTAATACACACACACACAAATACATAAATATTAAAAAAAAACATGTTTGGGGCAAGTACTGAGAAAAATGACGAGTAGCAAGCTGGAAGCTTCGCCACGCTAATATTCTACTCTATCTTCCATATTAAGAAAGGAAACCAGGTCAGGTGGCAGTTTCAGCAGTGAGGGTCTCATGTTCAGGAGTCCATTTTCCACAGCTGGGAGAGCCAAACAGATTCCAGAAACGGCATTTCTGTTGTTCAGACAAGTGTGATGAAGGCACATCACCCTCCGGCGAGTTACACGATGGAAAATGAACGAAAGCAAAAACCACTCACCTGCAGCACTCTTCCCGACAAGAAGTTCTGTCTGCAGTAGTTGTAAGTCGAGCGCATGCCTTCCTTTGTGCTCAGCTGCCATCCCTGGACAGTGGAGGAGACCACGATGAGTCTACTACGACTATGGCGCCAACTCCGGAAGTTGACCTATGCTCCATGGTCACACACTTACCTTATATGCGCGCAGAAGGGCCAGATAGTCACTGTTTGCAAACGCAAATTCCAGTTTCTTCTGATTGGCCTCTTCTTTTTTATCCCAGGGAGACACCTAAATAAGGAAAATGGATTTGCAGGACACATTTATCTGAGGTTTCAAACAGCCCACGTGTTGTTGAAGGCAGCTGCTCTGGGTCAGTGTCTTGTGTGGGGCTCGTCTTTGTTCTCAGTCCTCAATGAATCCCACGAGTCGGAAATAAGCTCTTCTGGATCTCTTAGTTCCAAACGGGGACAGTCATCAAAAAGCCACTGAGTCTAAAAGCTGTATCAGCTCTGTAGTTAGTTAACTTGTTTGTGTATGTATGTATGTATGTACGTACGTACGTATGTATGTATGTAGTATGTATGTATGTATGCATGTATGTATGTTTGCTTTGTTTTGAGACAGGGTATCGCTGTGAAGCCCTCAGCTGGAACTTCCTATGTACCCCAGGTTTGGGTGATCCTCCTACTTCTGCCTCCCAGATGCTGGAATTATAGGTGTGCACTACTGTGTCCAGTTTATTTTGGGGATTTGTGAGATGGAGTCTCATTCCATAGCTCAGGCTGGTTTCAAAGCCAGGGTCGGCCTTCTGCTCAGCTTTCTTGAATGAGAAGTTGTCTTCCTGCCTTAGCATCCCACATGCTAGAGTTACAGATGTGAGCCACAATGCCCAATGCTCTGTAGTATCTTTATTTTACAAATTCATGACCCCCCATGTCTCTTATACTGAGGATTAAACTCAGGGCCTTGGCATGCTAGGCAAATGTCGTTTCATAGATTCATTTGTACAACGTTTACTTCTTACTGTCTGTGGTTCGGGGAGGAAGTGCACATGTGCGGCGGTCAGAGGACAGCTTCTGTGGAGCTGGTTCTTTCCATCCGCCTTTACATGGCTTCTGAGGACTGAGCTCAGATGGATACACTGAGCCATCTCACCATATATAGATTCTAGATTTTTGTTCATCATCTATATTTCATCTTTCCTGATTCTCTACCCGTGATGTTTTCCTATTTTTATGTTTACAGGTCCTCTTTTGCTTTAAAAAATTGTAAGTCAAACTATTTAAAGTTATTCCATGTATTCCTTGCTTTTTGAAATTAGAGTTCTTGCTATTCGCTATTTTTCTATGAGTAACAGCAGACAAAAACGTATCTTTAATTCTTTTTTAAAAATCATTTATCATGTGTGCATATGTATGTGTGCACACATGCCACGGTACACATGTGGAAGCCAGAAAACTTGAGGGCTGGTACCCTTCTGCTATGTGGTTCTGGGTATTGAACTAAGGTTGCCAGGTTTGCACAGCAAGTGCCTTTGCCTACCGCGGCACTTCCTAAGCCTGACAGCTCTCATTGTTAAGTTTTTGTATGGGGCGTGGATCTTTTTAAGGAAAGGATAATATTGTACCCTGAAAAATTCACTTCCCACACACGAGTGAGTTTTTCATGTGCTCTGAAGCCCTAGTGTCTCCTTTGAGACCTGGGACGTAAACTCCAGTTTAGACAAATGCTGTTCACTTACGAAAGGAGACTTGAAGGCCAAGCTGGCAGCAATGGTGAGCGCAGGGTCCAGACAGCGGAAGATTGACCCGAACAGCATCAGTTTGCCGATTCTCACATCCACGGGCAGAGAAGCCAAGTGGTAGCCTAACGGGGTCAACTTTTCATCTGGAGTTAAAGCTCCCAAGTCTCGCAACCGTATTTTTGAGGCTCGAAGAGAATCGGCATGTGGAGGCTCGATGAGCCGAGAGAACACCGACTGGAGATTATGTGCGCTAAACATTTCTAGAATTTTAATCCTGAAAACAGGAAACACAACAGTTACTTGCAAATTCTCTACGTGGTGAAAGGAAGTAGAGGAACAATGGCTTTCTTGAGTGAGATACATACATGCTTTTATAAACCATACCATGCTGGGTTTTCTTGTTCAGATAGCCCAGGCTGTCCTGGGACTCCTCCTGCCTCCACCTCCCGGGTTCCAGGATTATTAGACAGGCGCCATCACAGTTTAAATGAAATGTAAAATGTCTTTCGTGCCTTCCAGTTTCCCAGTAATAAATGACAGACACACTTTTCATATTCTAAAGCTTTCGTATTCAGAACACGATTCTTTCTCTTTTTAAATCAACCTTCAAAAATGCTTCTTTCTGCAGCAGTGGGTTCCAATTTTGAATTATGATTAAAGAAAAAGGGGTGGTGGATGTGGAACAAGTGGAACCCTGTTCACTGCTGGCGGGAAGACAGAATGGGAGACAGGACAGAGGCCCCTCCAAACAAAGCAAAAACAGAAGCACCGTAGCTGATCCGGCAAGCCTATTTGTACACTGAACAGGTACAAGAGGAGCTCGGAAGATACTGCACTCGCTGTTTACTGAAGCATTATGGTCAACAACCAAGAACTGGAAATGAATCAACATATGAAATCATACAGAGAAAATGGAATACTATTCGCCCTTAAAGAGGACTGCACAACTTTAAGACCGCTACGCTTACTCCTTTTCAGACCTTAATTACATCCTACAACCCCAGCACTTGGGTGACAGAGACAGGAGTGTGGAGGCCTGCATGGCAAAAGTCACCAAAACCAATCAGTCACTGTCCACTGTGTTCTGCTTAGTAACGGATTTTGAAAAAGTAATGTATTACATTGTGAAATTCAACAACTTTTCAGAAGAGAAAAGTATACACACATTTATTTCATTTATATTTAAATATCTATCTAATACAGTTTTACCTTTTCATTAATGTACACGTATTTGGTACTTAGTTTTTTTTCCACTTAAGGTACTTCATCTTAAGTCATGCAAGGCAGTAATGAACATACTGAAACTTCAAAAAGGCTGAATTATGTTGTCATGTAAAATTTTCTCACTACTGAAAGCTTCAAGAGTCGCATATGCTGCAGACATGACACATGTTCCCTACCTGCTGCCATGACGGGTTCTATCTGCCCTGGAACCCTCGGCCAAGATAACCCAAATCCTTTCTTCCTGCAGTTGCCTGGGCGACAGCATTTTGTCACGACCACAGAAGAGTAACCTGAATTGTAAGTCTGATCGTGTCCCTAATTTACAGCGTATTCTTGAACCCTATTTCAAGGCTGTGCCTTGCAATGTGGGAGATCTCGATATGAGGGAAGTTAAAAGGAATGGCGAAGCCACACTTGAAGAGCTTTTCCTTTGCAAACAAACGAGCTCACCCATGAGTATTCTCAGCAAGATGTCTTATAGGAAAAAGAAAACATGGAACTTAAATAGGGTGAGAAACATTTACTTTCTGGAGCAGAATACACGAGTCAAGACGCAACCTTAGACACAGTTGTTCCAGGGGTACTCTCTGTATTTCTGGTAGCTGCTGCTTTAAAAGCTGGTGATTGTAGTGGTGGCTGGTGAATAAGTGGAAGCAGACTCCAGATGCTACACGGCCTGCCCGGCCTTTCCTCTGCAGAGCATTGGCTTGAGATACAAACGTGTCTTCTAGACTTTCCATCCCTTTGCTGGCATCATATCTACCAAAGGAAAATAAACATGAGTTGCACGTATATATGTGCATGCAGGTGCAACACGTATGTGGATGCATATGTGTATATGCATGTAGACAGAAGTCGACCTTGGTCATCATTACTCAGGTGCTGTCCGCTTTGTTTTGTTTTCTTTTTTCAGACAGGGTCTTCCACTGGCCTGAACTTACCAAGGAGGCTAGGCTGACCGTCAACGACCCCCAAGAATCTACTTGTTGCCACCTCCCCAGAGTTGGAATTCCAACTGTAAGTCACCACATCTGGCTTTTTTTAAAATTTGATTTTAACATGGGCTCTGGGCACTTGACACTAGCCCAAAATGAGTTACTCTTCATAGAACGGTCAAGAGTACTTGGTAGGAACAACTACCTTATAACTACCTTACTCAACCAGAAGGAAAGCAGTGGCCTGTGTGTTCTAGGACAGTGGAGTCCCTTGTGGGAGCAACTTGAGCTGATTTGAACAGTTTCAGGTGCATCTACAGATATTTTCTTTTTCCAATTTTTTTTTTATCCAAGTCACGTAAAAATCACACGAGAGAGTAAGAAGAAAATGAACTCACTCCAAGGTGAAACAACACTTTACTCCCTCGCTTGACTTAAGATTTACCGGGCTGCTGTTAGAATCTCCCCCCAGCCACGTACAGCTCCTTAAGACACCCCGTGTTACTGCACCACTGCACCACAGCCGATACCTCTTTTCTTTCATCTTCCCACAATCGATGACATAAACCACATCGTCGATGGTTATGGATGTCTCGGCAATGTTGGTGGAAATGATAATCTTAGTGACGCCGACGGGAGGCTTCACGAACACAGCTTGCTGCTCTTCACTGGACAGGGATGAGTGAAGTGGGTGAACAACACATCTGAAAGAAAGAAAACCTCACTAAGTATTCTCGCGGAAGCTGCAGTCGGCTGGGAGCGGATGACTCAGATTATCAGCAGCACCTCGGAACCAGTCCTCAAGGCACAGCTCCTGCAGGCGGGAAGGTTTCCCCTGATCCTTACAAAATACTTACACAGTACAATAAACTAAACACCTTGTAGCAGTGTGGGAAAAGTGTTAGGGTACAGTAAACTGTCTAGAGGAATAATTGATGTTCCACAAGTGACAGATCCAAAATAAACTAACCAGCTAGGAATAATCTTTCTCTTAAGTCCAGAGACAGTGAGACCAAGCTTGTGACATATACTAGGACATATTATTCAATTTCTAGGAATTGTCTTTTATTAGCTAGCTTTCCCCTGAGATGCGAAGGGAATAGGAACTGCTGAATATTATTCTCTCAAAATGACAAACTTCTTTGTTATTATTAATGCTGGCTTCCTCTTATCTTTCTCTCCTCCTAAGTAATCCGTCGACTGAGATTACACGCAAGTTTGCTCAGTCATTACACTAAGGGAAGACAAACATTTTTCTTTATGGAATACAATAATGTTTCCTGGCGCGACATGTTTGTCTATTTCCAGCTGGAATAAGCAAATGGATGCTTGAGGAGCGATACCGAGTGTAAAGAGGTGCAGAGTATCTGTGCGATTCATCTTCGTAGATTGCTCTGATGGGGGACTACGGGTGGGCAGAGAAATCCACTTACCGATTACTACGTCTGTTGTTGAAAAGAGAATTAGACTGTAGCTGCTCATAAAGCATTTTGATTTCTGCTAGTCCTGGTAAAAATACAAGTATAGCACCTGGATATAAAAAGAGAATCAATTCAGATAAATGAGTAACTATTTAAAGCTGTTTAAACAGCTTGATAATGTCTCTAAGGGTTTAAGTGAACACGAAATCATGCTTTTTTTTAAAATACATTTTCTAACTTAGTAAGGACAAAACTGAGTAGTAGTATTCTATGACAACAGAAAAGTGAGATGTTGAACAGCAGGCCTTAAGTTACAAGAGAGATTAGCCGTGTGTGTGTGTGTGTGTGTGTGTGTGACTGAGTATTGAAACCTCTACCTTGCATACACCAGACAAGTGCTTATCACCAAGTTACACCCTCAGCCCTAGCTAACCTCTATCCACATATGCCCTTAGCGCGCTGACACTGCAAGTCCTTCTAACCCTGCAAGACCGGGAGACTCTTCTGTTAATGGATCTAAACATTTTACTGGGAATGAGAAGAGAAACTACAGCTGGTTGTCTAACCGGGTTATTTAAAATCAGATTTTAAAGAGATAGTGTATTAGAGAGTGGGGAAATGAAAAGAACAGGGTAGAGGGTACATGTGACTACAGTGTACAGTAATCTATTAAACTATTTAAAAAGTCTATAAAAACTATTAAAAATAAAAGAGGTAGTACAGTAACTAACCACATCATATTAACCATTGGTAGCCTTTAGAATTGCACAATGAAAGAAAATAAACAGGGTCCAATGCATTTCTGTCCTCGGCAAATTGCCTTCTGTTGTGTTCTGCTCACTGAAGACGCCACTGGCCACTTGGCTGAGCTCCCTTACCACCACACATGCCCCTGAATGCCTAGTTGGCCCTGTGCTGGGTGCACCTGTGCTGGGTGCAGTGGGGTACACAAACAAGGACCTTCCCACAGAGAACTCATCACCTATTATTTAGCAATGTTATTCTCTCCGATAATTACCAAGGTAACTAAATTAATGCCAAAATAAAAGTCTAAGAGGGCAAAAAGAGATCTTGTGGGTTTTTCTTTCAAATTCTTTATGGTGTCGACGAGTGTTCACGTACTTTAGTTTATCTGTTCCTGCAGGGGCCTCTTTCCCTTTCTTTCCCGTTCCCTTTTCTTTCTCTATCCCCTTTCCTCAAACACATCCCTCCGCCCTCTGTCTTTCCCACCCCTCTCTCTTTTTTGGAGATAAGGTCTCATGTCTCATGTAGCCCTGGATGGCTTCCAATTCGCTATGTAGCCAAAGATGACCTAGAACTTTGGATTCTCATGCTTCTAACTCTGTTTCAATTACAAGTGTTCACTACCACATCCAGTTTATGTGATGCTAGAAAATAAATCTAGGGCTTTATGCGCGCTAGGCAAGCACCCTACCAACAGAGCTATGTCTTCAGCCCTACTTTTTATTTTTTCAGCCATAAGTGTGTGTGTGATGTTGGGGGTGGAGCCCACCAAAGCCTCTGTGCACGGCTGAGCACATGCTTACTACTGAGCTAGTCTCTAGCTCCACGTGGTTCTTTTAACTGTAAAAAACTTTATGTGAGAGGACTTACGACTGCTGTCATTTTATAAACAAAGAAACTACAGCACAGCAGAGATAAGGACCTCCTCCAAGGGGACACGATTTTCTACAGGGCAGAGCTGGGAACTTCATCAGACTAAAGCTCCATCTCAGGCCACTGCCCTGGGGCCTTCGTGTGCAGAGTGAGTCTGCATGTGGTTCAAACCCTCAGGACTAGACTGTCCGTTAACCAGACACCTAGTGTTCACTAAGTGACTCTCTCGGGCCTGAGGAAAGCAGCAGATACCTGGAGGGTAGGAGTGTTTGCCATCCACGATCCACTCTAACAAGGCCTCGATTAATTCGAGGTTAACCTTTTCGAAATCCATGACAGACATTGTCTTGATGACTGATTTGCTCACCCCTAAAAAAAAGTAAACATCAGAAGGGCAATTACACCTCACTGAAGACAATCTGCCTTCGATTTAGATGAACATCATGCCAATTCAATAACATGGGTGTCATGTTTGCATGTCACATTTAACATACTAACGGAATTTTCCTTTTATCCCCCTGGCCCCCAAATACAGGCTTCCCAGAAGAACTTTCTTTTTTCAGGCAGGCCTCGAAGTCACTATGTAGCTGAGGATGACCCTGAACTTCTGAGCCTCTACCACCGCCTGGGACTGGCACCGCAGGTGTGTGCCCCCGCTCCAGGTGGTGCTGGGATCAAATCAGGGTGTCGTGCAGGCTGGGCAAGCCCTCTGCCCCGCCTAGAAGCGCCTGCTTTCTTCGGAAGTGGCTGTAGGGCAGCCTTTGCCCCGTCAGAACTTTGAACTCTCCCCTTTCTTCCTTTTCACCAGCATGTATTTATTGAAAGTCTGAGGTCCAGAAATTAAGTTTAAAATCAAATCAGTTTAGAAACTCCAGTCAGTCAAATTGTGAGTCAGATCACCTGGAAGTCAAAGTAACAATCATCCATGGAAACACACGAGAACGCAGTTTTTGTTTTGTTTTTAACTAGCATCTTTACAAATGCTAAACCTTTATGCTTTTTCGAGACAATGACAAAAGTTACAGATCCTGCTGAAAAGATACATATGAATTTAAGGGTTTCCAACACTCTCAACTTAGGATAAGCGTCTCATAACCTCCTCCTAATCCAGTGGAGTCTTAGTACAGCTCTCTGGGTTGTAGATTTCAGTTCTTTGAAGTGAACAGTAGTACATTCCTGAAGTGACTGACTCTCCGACGACCACAGCCCTTTCTTCTTGAGTTTCCCCTGTGGTCCACCAAGGTTGACATCAAGTGGGGGGTGGTGTCAACGCCCCTTGTGAAGCTGCTGGGTCTGAGGAAGGGCACAAGTACAGTTCCTAAACAGTGCTGTGCTGGGGGAGTGAATCCCCCACTAGGCAAAGAGAGAAGAAACAGGCTACGCAAGCAAGGAGGAGAAAGAATCAACGAACTAGAAAAAGGCTGAAGTGAAGATAGCCTTTTTCTTTTCCTTTGTTTAGTAGCTTTAACTAATCAAACTTACTAAATAGGTAGGATATTAGTTTTTAAAAACTGCAAAATATTTGAGGGTATGGAGAGATGGCTAAGGTAAGTCTTTGCCTCGAAAACAAAAGGACCCAAGTTTGGATGCCAGATCTCAAGTAAAAAAAAAAAAAAAAAAAAAAAAGCCTGACAGATCCCACGTAAAAAATGCCTGGAAGGGGGCTGAAGAGGTGGCTCAGGGGTTAAGCCTCTGCCTTGCAGGCAGAAGGTCCTGAGTTCGGATCCTAGACCCCACGTATAGACGCCAGGCGGAAGCGGGGGCGGCCTGCATTTCTGGTCCTGGTAGGGCAGAGCCTGTGAATCCTGGGGCAGATAAACAAGGAGGAGGCGGAGGCGGTCCATGGTGGTTCCCGAATTTGTCCGTGGTTCTACACACACATACACACACACACACATACACACACACACACACACACACACACGCATGCATACATGCACAATTAAATAAATAATAATAAATTATTATTAAAAAAAAAAAAGCCTGGAAGGCGAAGCCTATGAAACCCTAGAGCACATGCACTCAAGTGCCCTCTTCTACACACACACACACACACACCCCCTCAGGTGTGCACACAATTAAATTTCTGAATGGTGAAAAAAACACCAAGATCAGATAGATCCAAGAGTTGGTTTGTTCTGAAGCAGGAAACAGAAGCACAGCTAAGCAAGCAGAGTGTGTGCATCGGTAGTTCCAGATACACACTTACAGGCTGAAGCAAGGAGCTCTCTTGAGGCCAGGAGTCGAGACCAGCCTGGGCAGCACAGTAAGACATTTTGGAACAAGGAGAGACAGGAGGTTCCTTTGATCCCCCACCCCACTGTTGGTTTTCTTCCTTCCTAAGGGCTTTTAAAAAAAGTTAATGTGTGTGTGTGTGTGTGTGTGTGTGTATCTGTATGTACGTGTCTGTGTGTATCAGAGGGCACTGCGTGTGTCCATGGAGGCCCAAGGATGATTTTGGGTACCATCCTGGATTGCTCTACCTCCTCTTGGCTTTGTTTTGGAGTTCTCCAGGCTCCACCATCCAGGGCTTGAAAGTAGAGGTCACTGTCATTTCTGCCTGGTGTTTTAACATACGATCTGGGATCCAAACTCAGGTCCTTCTGCTTGTAAGGCAGAGACAACCTCCAAACCATCTCTCCAGCCCCCTAAGGGCCTTTCTTTCTCTCAATCCTAATCTTAAAATCTGTATTAAAATCTCTTAATAAACTCCAACTCTACTTCTGAAAAAAGAAAAAAATCAGAGAGAGAAAAAGAGAAAGCCATCACACAGAAGCTAGGTACAGGTCGGTTTTCTGACCAACTCCTTCACTGTTCTCCCTTAGAAGATGCTCAGAGAGGTACTCTTTTTCACTATGGTAACCTCTGCTTCAAAATAGAACTTCGCTCAAAGTTATTAGAGAAAATTCTTAAAATTTGAAAGAAAGACCAAAATTATCTGTCTATAAATTAGTAGAAAAAAGAAATAGGAATTACCAGTTGATGCGATGCATTAAAGTCCCACATCTCTGTTTACCAGCGGGGCTGTGCTTGTGGGTTTGTATGACCTTATTTGCTTCTCTGAAGAATGCTATTTGATAGACTGTGAAGCTGAGGCAGCAGTGTAGGGTTTGGGAAACTGAGGTAGGAGGACCATGAGTTTGAGACCAGTGACTACATAGTGAAACTGCCTTAAAACACAAATGGAAGCTGAGGCATTAAAGAGGATAAGGAATAGGTTTAAGCTTAGACAGCTTACCTCAGAACTGAATCCATAGCTCTATGAACCAAGTCTGTTCTTCTTGTCTGACATTTTAAGACACTGGAAAGGTTAGGCAAAATGGTGTCTGGGGACTCTTCATCTACTCCTGATTTCTTTTTTTTTTTATTTGTTCATGTGTGTGTTTGTGTGTGTGTGTTTGTGTAAGAGTGCAGTGTACCCCTGTGGAGGACCAAGGGTGACTTTGGGAATCACCCTGGATTGTTCTACCTCCTAACTGCTTTGCTCCGAAGTTTCCCAGACTCCGCCTTCCAGAGCCAGAAGTACAGACCAATTACATGGGACCTAAGATCCAAGCTCTGTTTGTGAGGCAGTATCTCAACCCCTGAGCCATCTCTCCAGCACCCTCCACTTTTTAAAATGTGCCGAGGACCAAACCCAGGGCCGTGCACTTGCTAGGCAAGCGCTGTCACTATACTGTCCCCAGCTCCTCTGCAGAGCTCCCTAAACAGCAGAGTAATGGTCAGCACTGATGATTCTTCATGGATCATTCTTGGAAGATTTCCATCCCCATCTAGGATGGGGAATAATCTTTGATAAGACAAAGGAGGCAGGAACCAGAGTTAGAGGCGCTTACTTATAAAAGATAAATATCCTGGTTTGGAAGGACTAGAAGAACAAGGATTGAAGTCTGTGGGAAAGAGAATTGAAAGCAACTGGGTACTATGTCTAGTCTCCATTTTAAGGATGAAGGCAAAGAAGTAACCTTGAACTTTTATGTACACCTCCCAGCTTATGTGTACAGTTGACTAAACAGGGGCAGCAAAACATAAATTAAGATGCTTTTCGGAGAGCACTCTTAAAATAAGTTATTTTATTTATTTGTTTTTCCACAGGAGTCTTTCTATGTCGTACAAGCTAGCCTTGAATTCCTAGCCTCAAGAGATCTTCCTACCTCAGTGTCCTAGTAGCTGGAAGTGTAGACATATGCCACCACATCTGGCTAAAGAGTGTCATTATTGGAGGTCACAGAACAATCTTTGGATGTAGGTTCTCGCCTTTTCACCTAGGCTGAAACAGGGTGTCTTCCCCTTGGTGTAAAACAGGCTAGCTGGCTCACAAGCTTCTAGCAATTACTGTCTCCACCTCCCATTTCCCTAAGCATGCTGGTAGTACAGGTACTTGCATTACTGTATCTGACAGTGGCTCTGGGGCTGTGAGTTTAGGTCTTTGGGCTTTGTGTGGCAGGCTCTTTAATAAAATGTAAGGGCTGGAGAGATGGCTCAGGGGTTAAGACTCTGCCTTGCAAGCAGAAGGTCCTGAGTTCAGATCCCAGGTCCTATGCAAAAATGCCAGGTGGAAGCTGTAAAAATGCCAGGTGGAAACTGAAGTGACCTGCACTTTTAGCCTTGGTGGGCGGAGCCTGGGAAATCCCAGAGCAAAACAAAAAGGAAGTAGAAGCAATCCAGGATGATTCCCCAAGTCACTCTTGGTCCTCAACAGGGACACACAATGCCTCTGACACATATACACATACTAACACATGCAAAATAATAAAGTATAAAAAATTCCTATAAAAAGGTGGTAAGTTATCTCCTGTGCCACCTCTCCAGTCCAAGATTTTAAAAGCCCAGGAACAAATGCCAAAACCACTGAGTGAAGTGTACAAAATAGAGGGACTTAACTACGAAGGGAATAAATAATAACTGCACAAGGCAGAAGCTTAGTGAAGTGATCAGTCAACTGCACCGATAAAGAAGTAAACCAGGAGCAAGCGTCTCCTCCTATCACAAGGTGAGACTTTGACATTGTTTGAAGACAAAACTAAACGGAAGGACACTCTATACAATAATGTCAAAAAATGTTAAGGTTGAGCTGGGTATGCCTATAATCCCAGCATTTTGGAGATAGAGGTAGAAAGGTCAGGAGTTCCAAGCCATCCTTGGCTATATTCTTGGTTTACAGTTTGAAGCCAGTCAGGGGTAAATGAGACCCTGTCTACAAAAAAAAGAAAAAAAAGTCAAGATCATGAAAGACGAAAACTAAGGAGCTATTCATATCTATGGAAGCTGAAATGTGGATGTGAACTGTGGGATTCAGTGAGAGCATTAGCATTAGATGTCTTCATTTTGATCTATGTACAGTAGCTATGTGAATGGCTCCATCCTCAGGTAGTATGAACAGATGTTAGGAGTTCTAGAGTATCAGGTAAGGAAGTAATTCATAAGAGATTCGAGGTAAGGGCTGGGGATACAGCTCGTTGGTGGAGTGCTTGCCTAGCATGTACAAGGGCCTGGTTCTGTTCCCAGAGCTGCAGTAAAAGAAGGGAGAGAAACTGGGAAAAAATACATACATACATACATGGACAAATGAAATAAAATATTAATTGTTGAATTGAGGTAAATGGCATAAGAGAGTTGTGAAGTTTGGTTTATTTATTTTGTATTCATTCATTCATTCATTCATTCATTCATTCATTCATTCAGAGTGTGTGTGTGTGTGTGTGTGTGTGTGTATCAGAGGGCACTCTGTGTCCTTATGGAGGCCCAAGGATGACTTTGGAAATCATCCTGGGCAGCTTCTACCTTCTTTTTGGTTTGCTCTGGAATTTCCCAGGCTCCACCCACCAGAGCCAGAAGTGCAGGCCCATGCCAGGTTCAGCCTGGCGTTTTTATGTAGGACCTGGGATCTGAACTCAGGACCTTCTGCTTTTGAGGCAGTCTTAACTTCTGAGCCATCTTTCCGAGAGTTGTGTAGTTTTGAGAACTTTGAATTTGAAATCACATAAAAATGAAAAATTACCTCCAAGATTTTCTCTAACGAATATTGCTTTTTTTTTTTTTTTTGCTGTTGTTGCTATTGTTTATTGTTTTTTTAGAATCAGGGTCTTATTCTGTAGCCAAGCTGGTTACAAACGAGCAATCCTACTGCCTCAGCTTCCTGAGTGCTGGGATTATAGAGGTAGCATAATCAACTTTTTATTCTTTCTTTCAAATTAATTAATTAATTTTGTGTGTGTATGTGCACATGTGTATATATATCGGAAGGCAGTGTGTCCCTGTGGAGGACCAAGGGCAACTTTGGGAATCATCCTGGATTGCTTTGCCTCTTTTTTGCTTTGCTTTGTGGTTTCTAGGTTCTACCTTCCAGAGCTGGAGTATACATCGTGGATATGATCTCAGGTCCTTCTGCTTATAATGCAAAGTCTTAACCCCTGAGTCATCTCTCCAATCCCCATTTTTTAGCTTTTTTTTTTTTTAGGGAGTTTTATTATGTAGGTTGGCTTACAACGTCTTTGCTGACCCTGAATTCCAAATCCTTCTACCTTTGCCTCTCAAGTGCCAGAATTTATAATTTATGCCAACACACCCAACTTCTGCTCACATTTTTTTTAAATAATCAGAACAATATTCCCTGGCAAATATAGTAACAATATAATCTAAGTATGTATTAGAACTGCTGTTTTTCTAAGTTTAATTTTTTAAAAATTATTTATTCAATTGTGTGTGTGCATATGTGTGTGTGTGAGTGTGTAGAACCATGGGCGAACTCTAGAACCGTCATGGACCGCCTCCACCTCCAGCCTACCAGGACTGAAACGCAGGCCGCCCCCGCTTCTGCCCGGCGTCTATACGTGGGGTCTAGGATCCGAACTCAGGACCTTCTGCCTGCAAGGCAGAGGCTTAACCCTGAGCCACCTCTCCAGCCCTGTTTTTCTAAGTTTAAGATCTTTCTTATGAATAAAAAAGCAATGTAACTATAAAACAAAAGGACTATTTTTCTTTTTTTAGATCATGGAAGGAAAATAAAAATGTGAAACTTTGGGCATAGTTCTGCTATTTTCCAAGTAAGCCCATTACCTTTATAGCGGGCCAGGAGCTGCTTAAAATCTAACTGCTGATCTGGCACGGCATCTTTGACGGAATCATCATTCTGGAGGTGAAGAGACAGCCTCAGGTCTTCCTCCACTTCTTCAAATGCAGTTCGGTTGCGCCTTGCTTTGAGCTTTTCCTTTGCAATCTGCTTCATGGACCGCATGTAGGGGCTCCCGTCCTGCAGCACATACCTGAGGAGGAAGACGTGGAATGTGTCTGTGCACATGGCCTCATTGGTGAGGAACAAATGTTTCTGTTCTGCTCCTATGACACTCATATGTCCTGTTTCTGACTAGGAACATACTGGAATACCTTTAGTTCTGCCTAGGAGATAACAAAAAATTGACAGAAAAGTTCTATCCAGGAGAAGTAGCAAGGATATACCTCATTTTAATTTCTTCGAGAATCTTAATATTTCTAAAGGCTTTGGCTCTAATTCTTTTTTTTTCTTTTTTCTTTATTTATTTTTTAATTTTTTTTTATTATTTACTCAATTGTGCGTGTATGCGTGTGTGCACATGTGTGTATGTATGTGTGTGTGTGTAGAACCACGGGCGAATTCGGGAACCACCATGGATGCCTCCACCTCCTCCTTGTTTACTCTACCTGGGGATTCACAGGCTCCGCCCTACCAGGATCAGAAACGCAGGTCGCCCCCGCTTCCGCCTGGTGTCTATACGTGGGGTCTAGGATCCGAACTCAGGACCTTCCACCTGCAAGGCAGAGGCTTAATCCCTGAGCCACCTCTCCAGCCCCTTTGGCTCTAATTCTAAGGCAGCTAATTCTACCTTACTGCAATCAAATTTAGACCTGAACGACCTGCTCTTGGCTGACACTGTTACAAAGACTATGCTCAAAACATTTCAAAACTCCCATTGGACAGTTTAGTATTTGTTAGTGCCGCTCTACCATAAGATGGAAAATCACCACATTTGGAACTAAAATCTATGGATCCGAGGTCCAGATTGGCCACTAAGCCGATGTGCCTTGAGACTTCCGCAAGGGTCTCAGTTCAAACGTGTCTATTTTTCTCTTCATTTGCAAGGACTGATCTGCAGAACCGACTTGCAAACATTTTTCCAGGTGGTCCAAAGGCTTCTCAGAGGTTCTGGGAAAGATAAAGGATGGGCGCCCACAGAGTAGGTGGGCTCTGTCCTTTCCTTCTATCTTATTCAGTCACAGCTTTTTCAGTTCCAATTTCCACATGACTTCCTACAAGATTTTGCTTGCAAATGTATACTAGGGCTTTAAAAACATTTAAAAACTATGACTCTATAATCTTTTACTCCCCTAATCCCTTCCCTTCATTAAATGCCATCATCTCTTTTTATATTTAACATTTATTTCTTAGCATTTACCAAATGTCAATTTTATGCAGGGCCATGGTGGTATGTCAAAATGAATAGTCTTTCAAAAAACTTGCAAACTAGTGAGAACAGACCAAACGATGCAGCATTCTTCAAGACAGATGGAAGAAAACATCATTAGAGGTATAAAAGTAGCTTAGGATCTTTAAGAAATGATTAATTTGTAACAGAAGGAAAGCTTGTCAAAGTGGCATTCAAGTTGAGAGTTCAAGAATGAGTGTGTGTCAAAAAAAAAAAAAAAGAATGACTGTGTGGAAAGAAGAAATATGAAGTGGGACAGATAGGGGACTGAATTTGCTAGTAGAAAGTGTAAGGAAACAGAGGTAAGCTTTTGAATAATGATTTTCTCCAGGAAGTTATGTTCAATAGGCATGGGAGAAAAACAATGAGCTTGCAAAGTATGCTTTGGATGAAACCTTGATAGCCACTGGCTTTAGGGTTTTAACTTAACACTACTGCATCAAAAAGTACATGGGAAATAGGCCTTACAGGTACAGAAATAACAGAATGAAGGCAGATACTGGGCGTATTCATCCTAGAGTTTAGTGGTCAGTCATAGAGATTCTTACCTGGGAATTTTTGTCACAAAAGTGATAGCTAAAATCTCATGAGTCTCAGACAGTCTAAGAAGTTTACCAGGGAAGGCTGGAGAGATGGCTTAGGGGTTAAAGCAAAAGAACCTGAGTTTGGATTCCCAGATACTGTGTAAAAATGCTGGGCAGAAATGGCTGTAGCCTGCACTTCTGGCCCTGGAAGGGGGCACCTGGGAAAATCCAGAGCAAAGCAATAAGGAGGTAGAGCAGCCCAGGATGATTCTCAAAGTTAACCTGGGCTTCTATAGGCGCGCGCATGCGCGCGCGCGCGCACACACACACACACACACACACACACACACACACACACTTAATAGGGAAAAGCAGCATGGTAGGGATTTTGGAGATTCTCAAGGTCAAACAATACGAGAGAAAGTTTATATACAATGGATGTTACCACTTTCTACCCAGTTCTGAAATCTTACACATTGCCATCCTCATGCTCAGCCAATACTACAAATTCCTTGAGACTAGAATGATAGTAACTGCTAATATATGTAAAGCAGGTACCATGTGTCAGTATATCTCTCTCTCTTTTTTTATTTCTGCTCATACAAACTTAATAGATACACCAGTCCCCTCCCTCCCTTCCCCCTTCTGGACCCCCTAGTTTCCTCCCCTCTTTTTCCCTTCCTTCCCCCTCCCCTATCTCCCAGTGCCTCCTCCCCCCAATCCCTAGAGCGTCATGTGTATATCTCTGAGCACTGGTCTGTTTTTAATTTCTCAGTCAATCCTCATAACCCAGTTAAGCAGCTAATATTAATATACCCACTGTACACATGCTGAAACTAAGATGCAGAAAGATTAAGCTCTTGTCAGAGTTATAGTTAGTAAGCGAGGGATTTAAATACTGGCAGTCTGGTTGCTGAAAGGGAAAAAGAAAATGCTCAAATGGAAATACTGAAAGAAAGAGTGAAGAAAACATGAAGAAAGGTCAGTATCTTTGAAGACTCAAGGTAAATCATGTTTTCAAAGATGTTTAACTGGACACATAGCTCAGGGGAGCCTTTGCCTCAAAGGACAAAGTTTGAGTTTGGATCTTAGGTCTTACATAAAAACACCAGGTGGAAAGGAGGTGGTCTGCACTTCTGGCCCTGGAAGGCGGAGTCTGGGAAACTTCAGAGCAAAGCAAAGACGAGGTAGAACAATCCAGGGTGATTCCCGAAATCATCCTTGGGCCACTACAGACATACACAATGTTCTCTGATACACAACAGACACGTGCAAAATTTTTAAAAATTAACATCTTTCTGACCTTGTCACAGCAATTGCATCTTCCAAAAAAAACTGATCAACAGGAAATGCACGGCCTAGAAAAACAAGAAGATAAAATAGAAAAAGATTCAGAATATTAATTCAGCTTGAGACAGGGAGAATTAAAAAAATACTTGGTAATTAATCAATTATTGAAGAATAAATCAAAGCTCAGAGTGGAAAGCTAATCCCACAAAGAGACGATTAAAATATCAGAAGAAAACAGACTTCCCAATTTTATTTTCTTCCAGAGTGGACCAATATTCAGAAATTTATTAGCACAATCCACAAATGAACAAATATGGCATAAATAGACATAGCTTCCCTCTTTATGAACTGATTACTCCTAGAAACGCTCATTTTGATGTTAAATATATGGAATGCTAGACATCTAAGAGAACCAAGTCTCACACAAAATTAAAATCCACAGGTGAGTGGATACGGTACCTCCTGATCAACTGCACTGTCTGGCAATGATTTGTTATGCAATGAACCCCTTCTCCTCTAGGTAGAAGTATAGACAGCTATTAATTTGTTTCAATAAAATATGGAAACAGTTATATTTGCTTATCAGAATGATACACATTAAAAAGAATGACACATAGTTAAGGATGCATTTTAATTACCTGGAATAGTAATAACTGGACAGGAATTGAAATACTCCGAAAAGAGCTCTGCATTTAAAGTTGCGCTCATGAGAATGACTTGAAGGCTTGGCCTCTGCAGCACAATGTCCTTTAGGACTAACAGTAAGAAGTCACTAGAAGAAGCACAAAGATGTACATAAGGGAGAAATGAACTCATCAAATGAACATTATGAAGTTCTGAGCATCTGGGACAAAATATGTCAGGCATGTGAAAGAAACTGAAGCTCACAGAGATGAGACACGTTCCTGGAAGTCAATGGAGCTACAAAACTGTCGATTCTCTCCTAAACCAACTGTTTGGTGCAATCCCAATTAAAACCCAAGTATCACTGAAAGATTATTGAATCTGATCATCTCATTTCTTGATAACTACAGGCTGGCAAAAGACACAATCAAAGATTTTTACTATGGCTCTGTTTTTAACAGTAAAGTAACAGACTACCTACATGTCCGCCAACCAGGAGATGGTTGACTACAATATCCCATGGATATAGGCAATGGGGTCTAGATAATGACATGGAAGCACTTCTACATCTGTTGTCAGTGAAAGACCAAACTGAACCAAAGTAAACTAAAACAGCCATAAAACTCCAGAAATTGGAGACTGACATGTGCTGTGGAATAGCCGCCTCCGACTGTCCCTTCCATCAGCCCTTCTCGGCCTGTGTCTATCAACACACACCACCACTGCTTCTGGGCCCTTCTTCCCAAAGTCTCTCCATGGCTTCTCGTCACAGTCCTCAATGACCTGACTTCCCTACATGCTCCGAGCTGGCACCCCTTGCACTCCTCGTTGCCTACTGCTCTCCCGCTTACTCGGCTTAGCACTTGTCTCTTGTCCTTGACACAGGCACCTTGGTGTCTTCTGCACGTCTGGAGTTTGCCCAAATGGATTTCTCCTACACGGCTGGCCCCTCTAATTCAACAGGATGACTCTCAGGGACGAGCGAGTGCACTGCTGCGGCTGTCAGTGCTACGGACCTCAACGTGAGAAAGTAGCTCGTCTCTTCTACTTTAACCTTCTCTGGCAAATTACCACTACCAGCTCTAAGAACCGCAAGTGGAGGCCGACAGAGCCACGTCTTCATGTTAGAGGGGCGGGTGCTCATTTTACCTTTCTTCTGTCCGCTCGTGAACCTCATCAACAATGATATGGGTGACTCCCTGCAGAGTCGTGTCCCCCTCGAGCCTTCTCAGCAGCACTCCTGTGGTGCAGTACAGCAGCCTGGTGGCTGAGGACTTACGCACAAAGGACAAAATTGAGCATGAATGAGACTTTTGACAAAACACCAAATTGAATGAGTAAGGGATGAAGAATATTGAAAACACCAGGAGTTCCATTAATATGAAATGGTAAAAACTGTGTATCTTCTTACTAAGGTCAACAATAATGCCTTTTCTGCTTCGTATGAAAATCTTCACACTTTCATTATAAGTGCCTAAATATTTTTATAATTTTTTTTTTTTTAAATAAGTGATGGGTCTAGAGAGATGGCTCTGTTGTTAAAAAGCCTTTGCCTCATAAGCGAAAGGACCTGAGTTCAGATCCCCAGATTCCACATAAGAAATGTTGGGCAGATATGATAGCAGCCTGTAATTCTGGTCCAGACAGAAACCCCACAGTAAAGCAGTAAGGAAGTACAGCATCCTGGATGATTCCTGATGTCACCCTCAGACTGCCAAAGCATACACAATCAAGTGCACTCTTATACACATACCCACACATAGGACACATCCCAAACACACATACATGAAAAAAAAAAAGTGAGTGATGAAATCAAGTCTAAATTTGTCTCAGGTTTAATAGCCAGATCAATCTGCAAGTAAAAAATAAAAAGCCTGTAGAAAGAAAATTCAGTACAATTGCTTCTGAGTTCTTATACCAAAAGGCCTGTGGGCCTATTGAAGGCAGTTGGTCAGAGAATAAACTGTGGAGGTCAGAGAGATGGATCAAGGGGCTTAAGCCTCGGAAGAAATGGCAATGGCCTGCACTTATGGTCCTGAAAAGCAGAGCCTAAGAAATCCCAGAGCAAAGCCAAAAGGAGGTAGAAGCAATCCAGGGTGATTCCCAAAGTCACCCTTAGGCCTCCACAGGCACATACAGTGCCCTGTGATACACAAAAACACACAGGAAAAACAAAAAAGAAATGTCAAGAGCCTAACTCAAACTATCCAAGAGTTTCTAGATCCCCCAAATTCTTTACGTCTAAACACTACAAATTTCTATTAGCAAGAAGTTAAGCAGAGCATACAAACCTTGACACTCTCTAACCGAATCTGGTATCCCACGGTCAGACCCACCCTTTCTGCTCTTTCTTTGGCCACACGTTCAGCAACCGAGATTGCAGAGATGCGTCGGGGTTGGGTACAGATGATGTTTGCCACCTTCTCAGGGGGCCCGTTCAGAGACTCATCCAGAATGAATTGTGGAATCTGTGTGGTCTTCCCACATCTGTATGCCAAAACAAAGGAGTCCTAAAATGAAGTTTTCGAGGGCCAGTTAATAAAGCAACCACAGACAGCGAGCATGGAGCAGCTGGGAGCAAGTGCCGCTCAGCCGCCACTCCCTTCCAAGTCTCCTCATTGACTTCGTGCCTTTGCCTAAAGACTCTAGGTGCTCAGATGGATATGGCAATGGGATAGTAGCTTAATATCATTTCTAAAATGGGAACTGTTGAAAAGACATGATTTTTAGATCCATAATGGCTCTAGGAATGTGAAGTCTCCATATGAATCTTTTTTTTTTGAAAAAAATTTTTTAATTATTTATTCAATTATTCAATTATTTAATTTAAATAATTATTTATTTAATTATTCAATTATTCAATTGTGTGTGTGTGCATGTGTGTGTGTGTGTGTGTGTAGAACCACGGGTGAATTCGGGAACCACCATGGACGCCTCCACCTCCTCGTTTACTTTGCCCAGGGAATCACAGGCTCCGCCCTACCAGGACCAGAAACGCGGGCTGCCCCCGCTTCTGTCCTGCGTCTATACGTGGGGTCTAGAATCCGAACTCAGGACCTTCCGCCTACAAGGCAGAGGCTTAACCCCTGAGCCACCTCTCCAGCCCTTCCATATGAATCTTAAAGCAAATAAGTGATACCTTATGATTCAAATGTCTTTCTATTTTTTCCTTTATGCGAACTGATCTGGACATAAATGGACTAATGGTGAAAACACAAGAAAATTAAATCCATGAGTTGGGCACAATGCAATTATTTTGTACTCCTGAATAACGAGCTAAACTAAGCCTGCCGGTCACCCCTGTTAGATAGGTTTGCTTACTGGGGCTGGAGAGATGGTTCAGGGGTAAGCCTCTACCTTATAAGCAAAAGGACATGAGTTAGGGTCCCATACTCCATGCAAAAATGCCAGCCTGCACTTCTGGCCCTGCATGGCAGAGAATGGGAAACCCCAAGCGAAGCAATAAGGAGATAGAACAATCCAGGATGATTCCCAAAGTCACCCTTGAACCTCCATCACAGGGACACACATCGCCCTCTTCTAAACACACCCCCACACCTACATATGCAAAAGAAGAAAACAGGTTTGCTTATTATGAGAGTATGAAAGAAAAAATATGTAACCTTAGATGTTAAAAGAAAAAAAGCTTTAATTAGGATAAATTCAGAAGATGAACAGCTTTCAAACTAAATGTTCTAGAACTATCCTTTAAAAATTAATTAATTAAAAAATGAACTTAGCCAAAACTCTGCAGCTGGATCTTTTGCTTTAAAATTGCCTTAAAGCAGAGGTATAGCTATAAATTCCTAGTTCCTAAACTTTGTCTTTTACTTTTGTAATTTATCTCTGAGGTTACAGAAGGGACACAACCATCTATATGGTTTAATTTAATTCCGTTTAGTTTTAATTTTAATATTTGACAAAATAAAATACAAATAACATCAGCCAGTTTTTTAAAAGCAGAACTGGCTATGACACCCGACGTTCCCTTTGCACATATGCATGGCGACTACCTTAGAAGCAAGTTGCTTTCTTACCCAGTCATACCACTTATGACGACGACCTGGTGCTTGCTCAGCAATTTAAGAATGGTTTCTCTTTCTTCCCACGCAGGTAGTGATTGCCTTTCTTGCAGAATTGAGTGGAACTGTCTAGAAGCCTAAAATCAAGGATAAGGCCGCTGTTGAGTTATTTGAATGACCCTTCACAAAACTCTCAGGAATCGGAACCCATGGTCAGATGCAACCTTTCTGCTGCTTTAGCAATTTGCTCTCACATTAGTCCAGGTGCAGATGACTGGGTAGAATGGGTCAGGGGTCCCACACTTCCTTTATCATAAATAAACCCCTCTTGTTGGCACCTTCCAGGTCTTTCCATGAGAGTTTTTTTTTAGCAATACTGCAATGAAATACTTGCAATGTCTAATGCAGTAACTTCTGGCCATGAGCGGCTCCCAAGCCTTGAAATGATGGCAGTGCTTCCAAAGAACTAGCTCATTTTAGTGAGACAATGTAATGCAAATAGCCGAAAGTAGTTAGAAGCTACTACAGCAGACAGCAGATCAAGTTTTCCCCAGATCAACAATAAGAGCACCTGATGAAGGGTTCTTCCTAGCCAGTTACAACTGTGCAAATCAGTTTCATTCTAACCACCGACATTCTAAACATTGCACTGGAAAAATCATGGGGCAAAAAAGGGTGGATAGAGGATGGTTAATGGGTATGGGAATGAAGTTGGGTAGGTGGAATAACTTCTATATTCTATAGCATATATTCTATAGCATATAGGTGCTGAGTACCTATAATCACATCACTGGGGAAGGGCTGAGGCAGGAGACAGAAGTTCAAGGTCATCCACTGTTGCACAAATAAGCTCAAGGCCAGCCTAAGTCAGAGATTCTTTCTCAACAAAAAATCCCAAATGATTTTTTAAAAGCATATTTCAAAATAGGAAAAAATACTTTGAAACTCCCGAAGAACAGGTAAATATCTGAGGTGACATATGCCAAGCACTAATCATTATGCATCATATGCATGCACTGAAATGTCAAACTTGTACCAAGTAAGTGTGCATAGTTAAACGTTAAAGACAAAAAACTTAAAAATGAAAAAAATAATGGCTGTACGTTGGAACAATATAAAATTTATACTAATGTGTCATTTCTGCATACAACTGCTCATGAATTTATCATGCTAATTGGCTATATAATTTTTGTGCCTATCATCTTATTGATGGTATTAGTATATAGATTTTGATAATCTATGAATCCTGTAGTATACTTGATAGGGTTATGCGATGCAAAAAAATCAGAAACACAGAACTGCAATTTGAGAAGTGCTCTTAGACAAAATTTACTTTAACCCCTACATACATTAAATAACTCACCTTGTGCCCTTAAAATTTACTTAGGGTCTCTGTTAAAATGATCAAGTCAAGGTTTTAAAAAAATGGACTTTTGAGACAAGGACTTAACTCGAACCCCTGTGTTCCTACTTACTATGCACGTGACCAGTGCACTTTATCTGTGCTGTGAGCCCGTGAAAGGGACAAGACTCTCTTATCCTCCTCCTCTTAGACACTGATTTTCTAAGGTAAACCAGAGCATTAGTATTCCTTTCAAATATTACAATATCGTTAGTATCAAAAGTTCATAATTCTGAGAATTTTTTTATACATGTGGATTTTAAATATTTGTCAGTCAAAGAATTTCTCCAAACCATCTAACACACGTACTTGAACTTGTGACAAGCAGAATACTTTAACCACTTGGGAAGGGAATAGGGCATCCTGACCTGTGGCTATACCCTAACCCCAAAAGTCAAACAAACAAAAGGGGTTGGAGAGGAAGGAGGAAGAACTTTAATCCTTTAGGAAGAACCAAATGCTATATAAGCAGGTAGCCAAAGCCTCCTGACTCCTGCTCATCCAGATAGGGCCAAACCATACCTGTTTGATTCGGAACTGTTTGCATATCTTAGTGTTCTCAGCATGTACTGACTTCGCCTGCCAGTCGTATCTCTTGTGAACCTTTTTCTTAAGGTTCACGTAGCTTTCACTCTCCACTATGACTGGTGCAGGACCTTCATCCTCATCTGCTTCCTCCTCGGGTTCTGATAACTTTTCAACTTGAATGGAATAGAAGGAATCATGTTCAGCACGCCTGCCCCACTTTTTTAAGCAAAGGGAGTAAGTCACAGTGTAACGGAGTAGCAATAGCAACATCGTAAGATAGAGAAGGAATCTGAAACCCAAGTATCCAGCATCCACATCTCAACCTCTCGTCTCTTTTACTTACTGGTATTTACCCCGGAAATTCTTTGTGTCTTTTTTACCCCCTCCAGCCCTCCAGGATGCTGCATGTAGGATTTCAAGTATGCTAGGCCAATGCTTGGCTGCTGAACTGCAGCTCCTGTGCAAGGAAACTCTTACAAACAGTCCCTTTGTCTGTGACAAATATTACAATCAATGGAGTAAATGTTGTGATGAAGGCTAAAAAGGGGATTTGTTTATACGCCAAACCTGGGCCTAGACAAAGCCAGAAGCCTGCAGAAGCACTTCTTTATTAAAGCTTCATAAAGATGGTCCAATTTAAATAAATTTTAATAGCCCAGAATATGGAAAAGTAGTAGGTTACAGGTTGCAGATATAAGAAAGAAACATATAAAACCAAACTAAATAAAACATTTACTTTGAGATAGCACCTTAAGACCTCTCTGGCCTCAGATACTAGATAGCTAAACTTACAAGTCATTCCTCTTTTCTCTTTTGGAAGTTTACCTACAGTGACACAAAGCCAAGCACTATTATAATTCAGGGGATCCTTTTCTTTATTGTCTACGAGACTGAAAGACTTACTCAAGGTCACTGGAAAATCCTAGTCTAGTCTCATAAATTTGTTGTTTTCTTTTTAACTTTTCACTTGTATGTGTGTGGTATGTGTGTATATGTATGCTTACATGTGTGTGCACACGAGTATGTAGAGGCCAGATATTAATGTTGGGTATCATCCTCAGTAGCTACCCACTTTATCTACTGAGGAAGGGTGTCTTGCTTACACCAGAGGTTGTGAATTCCAAGTTTTCTCCAAGGACTCCATTTGTGCCTCTTGGGAATTGGGATTACAGGTAGGCCACACCCACTTTATTTTATCTGCGTTCTGGGGATTCAAATACTGGTCCTCACACTTGCACAAGCATTTTATCTACTTGAGCCATCTCCTGAGCCCTGGACTCTTTTCAAAGCCATTATTCTGAATGCTGCCCCTTCCTGCCCCCAAGATCAACACTACATACCTTCTGGAACTTGATTAGCAGCAAAAGAATGATTTGGAATCACTGGTTTCCGGCAGGCAGGATTATTTATTCTTGTCGAGGAGGGTACTGGAAGGAGATTCAGAGGAGGGACACTATACTTGTGGTGGGTATTTGTTAGTAACTTGACAATTTCTGACTCTTCCTCTAAAAGGGTTATCAAAGAATATACAACAGGTTCTGAAGCTTTTGCAAATGTCAAGGCCTTGTCATAAAGGAACTCAGAAATATGTAAACGACAAGCCAGAGGTAGATTCTCATTGGTGGAATAAAATGCCACAAGGGGAGCTTCATAGGGGTATTTGTGGTCTTTAGAAAATCGAATTTCGAGCTCATATAAAAAAGATGCATTTTCATCAGCATTAAGATGAGCATCATCTACAATTCTTTCTGCTCTTCCAACAATTTGATTTGGGGGAACTTCATGTTTGAACCTGCATCTTGATCCAAATTTACAATTTCCTTTGAGGTAAAATTTACAGGTTTCAGGCGAAGCATCCTGTACATTTTTGTCACTCTCCTTCTGCTTAGACTTGCAGAACTTATTTGTTAAATACTCCAGCTCCAATCCAATGGTCCAGACTCTGTTCTGAATTCTTTCTATAAATTTTTCCCCGCAGATTGACTTGAGAGCAAGGGCCTCTTCCTGCCTCTGTTCCATGCACTCCTGCGAGCTGACTCGGCCAGCTGCCTCGGACCTCCTCATCCTTTCTCCAAATGTCTCTGAAAAACACTGGCCGAGGAGACATTCTAGTGCCGCCCCCACATCGCCATCACAAATCCTCAGGGCTGCCTGACAGCGCTCAGTATGGAAACCATACCTGCCAAGGGACAAACGTGACAAAAAATGCTGTGTAAAAAGTATGATCATGCTATTGAAGTAAAATCCACTTAAATACACACATAGGAAGTTATAACTATCAATATATAGCCATGGTATGTCCTTTGAAAAAGTATCTCTGATAATACTAATCCTTTACACACATAGGAAGTTATAACTATCAATATATAGCCATGGTATGTCCTTTGAAAAAGTATCTCTGATAATACTAATCCTTCCATCCTAAAAGTGGACTATCAGGGGTACTGGATTCTGCAGGATGATAACAGTCAGTACCTAAGGAAGGGTAACCAGGTTTATAATATGACTTAGTTGCCCTAAATATCCCTGCCTCCGACTCCCATAGGGAATGAATGCAATCAATCACCTGGAAAGCTTTTGCACTGCAAAAGGCGAGACTGGGAATTCGGGAACAGGAGGCTCCACTGCGTCTGGGCCGGTGTACTCCCAAGGATCAGAGTCGGGGACAAGGGAAGGCTCCTGTCCAGCTGGCCAGTACCGCTCCTCATCACCACAATCAGGCTCGTCGTCGTCCTCCTCCTCCCCAGAAACACCTCTTCTAATGGAGGCAATGTGTTCATGTATTAGGTGCTAATTTTTTCTACTTGCTTCAGAGAAAAAAATTTACGAGGATCTAAGAATTTAATGCAAGGATTTGATTACTCTTGAACTGTTGATGTAATCTTTTCTTGATAGTTAATGTCTCTCTTTCTAATTAACATATTTATGAGGCATCTGCTATATGCCAGGTCCTCTGTGAAGTACTCTGTATGGACTAACTCTTTTCAACCTCTTGATAACCTTTCCAGATACTACTTGGATCCCATTTTTCAAATGAACAACTAAAACTTTGAGGGGATTGATTAATCAATATCTGGGGGTACACAGTGAAGAGCAAATGGAGGCTTTACCCAAGGCAGCCTGAGCTCAGAGCCTGTGCCCCGAACTAGCGAAGCCATGGCCACTCTCTCCTTACCCACAAATACTACCTGTCTCTCTTTCCTTTACTGCATAAACTCCTTCCCTAAATGTGAAACAAATACGGATGATGGAAGCTGAGCTACTTGTGCATGACTGACCACTCATGAATTCGACCCAAGGTATTTATTTATTTATTTATTTAGATCACTGAGGATGGAACCCAAAGCCTTCGATGTACAAGACAAACTATCCACTAGTTCTAGCAAATAAGAAAAAAGAATTACTCCCTTCCACTGAAATTCCAAAACAAGGGTTGAAATGCAATGGACTGGTAGAGGAAGCTACTGGGACGGAAGAAGAAAGGCTGCTCACTTAGGCAAGACGGAGGCAAAGTGTAGCCTTCAAGGCTTGATCTAGTGGGTTTGGGTGCCTGGATACAATCCCAGCACAATGGAAGCCTGAGGCAGGACGATTACATCAAGTCTAGGGCCAGCCTGGGCTACAAAAACATTTCAGACCAGCCTGGACAACATTAACAAGACCCTGTCTCAACATCAGTGCCTAGGACCCTGACTTGTTCATTACAAAGTTTTGGTTTGGAAGGTTATCAACAAGGCAATAACTCAGCCTGTATTAACACCAACTGAAAAGAAAGAAAGACAGGCAAATCTGTGTTATTGCTCATGTGTGGTGCAAAACAAACTCACCTTAAAAGTGCCTGAATAATTAATTACTCTCGTATTTTTCTTGGTTTACTTTCAACTAATTATATAGTCACAACAGGAGCTGCACTGAGACAGTATTCCAAGGAAGCACAGGGCTTGCGCATGGCTGCTAAGTTATCCTTGTAATAATAATGTACTCAGGTAAAAATACTTTACTCAGATCCGGCATCTGCATCTTGTTCTTGCAGGTCTCTCAGAAGAGCTTTGACTTTTTCTTGATTCTCAGAGGTCATGTGTAGGGTCTGAAGGGGCACTTTGGCTTTGGGCTTCCATTTAGGGCGAGTCTCTCCTTTGTTTAAGTTGCTGTTGTTGGGTCTGCAAAGGACAGATGATTAAAACTGCATGCTTGCTTGTGACTGAAACTTTTATATTCTCCTCAGAGTTCCCAAATATTCACAACACAAACTGGCAATGGAGGACAATAAATGTGAAGAGAATTCACCATTTTCTACAGAATTTACGTGACTTCATTATACTGGAACTGTTAAGAGGGAAAAAAACTGGATCGAATTCTTCTTTTTTTAATTATTTATTTAATTGTGTGTGCACGCGCTTGTGTGTGTGTGTGTGTGTGTGTGTGTGTGTGTGTGTGTAGAACCAAGGACGAATTCGGGAACCACCATGGACGCCTCCACCTCCTTCTGCCCCGGGATTCACAGGCTCCGCCCTACCAGGACCAGAAACGCAAGCCACCCCCGCTTCCGCCTGGCGTCTATATGTGGGATCTAGGATCTGAACTCAGGACCTTCCGCCTGCAGGGCAAAGGCTTAATCCTTAAGCCACCTCTCCAGCCCCCTGGATCGAATTCTTTTTAAGTATTTTATTTACAAGAGAGAGAAAGACAGAGAGAGACAGAGAGAAAGACAGAAAGAGAGCGAGAGAGAGGGCAAATGCACGCCATGGCACATGGGTAGACGTCAGAGGACGACTTGAAGAAGTGAGTTCTCTTCTCTTACTATGTGGGCTTCTGCGTATTGAACTCAGGACTCCAAGTTTGCAGACGGGTGCTTTTACCTGTCAAAGTCATCTCACTGCCCCTTGATCGGCTTCTTAGTCACTAATTCTGGCTTCTCTAACTCAAGAATCTTCACGGAAAAGCAGTGTTAAGGATAGCTACTTCTTCACTACAGGGGTGTGAAAAGAAATGAGCTTTCAGGTAAAGCATTTATTTCATTCTATCTACAATAGGTATCAAGTCTGAAAGCAGTCGAGTCTTATCTTGAAATACTGGGCCCCGTTTTATTTTTAGAAAGAACAGTTTAAATGAGTATACTGCAAGAGGACAGAGAGCTGGGCAGAAACCAGAACCAAAACTTCAGCTTGAGCCTGGCACTGACATTAGTGAAGAGCTCAGGCCAGTTGTCATGTACAAATCCCATTACTTAGAGAGTTATCTGGTCATTTCCTCATAATCAGTTTAAAAGGTGGGAGTTATATGTTCTTATCTCACCACCTCTGCCTTACCTCACTTACTTATATATCCCTATACTTTGCCTCCTTCCTGTGTCTAAGAATAATCCTTTACTTTTTAATTTATCTTTTATATTTACTTATTAGAAATAGAGAGAGAGAGAGAGAGAGAGAGAGAGAGAGAGAGAGAGAGACGGAGATGGTGCATGGGTGGAAATCTGAGGCCAACTATCCTTCTACCATGTGGGCTTCCAGGGATCCAACTACTCAGGCCATTGGGTTTTCAAATAGGTGCCTTATTCACTGAGTTATCTTATCCGTCCGTCCGTCCGTCCGTCCGTCCGTCCGTCCGTCCGTCATAGTTAAGCACAGATGTCAACTTGACTCTTGAGGGTTTGAGCTCTGGGCACAGGTGTAGAGAGTTGATGGTTGAGTTAAGCCCAGAGCAAACCTGAAGGAGATTGTCTGGCTGCTGGGGAAGACCCAGCCCATGGTGGGTGGGATTAGGCCCTGGATAAATCACAGAGAGCTGGTTGAGAGAGTTGGCATGCTTCTGTTCACTTAGCCAGACATGCTGGTCTGGCAAGTAAGGATTGTCCATCTCTCAGCCGTTATGGTGGCCAGTTCCCTCAGCCCTGGTGTTGGTGTGTGCTCTCCTGTCAAGCTGGACTACGAACTGTAACCGGACTATTGTAAGAAAGTAAACTCCTTGTTCCCTTAAGTTGTGTGATGGTCATTTATCAGCAACCATGCAGGCGGACTGCAGCTCGCTCGCTCGCTCGCTCGCTCCCTCCCTCCCTCCCTCCATCCAATCCATCCATCCATCCATCCATCCATCCATCCATCCATCCATCCATCCATCCAATCCATCCATCCATCCATCCATCCATCCATCCAATCATCCATCCATCCATCCATCCATCCATCCATCCATCCATTTCTGAGGCAGAGGTCAATAGCTTAGTCTGGAGCCAATTTGCTATGAATTTGCTTTCCCAAACAAGTGAAGATTCAAACACACGAGCCTTTGGAGAACAACTCACTTATCAAACCATGGTACTAATATTTGCTGAATTACTGAAGATTTGATACTCTAAGACCTATAATATAGGTAGTGTTTGAGATACATATTACTCTTAATATAACTCAGATGATTTTTTTGAGAATGGAAAAAACATAGATTCTCTGACTGCACATGATGAAATATTTGGTTACTAATGTTGGTTATAGGAACCAAGTAGAAGAACACATATTTAAACCTTACAGTCACAAACCCCGTGCTGCAATTCATTAAACAGTTTAAGTATCTTAAAAGCTACTGCTTTTTTTTCCTCGAGTAGTAGAATTTACTTAAATTAAAAGCATGTATTATGTGTGATACAGTCAAACCTAGTATTTTCTTGTATTTCACTTTAACTAACATTTAGCTCAGTTATTCCCATGAATGTGTGTATATGCGTCAGGTTGGATCTAATGAACTCTCTCCTTATTTATTTATTTAAATTAAGTTTGTTTTTATTTTTACTCTTTTACAATCTCATACATGTAGACGAAGCATTTTGAGTACAGTTATCCCATATCCCTCCTGCTTCCCCTGAACATTTCCTGAATGTTTACCTCCTGCCTTTATGTCCTAATTTTTTAGATTGGACAATATAAAATAATATATAAGCAATAAAAGCAAACACATTAAGGATGTAGATAGTTATGTTTGAGCTCCAGTTCCACATGGTTCAGAACATGATAAAGCTGAAGAACAGCAGTTTTGTTCATCTTCTATGAGACTAAGTTCATGGTGTGAGCGCACGGAGCCCTGGCCCATAGGAGGCCGTCCACATTGTGAGCATAAAGAACGTCAACCCAGGGAAACCATCCACATTGTGAGCACATGGAGCCCACCCATGAGATGTCTTCATGCTGTGAGCATTCAGATATGGAATTTAGAGTTTCAGCAGGCAGTGTGATATGTCAGGTTACTAATCATTCCACTGTCCATATAACAGAACACTGAATGTAGAAACAGTCTCATCTCCTCTCTGCCGCTGTGTGATGCACATGGGACACAGCAGTGCCTCTAGGGACGAACTCACTCCATATTTAAGAATTCATAAACAGCTTGGTGCCATTTGAGAGAGAGAATGAGAAGTTTATATTTATATTGTATAATATGCATTAGTCTAATTACATATTCATTAGACTTACTGGAATTTCCATTGTAGTCATTGGTTAAAAGTTGAATATGAGAGAAGGTTGGCTGCATCTGCTATTGGTCACCATATGAATATCATCAGATGGTAGCTGATCTAGCTGGACAATCTATAAGTCATCAACTAGAAAGACAGACTCAGGTAGCTTTGGGGGCAGTTTGATTAGAGCATCAATCTATAGTGTCTACAGAATACTCAGGTTTTCTATTTTTATCATTTTTCTCTTTTCCAGTATTTTCTTTTCTAAAAGCACTGGTTTCACTTACAGTATTACACTTGGTTCAGGGTCACCTGGTATTAAAGTTAACTTTAACTAAAAAACAGGGATGGCTAGGATTTTAAGTGAGAGCAACAAACAGATCAGAATTTCTTAGACTTTTCCCTCCTCTGGCCATTAGGGGCAGGACGGTTTCCAAACTATATTCAAATATTCACAACTATACTGACCTGGATGAATGCCTTGATTCAGTGAAGATACAAAAGTCATCACCGTCGTCCCAAATTCTACTGGAGGCCTTTCTATTGCCTCCGCCGCCACCTCCGCCTCCGCCGCCACCGCCGCCACTGCTGCCATGGGATTTATTAGTGTGACTCCTGCTTCCTCTTCCTCCTCTAGAAGATCCTTTCCCACCTCCTTTGCCAGGCTTGCCTTTTCTTCTGACGGAAGAACTCATTTTTCACCTGTAAGACAAAAACACTCATGTAGAGACCTTAGAACCACAGAGAATAATAGCCCTTTGTTTGTCGAAGTTATGGATAAAGAATAAATAAAATAAGAGAGTGGGATTAAGGGCAATATGGGTAAATTGCTTCACAAAAAAATTTACAAATATGGGCTGGAGAGATGGTTCAGGGGTTAAGACTCTGTCTCCAAGAAGAGTCCTGAGTCCTGGGTTCTGAGTTCGGCTCCCAGGCCCCACATAAAAACTCCAGGCAGAAACAGGTGATCTGCACTTCCTGCCCTGGTGAGCGGAGCCTGGGAAATCCTACAGTGAAGAAAAAGGAGATAGAAGCAATCCAGGATGATTTCCAAAGTCACCCTTGGTCCTCCAGAGGAACACAGAGTGCCCTCTGATACACACACATACACACATATACACAATAATAAAAAATTTACAAATACATACCCCTTATGACTAGTAGTTCAGAAATACATGGAGAATTTCAAAACACACAGCTTAGATCCTAGTTATACTACAGGGTTTTGGTGAAATCTAAGACAGAGTTTTAAAAACTCTAGTTTGAAAAAGAAAAAAAACTCTAATTGAGATGTTTTATTATATTAAAATTTACTTATTCTCCATTAGTTAACCACTCTGGCTCACAGACTGCCCGTGGGGAGAAGCAGGCCAGAAAATAGAACTCCTAATCTAGTTCCAAAGGAAGGGCTCCATTTGAAATGAAATACATTGAAGTTCAAACCTGAAAGTACATTTGAGAGCAGTGAGGTTACGATGAAAAGAGACGAAAGATCTAAAGTACAGATGAAACTGTAGGTCCCACCAGTGAGCAAGAGGAGAGCCAATGTGTAAAACCACGATTTGGCTCTTGTGGCCAAATATCAAAGACTCACCTCAGAAACTACTGCTTCAAACTAAACCACATTTGTTCCGGTTAATTTGTGCAGAAATCTACTCCAGGGACTCAGGGTGAAATAACAGAACAATTAACAATTACTAGAGTTTCAAAGCTGTGTGTGGTTGGAGACAAGACAGACTCATCAAAACAACTGTCATGGAGTGACTGTGGGCATACTCAAAGCTCTCCACAAGGAGCCCCAGTAGAGAGCTCTGCGATGTAAGAGGGAAATGGACTTCACTAAAATAACTCAACAATCACTACAATTAAATAGGCAAGCAACAAAAGTACTGGCGGGGAGAAGAGGTGCTACACTGCATTACTTAGAATGACCAGTTTCAGGATGTGGCACTACTATGATACATGACCTTGGAAAACGTTTGATGTTAAAGAAAACATACAACTTGTCAAAAAAAAAAATGCTGGTTTCCAGTAAAAAGTTATAAGGCATGCAAAGAAACACTTAACCATGACCCATCCAGAGAGAAAAAAGATAATATGAATTACCTATAAATGAAATCAAAGGTAACAGCAAAACAAGCTTCAGGAGGTTAAGCCAGCTCAGCGGATAAAGCGCTTCCTTTGCATTGGGAGGAACGGCCACCAGATTTCCAGCACCCACAAAAACCCTGGACAAGTGTGGCAGCCCTCTTGAAATCTCGGCACTTGGGAGGTGGAGACAGGGGATCTCAGAGCAAGTAAACTAACTAGCTAAACTAGTAAAAGCAGCAAACTCCAGGTTCTGCAAGGCTCTGCCCCATTACATAGAGTGGAGAGAGATCAAAAAAACACCCGATGCTAACTCTGGTCTCACACATGCACACACACGTGCATGCACACTTGCAAACATCTGTGCCCAAGTATGTAAGCATACACAAAAAGAACTTCAAGATAGTCATATTAAATGTTCATAAAAATAAAGGAACACATGATTAAAGAAGTAAAGCAGCCGACATGGTTGTATCAAATTAAGAACATCAAAAAGGGATGCAAGTCAACCCTAGACCTCTGGATTCTCAGTTCTCAGTTTTCGACCAAGTAGTTTTCTTTTGTAACGGAAAGGCGCTAAATACAGAGAATCACAACTGGTCAAAGATTAGAGAGTAAGTGTAGAGTGCTCTGTCCTAAACATCATCCCCCACCCCGAGGCTCAGGGAACATTACAGAAGGTGTGTGTGTGTTGGGGGGACGTGACGGGGTGTGCACCTACGAACTGTCTGTAACCCTATGTACTTCAGAAGACTCGCATTTCACCACGGAAAGGAAAGGTCTCGGGAGGCTCTGTACCTCCCCGAGGGATACTGAGGTTTAATGCTGGCTACGAGAAGGCGAGATGCTTTCTTCAGTTGTCCGCCCGCTCGTACATCTTCCAGCAAGTGCTCAGGCACACGGCAATGCAGCAACCCTGACGAACCTCAGTGGACCACACACAAAGACATGAAAGCAGTTCTGGTTGGAAAGCGTTTCAGAGCGGCGAAGAGGATTTAAAGTCACTGCTGTTTGTATGTGAAGCTGTCAAAGACAGCCAAATGGGATGTTCTGCTAGAAGCACTTGGGCACTTGCCGGTGCAGACAACCCAGACGACACCCAGTGGGTCACACATGCTCAACGATGTCAAAGCAGGAGGGCGACTGCTTGAAGTGGGACAGAAGGGAGGATGGGATTGGGTAGTAAGGGATGAACACACATGGTTAACTGTATTGATGTGTGAAAGTGTAAAAAATAAAAATTAGACATAAAAAAAAAAAAACCCTGGATCACCTAGCCAGTATAATACTGTCAGGTTTCTTCACTATTGAAAAAAAGAAAAAGAAAAAAGAAAGTCAATTAAAAGTTCCTGACAATCCTGAAGAGCCTGGCACTGATTTTGCAAACTAGATGGAGAGAACAAAGAAAAAGGAAGTTTTACAGACATGTGGGAGCCACCAACGATACCAGAAGGAAAGGAGAGAAAAGAACATAAAAAGGTCAAATACTCTGGGCCTTAGCGCCATCTTCCTTGCAGAAACTCCTGTGCCATGAGCGCAGTGCAGGAAGAAGCGAATATGCAGGCTGAAGCGCAAGCGGAGAAAGACGAGGCAGGGGTCCGTGTAAACCCGCCTGACCACGCAGCGGCAGCAGCAGACGCAAGGACCGCCCGGGCTGCAGGCGGAGGCGCGGGCGCCAGGATGCTGAACTGCATGCTGGCCACTGAGGGCACCTGAGAGACCTGCCTTGCTCACACCAAACAGTCCCTGTGGGCCTTGTGCTGCGGACCTGCGGCGTTCTGACTGGTTGTTCTTACATTGGCCAAGTGTAACACGTGTACAATAAATCATCTCAGTCTCAAAAAGAAAGAGTCAAGTAAATAATAGCAGGGAACCTCTCTACCTTTCTGAAAAATGGTAACCTAACACATTCTGAACAGACTCTAAATAGAATCCAAAAACAGATACATCATGGTAAAAATGCCAAAGGTTAAAAACCAAGGAGGAAATGTGGAAAATACTACAAGAAAACAACTCATCATTTATAAGGCCAACCACTGCAGTTAAGATTAACACCTGATCGGGGCTGGAGAGGTGGCTCAGGAGTTAAGCCTCTGCCTTGCAGGCTGGAAGGTCCTGAGTTCCGATCC
Organism: Typhlomys cinereus; assembly: GCA_023101885.1. Taxonomy (NCBI): domain Eukaryota; kingdom Metazoa; phylum Chordata; class Mammalia; order Rodentia; family Platacanthomyidae; genus Typhlomys; species Typhlomys cinereus. The sequence continues at coordinate 3,637,750 of JALPQD010000198.1, read as the reverse complement.
CAGATCCCATGTATAGACACTGGGCGGAAGCAAGAGCGGCCTGCGTTTCTGGTCCTGGTAGGGCGGAGCCTGTGAATCCTGGGGCAGAGTAAACAAGGAGGTGGAGGTGGTCCATGGTGGTTCCCGAATTCGCCCGTGGTTCTACACACACACGCACACATGCACAATTGAATAAAAAAAAATTAACACCTGATTTCCCAACTGAGAGCAGACGGCAATGTCACGCACATGTACACTCCTCAAAACTAACAAACAAAATAATAAAAAAGCCACAAAAATCCATTATCTAGAGTATATAATATACATGTAATTTTGTTGCAATAGAGTCGAACCATATAGCCCAGGGCAGCCTGGATTTACTACATTGCTAAAGCTGGCCTCAAACTCAGCGATCCTCAATCTGAGTCTAGAAGAGACAGTCTTCAAAATAAAGGAAAAACCAACATTTTCCCAGATAAACAAAACAGAAAGGATTTGCTGTTACCACACCTGCCTTGTAACAAACATTAACAGATGTTCTTTCAGATGAGAAGCAAGTGTCCCCAGAGAGTACTTTAAAATCATACAAAAAGAGACAGCATTAATAAAAGTAATCATAAACAATACAAACATGCTTTCTCCTCTCTCCTTAATTTAAAAAGCCATCACATAAGTGTATCTATAACATAGTGTTGATCCTACAACCTACAAACATATTATACCTGGGTAAAATATTTACAAAAAACAGATGAATGAGAGCATTTAACTGGGCTGAGTAGTAATAACTGTGCTTTTTAATATTAATAAATATTATACATACTATAATGACCCAGAAAGGTGGGAGAGGGAGTTGTAGGTATATTTCAGCAGTACGACTCTTGTCCAGCATGTGTGAGGCTTTGGATTCAATTTCGAGCAACACTAAAATGAGTGCTGGGGAGTTGACTTTGTAAAGTGCATGGTAAAGGACCTAAGTTACATCCCCAGAACCCACGTGAAAGAAAAAAGAGCTAAAGCAGGGAAGGCTTTGTGCTGGCATGCGCAACATCAGCACTGGGGACGCACGACGGGGGGGGGGGGGGGGGGGGGCTAAGCTCCAGGCCAGCAAGAGAAACTGACTTAAAAAAAAAAAAAAAAAAGGATGGCACCTGCGGAGTAACAACAAGGTTCTTCTGGCCTCGGTGTGCATGGTGCACACACGTGCAAGGGGCACCTGTACTCAAATATACAAAAGACAAAACGATATAGAGGCAGTGCTTCTTTTAAAAAAGGTTTATTTTTGTTTAGTGTGTGTGTGTGTGTGTGTGTGTGTGTGTGTGTATCAGAGGGCACAGTGTGTCCCTGTGGAGGACTAAGGGTGACTTTGGGAATCATTGTGGATTGCTTTCTGCCGAGGTCCAGCCGCAGCCTGGCTTTAGGATCCCGATAGATGGACAAGGAGTTGGTGGAAGATGGAGATCAGCTAGACACCCAGCTCCGGGGGGTGCCATGTTGTTTGACAAGGTCCAACATAGGGAAAACTGCTTCAAAAAAAGCGTTTTCCAGGAAAAGGATATGGCTTATTTAAAATAAATACGAAACATGTGGGGGTTGTCAGGCCTAAAGCCTGACATTCTCTGTGGAATGACACATTAGCATCCCAAATGGGCAGTTGTTAGGTGGATTCCTCCCTTTTTTGTAAATTGAGTTTTGCCTTTTTTTGCTTTGGGCAACAGGACTGCAGCTCACATCAGGTTAATTGAGAGCACGGACAAAGCTACCTGGGATGTGATAGCTGGCGAAGGAAGTGGTTGGGGATTTGAACTCAGAGGAGGTTAATTGGTATGTTAATGGCAGGATCACAGGTGAACTGTGTTTTAACAGATCCTGAGAGGGTCCTTTTCATTTTTTTGGATAAGTCATTTTTGGATATGTCAGAACATCATAAATATGAAAAATTTTAAAAAATGAAGAAGGGCTGTGTCATGGTTTGAAATGTGTGTTGCCTTCTACGGGCTCATGTATTTGAATCTTTGGTTGTTTGGGAAAGTCGTGGCACCTTTAAGAAGGCGGACTTTGCTGGAGGAAGGCAGTCTCAGAGGTGGGCCTCGAGGTTGGTTAGCCCCTCCCTTCTTGAGTTAATGAGCCCATTCTTCAATTTGCTGCAGCAGCTCTCAGCCTCCATGGTATCTGCAGTGACTTAGGCTGCCTCCAGCTCCTGCCAAACAGCCATACCTTTCCTGTCGTAATGAACTATCTCCCCTCTGGAACCCTAAGCTGAATAAATCTCCCTTTTCCCTTAAGTGGCTTGACTTTGAGAGGTGTGTCACGGCAACAGAAAAGAGTGACCAGAACAGGCTAAGTATGTGACTCCGTGCTGGAGTGCTTGCCTAGCATGCATGAAGCCCTGTTCAATTCCCTGCAGGGAATAAGTCAGCTTGCTGGTATGTCTGTAATCCCAATACTCAGGAGAGGCAGAGCCAAGAGGATCGGAAGTTCAAAGTCATCCTTGGCTATAGAGCAAGTTTCAGGGCTACATGAGACAAACACCAAGATGAAGACATTCTTTAGAACTAAAATTTAAAACTCAGTTATTTCAACTTTCCTCTGACTCCAGATCCCCCTTAGATAAGAACATTCTAAGTCAAAACTACAAATTCTTTATAAGAGTAGCACATATGAACATGACTGCAAACTGCTTTCTGAGCCCTTGTCATTAAACCAATAGATCAGAGCAGCTCCTGGCCCTCAACCAACCAAAGAGCTTCTCTTTGCAATGGAAGGTGTTTAACTCAGAGACCTACAACTGTCCAAAGTACAGAGAACGAGTGACTGAGGAGTACTTGGTTAGCTCCTGACCTGCACACCTACATCTCTCCCACCCCAGGGCTCAGGGGACATCATAGAAGAGGGGGCAGTAACAATGTAAGAGCCTGAAGATGAAGGGGGTGCTGCCAATTGTGTCTTCTGGACCCAGTAGGGTTGCAGCACATGAGTTCACTGCAGCTGTGCTGGCCTCTGCAAGACATGCACAATACATGGCCTATCAACTTTTCACCAAGAGGAACCATCTCATGAAACTCCACACCTCCCTGAGAGTTAATGCTGGCTCTGGGAAGGGAAGCTGGTGTCTACCCATGGACACACTGTTCATGTTTCAGCAAACGCTGGGCACTTGCCAATACATGCAACTCATATAAAACTCAGTGGGCCACACATGTAAAAGGATATGAAAGTGGGAGGAAGACTGGGAAGAAAACACTACAGGAAAAAAGGGTAGGAGAGGGTAGCATGAGCTGAAAAATAACTTAAATTCATTTTGTTTATGCATGAAGTTGTCAAAGAATAAAAAATACATACATAAAGGAAAACTTCAGTGCATTTACATATTCTCACAAAAATGTAATCAATAAAAGGCATTCCAACAATGGCAGAAATTGAATTCTGTAAGCATCAACAGCTGCCTTTTTTTAACAGAGAGGAAAAAAAAAAAGATATATACATCAAACAGAACAGGACTTCATCTCTGAAACCATATAGCCTAGGTCAATTTTCTGCACTGAAAAACATTAGGAAAAAAGAGCAAGAAGATTCTCAGATTTTTGTTTTGCCTCGTTTAAGACTCTATGCCGACTTAAGACAATTTGTCTCACCGCCCCCCTCCCAAAGTTACCTTTCCACCTTGATGGGCGGCGGTTCCACCAAACCGTGACCGAAGCTTTGCTGGCTGTAGCGGCATTCGATGCCACACTCCCCTGCCGTTTCCACGCAATACACGCGAGGCTGGACAAATCCCACCATTCTCCTCCTTCTCCCCCGCGGACACTGCAACCTAAGTGTGGCTCCCACGTGCAGCAGCTCGCCCGGCCCCACGCACTCCGCCCGCGTCCCAGGCACATGTGCCCCCCGCTTTCCCCAGGCACAGCACCCCGCTTCCTACTTGCACCGCGACGTTCTCATCCTCATCCCCCACACAGCCCCTCGGGTCGCAATGCAGACACAGGCAGGAAGCGGCGGTGCCCCCCCCACCCCCCCCCGGCCAACCGCGCTGCACGGCTCCGCCGCCGCCCGCCTCGCCGCAGGTGGCCGGGTCTGGGGTCCCCGCGTGCCCGCGCGGCCGACAGGCTGGGGCGCGCCGGGCCGGGAAGCTCCCCGGGGCTGCGACCCGCGCGAGGCGGCGCCGGCGGAGCGGCGCGCGCATCCGCAGGCCGCCCGCGTCCCGCCGTACCTGGCTTGCGGCGGCGCTGCCCGGCGGCTGAGGGGCGGCGGCGCCCCGGGCTCTCGGTGCCCACCGGGCTCGGCCTCTCCTTTCTCGGGGATCGCACCGAGCGGCGGCCGCCCCGCCCCGCGCCTTCTGATTGGCTCCTCGCGCGTCTACTTCCGGGCGAGAGGTTGGCGGTCACCGCGGCAACCGGGCGGCGCGGCGTCCTAGCGCTCGGTTCCCTCGGGCCGCAGAGCTGGCGAGCCAGGGGGAATCGCAGAGTCGCGAAAGTCTGTCCCTCACCACGCCATCAAGTGAGTGCCCGCGCTCGCCAGGCCCCGGCGGGGCACAGCGCCTCGCCGGAGCCCGCAGCTCCCAGCCCGAGCGTCCGCACGGGTGGGCAGGGGCGGCCCGAGCCCGGGGTCTGGGCGTCAGGCAATCCGGGGTCCTCCTTCGAGATCCCGTCCCTTAGTTCGCCCGGGTGACGCATCGCAGGCAAGTGCCAACCCCTCTGGACTTGCGTTTCGATGGCCCAGGTTCCCTCCACCTCGATGTTCCAGAGTTTGGAACGTGGTAACTTGTGTGAGGACAATTGAAAACAGTCCAGTTTCTTGTACGGACCGGCTAGTTTTGAGGGTCGTGTTTACTAGGAGCTTGAGGACTGCTTCCCAAGTATCACCAGCATGTCCTAGGTGGGCTGTTCTGTGGGGTTTGCTCGCTGGGCGCGAGCAAAGATTTCACCAATCTCCATCCCTGACCTGGAGACCGTGGTGTTATGAGATTTGAACGCCAAGTGGATTGTTTTTGTCCTTCCTTCCTTCCTTCCTTCCTTCCTTCCTTCCTTCCTTCCTTCCTTCCTTCCTTCCTTCCTTCCTTCCTTCCTTCCTTCCTTCCTTCCTTCCTTCCTTCCTTCCTTCCTTCCTTCCTTCTTCCTCCCTCCCTCCCTCCTTCCTTTCTTCCTTCTCCCCCTCCTTCTCCCCCTCCCTCCCTCCCTCTCTTCCTCCCTCCTTCCTAAGTGCTTTGCACGGATTTATTCATCTCTCTACCTTAAACGTGAGAAAATCTGGTATAAATAAGTAACTTGTCCAAGACCAAAGACAATGGAGTCTGGATTCACACCTAGGTGTTCTGATAACCAAGGAGCACCAACTCCTCCCTCATGAGTGGTAGTTTTGATCCTAAGACATGTATGTTCCTTGCAGGGTACTGCAAGGTTCCTGCTGGGCTCTAGAGCAGAGTTGGTAACCCATTTAATGTTATTAAGCACTTAGAAGTCAGCTTCTGTGTTTTTGTCCTTTCAGAACTTCAAATGAAGATGTCTCTATGTACTTCTATACCTCATACTTTATTCACTAACAAATCTAGAAATCATAAGGAAAAATAACCTGTAAAACTTAAAAACCTAAATTTATATTCTTTTAAGACTATTATAATTGGTGCCCATAATGAACCCCTAAACAAGATCCGAATTTCTAAGATTGTTTTCTGTTCCCACACAACTTTTGTATTGATGTTATCAGAGTTTTGGTTGTAGATTTTATTTTAGAAGGAATTAATAAAAAATTCCTCCCAGCCTGGGGATGTAGCTTAATTGGTGGTGTGTTTGTCTAGTGTGTACAAAGTATGGATTTCGTTTCCGGCACAGTACAAACCTACTGTATTGGCACTTGCCTGTAAGGCTGTTATTTAGGATGTGGAGGCAGGAGGAAGCTCAAGATCATTCTCAACTACATAATTCATGGCCAGTATGGGATACATAAGACCTTCTCTTAATAATAATATTAATTAATAAACTATTATTTCCTGGCAATGTAAAAATAGTAACATAAATAAAATGTGCTTTTATTCCTCATTTTGTTTTTGTCTTCCTGTTTTCTTGTGGATTCATTTTTCTCCTTGTTAAAATGTCTTTTGTATTTCTTTCATTGACAGAGTGCACAGACTCCAAATTCTGTCATATTAAACAAACAAACAAATACCTCGGGCCTGGAGAGATGGCTCAGAGGTTAAGTCTCTGCTTTGCAAGCAGAATGTCCTGAGTTCAGATACTGGATACCACGTAAAAATGCCAGGAAGAAATGATGGCACTTCTGGTCTTGGAAGGCAGACCTGAGAAATTCAAGAGCAAAGCAAAGAGGAGGTAGAGCAATCCAGGGTGACTCCCGAACTCACTTCTGGGCTTCCACAGGGACACACAGTGCCTTCTGAAACATACACACATGCAATAAATAGGAGCTAAAAAAACTCTTTAGTTTCTATCATTTACCTTGATAGCAATGGTGGAGATGAAATATTGGTCTCAAAATAATTTGCCCTCAAAAACTTAAAGACATCACTTCTTTTAGTGTTCACTCTTGCTGAATGTCAGGCTAATTCTCATTCTCTTTTTTTTTTTTTTTGTAATCTGGTTTCTGTTTCCTTGTTTACTTCAGCTTATGAAATTTAGTCATAACTGTCTCCAGTGGGATTTTCCATAATACATGTTTGCATTCTGAATACTCATTTCCTTCCATTTTGAGAATTTTGGGGTTATTTATGCAAATAGTCTCCTTCCTTTATTCCTTCTTTGGAATAGGATCTGTTTTCCACGATCTAAATCTTTCTTGGTGTTGCTTTCTGAAGATATTTTCAACTTTATTTTCTACAACATGAATCTGTTTTTCAATTAAACTCCACTCTGCTATTCAGCCCTTCTCTTTCAGTTCACCAATTATAATGTTAACTCCCTGTATTGCTAATTGGTTCATAGCTGCCTATACTTATTTCAAGGATACCGTATCCTGTTTTTCTCTCGGATGATGTCATTACCATCTTAAAATTTCCAACTTTACTTAGAAACCACCCTTTCTCTTGTGGCACTTCAGTTAATTTTTAGATTTAAACTGTCAATTCTCTTGCTCTGTTCAAAGACATTCTGGTTCAATAGATGTGAGGTAGGTCCTAGGTACCAAAAATATCCCAGGTGATTCTGATGTCTGGGCCGCACTTTGAGTAACATTCTAGTAGATTCTACTGTCCTAGCACTTAACTTATCGTCTATGTTGAATGTTTAATGTTTTTAGTCTACAAAGTGTCCCAGGGGTCTGAGACACAGATTCTTCTCAGTCTTGTCTTTTTTCTTACTTTTAAAATTTGGTGTCTCTTTTCTTCTGTGCCTTCCTCACTTACTGTATTTTTTGCTTCCTCCTACTGCCAACTCAGAAATTTACCACTCTATCAACCCTCTGATGGAGGTCAGTACATTGTACGTTATCCAAGAATAAACACATCCAAGGTACAAATGTGTACAACAATTGTATTCAAAATGTCCTTCTTAATATACACCCCAAACTGGAAACAACTGTATGTTCAAAGATTGATAAGCAGATTAAAACATACAACTTTTGTGAATTGTATTTGGCAATACAATTTGGTAATGCAACATGCATGAACCTTGAAAACACATCGTTAAACGATGGAAGCTAATTCAAAAGGACCACACATAATGTGACTCCACTTCTAAAAATGTCAGGAATAAGCAAATCCATTAAATCATAAAGTAGATTAATGGTTACCAGGGACATAGGGAAGTGAAGTCTTGAGCAGAATGCTAAGTAACTATTGAGGGAGTTCAGGGTGTCTTTTGGGGTGACTAAAACACTCTAAATTTGATTGCGGTAAAAACTATACAACTCTGTGAACATAGTCAAAAGTATCAAATTGTATAATTTTAAAAGGTAAATTTTATGTGAGCTATTTACTAAGAAAGTTGTCCAGTCAATAAAAATAGGTCATTTAGGCATAATTGTTTATTTTCTCAAGAGCCTCCATCAGACTTTAGAAATGCAAAGCAAACACTTGTGCTAGTGATTGTGAAAAGAATTTATCTGGACAACTCTTTTTTTCATATTTATTTTGTGTGTGTGTGTGTGTGTGTGTGTGTGTGTGTGTGTGTGTGTGTGTCTGTCTGTCTGTCTGTCTGTCTGTCTGTCTGAGAGCGCTGTGTGTCCCTATGGAGGTCCAAGGATGACTTTGGGAATCATCCTGGATTGCTTCTACCTTCTTGCTTTTGCTCTGGCATTTCTCAGGCTCCACCCACCAGGACTGGAAGTGTGGACACTGTGGTTTACATGTGGGACCTAGGATTTGAACTCAGGACTTTCTGCTTTTGAGACAGAGTCTTAACCTCTGAGCCATCTCTTCAGCCCAATTTGGACAATTTTTTATTATTATTTATTATTTATTCAATTATGCGTGTGTGTATGTGTGTGTGTGTGTGTGTGTGTGTGTGTGTGTAGAACCACTGGATGAATTGGGAACCACCATGGATGGCTCCACCTCCTCCTTGTTTACTCTGCCCCAGGATTCACAGGCTCCGCCCTACCAGGACCAGAAACTCAGGCTGCCCCCGCTTCCGCCCGGCATCTATACGTGGGGTCTAGGATCTGAACTCAGGACTTTCTACCTGCAAGGCAGAGGCTTAACCCCTGAGCCACCTCTCCAGCCCCCAATTTGGACAATTCTTAAAGCACATTCATTATAGGTCTTGTGATATTTAAAATCATTTAAACTTACATTAATTTTCTTCAATTTTTTAAAGCATCTTCAGAAGTCTATAGGATAAGATTCATATTTCCAAATGGAGACAAGTATGGTAAGAGTGCATTTTAATTATGTTTTTATACAGAAATTTCTATACTTTTTTTCTTTCTTTTATTCTGTAGTTTAAAATATAAAAAATGAGACATCATATATAGTTGTGATTGGTCTATTACATCACTCAAGTAAAATAACATAGAAATTCTAGCTGATGTACAGGTTTTTGACATTTACTGTGTGTATGCACACACAAATATGCATGCCATGGCATATGTGTGCAAGCCAGAGCACAACTTATGGGAATTAGTTCTGTTCTTCATCATATGGGTTCTGGGACTTCAAGTCAGGCTTGAATAAAGTAAGGCCTTTTACATGTTGAGCATATTTTTTAAATCAAAATTCTGAGGTTAAGTCTAGACATTAAGTCTAGTTAAGATAGCATAAGTCTATCTGTTTCTGGCTCTCAGATCTCAGTGATTGTAAGATATTCTCTATCCATGGATCTCTTCATTTCTACACTAATTCATTCCAAGGCTTAGAAAGCCAGAAAAAAAAAAAAAAAAACCCCACAAAGGAATCCCATAGTTGAGAATAGGCAGAAATACTACTAGTTAGTCAAATCCAATTCCCACTTAAAAATTCCTAGGTTTTCTTCCTTGTTTAGATGGTGACTGTACAAGATCATCCTCTGGAATCTATGAAAGAAATGGAATTGGCATTCATACCACTCCAAATGGGATTGTCTACACAGGAAGCTGGAAAGATGACAAGGTATTATACTGTTTTAGTACTGATGTACATAATAATCCAATGGATAAATGATTCTAGGCATTTCATTATTAATCAAGTATATATATATATATACATATGTATATATATAATGAAGCTGATATAGCACATGTGTAGTCTCAGCATTTAGGAGCTGAGGCACAATGATCTCGAGTTCCAAGCCATTTGGGTAACAGAGCCACAAAGACAAATAAGCAAAAACATAAAAAATATGCTATTCAGTAAAAATAATAAATTATAACCAACATTTGTTAACCTATGCATACTACTATTAGACTTATTGTTATTAGAGCTAAGCATCATTGTCTTTTTTAACTGTCATTCACAGTTTTCTCATTTGATTCCCACAACAATCTCATGAGACAAGGACCACTGATATTTCTGTTTTATAGATGAGGCAAATCAGGCTCAGGTTTCTTGCTCAGATGGGAGGTAATAATCAAGAAATTGTACCTATGTTTATTTGAATATATTTAAAAAACTATTTGAGACACACACACACACACACACACACACACACACACACACACACACAGCAAGACAGAGAGAGACCTGTGCCCAGGGCATGTGTGTGGGTCAGAGTTCAGCTCTCAGGTACTGATTCTCCCCTTCTTCCATGTAGGCGTCAGCAACTGAACTCAGGTCTCCAGGTTCACATTGAGGTGCCTCTACCCGCCTCAGCTCAAATTCACGTTCTTGACAACTAGTTAGTACTGCTTCCTGGTAAACATACTAGCTGCCCTCCTAGATTTCCAACAGATTCAAGGTATCTTGAGGACCCCTAGTATGATCATAATCCCCCACATGTCCAAAATGCTCCTTATCCAGAGCATTTCATTTAGTGCATTTGTAGAAAGTGTTTTAGTTTCATGCTCCACTGCTGTAATGAATACATGACCCAGTTTAGGGGATCAAGGGGTTTTTATCCCAGTTTACAATTTCAGGTTACAGCCTCATTGTGGCAGGAGAGCTGTCCGCAGGAGCTGAGGGAACTGTTACCCCATATTCACAGGAAGAACTGAGAGCCAGACAAAGACTGAAACAGTTTCTAGCATGGCAGTCATCAGATTCCCAACCCGTTCTGCCTCTTAGCCACCCCCATGGAATGGTCCCACTCACTCTGAGCTGGGTCTGTCTACACCTATCTACATCAAGTAGATAAATCGATTTAACTAAATAATCCCTCCTAGGTTTGCCTGCAAGCCCAGTTCTCAATCGTTAAGTTGACACCTAAAACAGACTACCAAAAAAGATAGAAAGGACAATGATAAAGATGTCATCTATTTTTGTAGTATTAGGGAAGACGTAAAGTTGGTGAAATAAGGGGCTGAAGAGGTGGCTCAGGGGTTAAGCCTCTGCCTTGCAGGTGGAAGGTCCTGAGTTTGGATCCTAGACCCCACATATAGATGCCAGGCGGAAACCGGGGCGGCCTGCGTTTCTGGTCCTGGTAGGGCGGAGCCTGTGAATCCCGGGGCAGAGCAAACAAGGAAGAGGTGGAGGCGTCCATGGTGGTTCCCGAATTCGCCTGTGGTTCTACACACACACACACATACACACACATGCGTGCACACACACACACACACTTGAATAAATTTAAAAAAATTAAAAGTTGGTGAAATAAGAAATAAATTGCTGATAGACTCATGTATGTATTTTTAAAAGGTTCAGAGAAAACTGGAAGTTAGTTTCTGAGTCATTTCCTTTGTACAAACAGATGAATGGCTTCGGAAGACTTGAACACTTTTCAGGAGCAGTATACGAAGGACAATTTAAGGACAATATGTTTCATGGATTGGGGGTTTACACATTCCCATCTGGGGCAAAGTACACTGGACATTTCAATGAGAATAGGTAATCTCAAATTTTAAAAATCAATATAGCTCTAAAGAATTCTTTTCAGTCATGCTTGCTTAAATATCATATCCATAAATTATTTTTGTAATGAATTAGTCTTTCCACATTTGCTGGCTTGTTATAATAGTTGGGGAATGTATGAAGATTGGCTGAGACTATCAAAAGCCTCCGAAGGAACCTCATTCTTGGTAATTCTTTGAACTTTTTCACTTAATTTTCTATTGCTATAAAATAGTTGTAGTCAGCTTAGAAATGGACAACTTGATGCATTTTTTAAGGAAATTTAGTCCAAAAATAATTTCTGCTTAAAATCTCTCTCTCTCTCTCTCTCTCTCTCTCTCTCTATATATATATATATATATATATACACACACACACACACACACATATATACACACACACACACACAGATTTTTATTTTCCAAAAAGGTCTCTTTGGGTAATTTCATAATGATTTATCTTGTTTTGGCCTGATGTGTGTGAACATTTTTATTAAGCTAATCTTAAAAATTTAAGCAAAATTTCTCAACTTTCAAATTGTGGACTACTGTTGTCCTTTCTGTTGTAGGGAAAATCAAGTTGAATTGCCCCGAGCACAGCTCTCTAAGCTTCATCTCACTGAATGCCACACCATCCAAGAGTTTACACATGGGAATGAGCATGCAGCTTGGTTGGTGCAGCACTGGCCTAGCATGCACGAGCCCGCTTTGCTCCCTAGCATCACACAGAATTGGATGTGGTGGCTCAGGCCTGTGATCCCACGATCTGGGAGTTGAAGGCAGGAGGATCAGCAGTTCAGTGTCGTCCTTGGCTACAGAGTTTGAGATCAGCCTGTGCTACATGAGACCTTATCTCTTTTTTTAAAATGTTTATTTTCCCTTTAAATGTTTATTTTCCATCTAAAATGAGAATGCTGTTTATTATGAAGTTAGTGTTAGTACATTTTTGAGAAGAGCAGAAAAGTGCCCATTTTTTGACTCCAAGTTGGAACAATGGTGTTAATAAATGGAGACAAATTTAATCTCTGGGGTAAAGCTTGTTTGTATATGTGAATGCATTTGCACCTCTCCAGAGAGGACAAGGAGACACCAACACAGAACATAGTACCTCAGACGAAGCTGCTGATAAAGAAATTGTTGATGAATAAATGAACTAAACCAGAAAATCAGTATACACTTTTCGATTTTTAGCTGTTTGCTTTGGTTTTATGTAGTTAGTTAATGTGACCCTAAAATCTTGGACATCAAATTTGTCAAGTGCCAGTGTTTGTTGAGAAGGGAATGTTTTTCACTGGGTGTTGAAGATGAAGTGCTAGAGCTGGAGAGATGGCTCAGGGATTAAGAATCTACCTTGCAAGCAGAAGGTCCTGAGTTCAGATCCCAGATCCCACATGAAAAAGTCCAGATGGAAATGCTGATGGCCTGCACTTCCAGCTCTGGTGGGTGGAGCCTAGGAAATCCTAGAGAGAAGCAAAAAGGAGTTAGAAGCAATCCAGGAAGGATGATTCCCAAAGTCATCCCTTAGTCCTCCACAAGGACACACAGTGCTCTCTGATACACATACACACACACAACCAATCAATCAATATGCAGTGTCTTAATCAGAAGTTGAATGTGGAAACATAAGATGTTTTAGACAGTGTATAATATACTGGACGGATGACACAATCTTTTTTTTTTAATACATTTTTTATTATTTCCGCTCATACAAACTTAATAGGTAGACCAGTTCCCTCCCTCCCTCCTCCTCACCCCTGAACCCCCTGCTCCCTCTCCCCTTCTTCCCCATCCCCCAGTGCTTCCCCCCAATTCCCAGAGAGACCTTTATTGTGTATGCCTAACTCTCCTCTGGGCCCTCCTCTCCGATGACGTACAAGGACCCAGTGGCATTACCCTGAACCCTTTCCCGTGTTCCCCTTAAGCATAGGAACACTACTGTGGCCATCAATCCCTTGCCTCCAAGGATCTTGGTGCCTTTAGCTGATGCTAGACTATGTGAGGTCAATAGTGTGTTGGACATTGCTCAGGACATGCAAAGTCCTATTATGATTGCTTCGGCCCTAACTAGTGTGGAGAATCTTGCAAATCATTGCTCCTCCCATCCTTGTGCTCTTACAATCTTACCGCCCCCTCTTCCGCAAATGTCCCTGAGCTTCAGGATGGGGAGAGATTAGGCTGGCCTAGTTCTATGTGGTTGATATAGAGTCTCTGAAGTTCTGGATTGGGATGACACAATTTTACATGTGCACTGTAAACTCCCGATTGATGACTGAGCTTGTGTTTCCCACTTGCAGGGTGGAAGGTGAAGGGGAGTACACTGACATCCAGGGACTGCAGTGGAGTGGCAACTTCCATTTCACAGCCGCTCCAGGCCTGAGACTGAAGCTCTACATGTAGGTGTGGTACCTTCCGTTGTGGTAGTTGAGGCTCTCAGCTGGAAGGAAAGCAGCTAGGCCTGTCATCCCAAGTGACTGCCTACACTACCTCTGTACATTTGCCAATAAAATTGTCACTCTCATATTGCTTTCTGAATTTTGTTTTCATTATTATATAGTTTAAAATAATTGTGTGATTCAGTTCAGTTTGCTCAATTTCAATGAATGGAGCAAAACTATCCAGATCATGGCTAAATCCATTTCTAATCCTGTGCCCCAATTTTGTTGCCTTTTTTCCTCTACTTTGTGCTTTCATGCTTATCCATAACATTTTCCATAAAGTTATCCTTTATAAGTATGCTAGTGTTGGATATTTATTTATTTATTTGTTATTTAATTATTATTTAATGTTGGATAGCACTTAATGTGAAATCTACCCACTTGGCAAAAATTTAAGTGCAGTACATTATTGCTGATTACAGCTACCATGTTGTGCAGCTTATCTCCAGAGCTTATTTTCTTCTTGATGGACTTTATGCTTATTTCATTTCCCTCTCCCTCAGCCCCTGTCAATCTCTGTTCTACTACCTGATTCTATGAATTTGAATATTTTACAGACCATGTATAAACGGGATCACAGAACATTTGTCTTCCTGTGGCACAATGGCCTCAAGAGTCATTCATTTTAATATATATCTCACAAATTTTTATTCTTTATAAATGACTGAAGAATATATATTCTTTGGCTCTTGATGGGCCTGTCTCCAGAATGTGTAAGGTAATCTTACAGTTCAATAAGAAAAGACCCTTCCCCAATATGTGCATAAAAAGAAGACCACCTGCACGTGTTAGGTGGTTTGGTGGCATGTGTGAATGCTGGAGCTTGGTTCCTGGCACCACTAGAAGCCAAAAAAGACAACCCAATGCAAAAAAAAGAGCTAAGAGGATGATGAGACGGCTCAGGGCGTAAAGGCTTGCAAACCGGGCAACCTGAGCTGGATCCTTGAAGAATGTATGATAGGAGGAGAGAACAGACTTCAAGAAAGAAAGAGAAAGAGGGAGAAAGAAAGAGAAAGAGAAAGAAAGGAGAGAGAGAGGGAGGGTGGGATGGAGGGAAAAAGGAAAAGAGATGGAAAGGAAAAGAGGGAAAGAGAAAGAAAAAGAGGGAAAGAAAAAGGGAGGGAAGAAGAGAGGGAGGGAAAGAAAAAGGAGGGAAAGAAAGAAAAAGAAAAGAAAAAGAAAGAAGAAGGAAAGAAAAAGAAGGAAAAGAAAGAAGAAAGAAAAAGAAAGAGAAAGAAAGAAAGAGTGTGAGAGGCACCAATAACCCCTGTGCTGGAGAGTCAGACAGACCTCCAGGTTTGCTGGCCAGCCAGCCTACCCTACTGAATCACAGATCAGTGCAGCACCCTTTCTCAAAAAACAAACAAACAAACAAACAAGGAGTGGCCACCACCTGAGGGGAGACACTCAAGAGAGTCTTCTAGTTTACACACACACATGCACACAAGTGCACTTATACACACATGCACATGTGCACCTGTACATGCATACATTCATGTACCCATACATACACGAACATGTATACCTTACTCTCCCACACATGTCCACATGTATACTTGCACATACACCTGCACACACACGTATACACACCTGCGCACATATACACCTGCACAGACACATCCATACATCCATGTGCACTTGCATACACGTGCACTTGTACAAAGCAAGAAGTGTGAGATAGTTTGCTTGCTTCTGCCCTGGCAGGACGTTGTGTAAAGGCGAAGAAGGCAGACTTGCCAGATTCTGAATCCGCTGGCATCTTACTGATTGCTCAGCTTCCAGAGGTTGAGCAATCAATTGCTATGGTTTACAAATTATTTGTCCAAAATATATATGAACAGACTGAAGACATTCATAATGACCTCAGACTGGAAGAGTGTTTTCTTCCCCTGCGTAAGGGTTGGGGGGGGGTTGTTGATGGACTTGTTTCAGAGTTGGATAGTGGTGAAAATTGTGTAATTTTGTAAATAAGCCTGCTTTGGTGGTACAGGCCTGTAACCCCAGTGCTTTGGAGGTAGAGGGAGGATAATCAGGATGTCATGGCCATCCTTGGCTAGACCTAAGTTCAGAGTCAAACTGAGCTACGTGAGTCCTTGTGTCAAAAATAAAATCCTATTAATACAGTAAAAAAAAAAAAAAAAGTGGGGCTGTCCATTTTAAATGGGATTCTCTTGAGGATTCCTCCTCAGTTCTAGCATTGCAGATGTGCACCACCATATGTGTTTTGTGGGGTGCTGGATATCAAACTCAGGGCCTTATACTTGTTAACCAAGCACAGTGCTCTCTTCTATACACACACACACACACTAGGACCCACCCCCGCAGACGCACAAAAAAAGATCTGATTTTTTTGGGGGGGGGTTGAAATACTGGTCTAAATCTAAAGCTAATTCCCCAAAAGGGTTGACATGTGTAACTTCTGAGTTAAACATTTCTTTATTCAAAATCTTGAATTTCTGAAAGTATCATTGACATAAAGTATATTGTCATTTTTATTGCACTAATGTAAATTTGGGTTAAATTTCTTTTGAAATACTAAAATAGTATTTTCTCATGTAACAGTTGGTTTTAATTTCAAAAAACTGTAAGTGTTCAAATATACATTTCAAAATTTGGACATTTTTGAATGTATTGCTTAGCATTAGCTGGCGTGCTTTTAAATTAAATAATATTGTTATTATCCCGCTTGGATTTATAAAGAGCTAAACACTGGACAAGCTAAGATAAGATAGAGGATGCCTTGCCCAGAGCAAACAATGCAAATTCAAACCATCCGGAAAATATAAAGAGCATGCGCTTCGTCATAAACTAAATTTCCTCTTCAATGATTTTCTTCAAAGTATTTAAGATAGCGAGTATGTATTCCACTCTTAAAATCTTTAACTCTCTGTTGTGATACTACTAACTTTTCAATGCAGGAGTTTTCAATTTTCTAAGGCGATACCAAAGTCATTGGAGTTAAACGGGTTTCTCCTTTGTACCCCTTGAAACTAGACACAGTTCAGGTACTTGATTAGTTGATGCTGGAAGTTGACCTGGAGCTTATATAATTAGAAGAGACGCTAGTTTTCCTCCTTTAAAAGTCTGTTAGCATATGACAGTCTCATTCCAAGAGACGGCAAGCTCCCTCTGCGTCTTTTTATAACCTTAACGTTAACTCAGCCTCCAGATGAGCCTTGCTGTGAGGATGCTATGAACCACGGCACGCAGCATGGGGTAAGTGTGTGCTTTTCTGTGCTCTATGAGCCCTGGAGAAGGGAAAATGCTTTTATAAGAGAACAAAACCTTCCTTATCTATGGTGGACCAATTTAAATTCAAACTATGCTAACATTATTGAAGGTAGATATTCAAATAAAGAACTTTTAATTCAAGAGTGACAATTTGTAAGTCTTCCCTTCTTTCCTTGCTTAATTTTTATATTGTGTCTTGATTACCTTTGTGGATTGCCAGCTAATGAGATGTTTGGGGACTGAAATTGTTCTACATAATCACATATTTAGCCAAATCTGGGAACAATCTTTTTAAGGACCGGTGATAGGGTTCTTGATTTACAACACAGCATTAATCCAATATGTGCATGCTCTTTGGGATTAAGAACAATTAAAGCAAGAAAAAGGAATAGGCTGATTGCTTTATGCTTTTGTAACAAAGAAAAAGGCTGGAGGCTTTTCGTCAGAGTTCAGACTTCTGTATGTACAGAAAACAAGCTCACTGATTAAAATGTGTGCCAAGTAATTAATTATGCAGCGCATATATTTGTGAACCTAAACAATTTGTGGGGGTTCCAGGTGTGATGGAAAGACTCAAATTTCACTTTCAAGGAGTTCTATTTTCCATTCCCCCCTCCGACTTTTCCATTTAAAAGCTTTCCAGTCTTTAGTGAGAAGAAGAGCCTGTTACAATCAGTATCCCAGTTACGAGGGATTTGGAAACTGGAGCAGTGGTGTGATGAATGCAGAGTCGTAGTCTTTGTGTTTTCCTTTCATCTTTTTCAATAGCTCCTTTCAATGCAAAAAAAAAAAAATCACATTGTTGCAGATCGTACAGCTGGTTCACTGAAGGCTCCGGCTGATACAAATGAGCAGAAATCTCAGTGAAAGAAATAGGGGTGTGACACAAACTTGTTCAAAACTGTTCCCATCACATTCAGCTAATGTCTGCATTTTGGTTGATGCCATGCACCTATTGAAACAAAGCTAAACCTGTCTGAAAACTCAGAGGGTTTTCAAAGGAAGATCATACTGATAAACAAATATCAAGGGTATGTTTTGAAGCTGAAAGTTAACAGAGACATGTCAAGTACAGACTTCACACGCATCTGTCTGATTTGAGACAGAATTGATGAGCCCCCCAGATTCTCTTTATACTTTTTTTATTCTTCCTTCCTCTTTTCTGGGAATAAGGGCATACTTTCAGATGAAGCAAATCATTAGCCAGTTCTTAGGATTGTGAGAAACCTTTTTTCCTTCTTCACATTTCTCTTGCGCTTTCTTCTTTTCTTCTGGGCAGTTTAGCCTTTTTTTTTTTTTTTTTTGACATGAGGAAGAGAGGTGATCAAGGAGTGTTTTAAGAGTCTTCAGAAACCACTCCACCTGTTCTGGGTAGGTGAAGAAAAATCAAACACTTTTGCAAAAATTGCAAAAGTATGCAATTTCACATTTGTGAGTGATTTGAACCCCAGTCCAATGGACCTCTGTGTAAAGAACACCTGAGCTTTTTGCTTTTTTGAGACAGGGGCTCCTGTGTCCCAGGCTGGTATCAAACTTGTTGTATAGCTGGGGACGATCTTGACTTTTGATCTTTCTCCCTCCACCCCGAGTAACATAAGCTGCATGCCTGGCTTTTAAGAACACTTGCCTTAGGGTTAGGGTCTAGAACTTGGAGTGTGTCTCTTTCAAGACTTCTCTTGGTTTCTGGGTTTTCATAAAGTGTAGAAATCTTTAAGTTAATTATTCTTGCTATTCTTATCTCAGGGCAGGGTCAGGATGCCCCACAATTTGCTTAAGATAGCCGTACAGTTCAACGATTATCTGTCATATTGCTATTATTGGCCCCCAAGGACTTGATTGATCAGTCACTTGTGCCTCCGGAGAGAGTTCCAGAAACCACCTTGGTCACTGTAGAAAAGAGAATCCTCATTATTGTACTTTTTAAAAATATGGAACGCTTCATGAATTTGCATGTCATCCTTGCAGGGGTCACGCTGATCTTCTCCGTATTGTTCCAATTTTAGTACATGTGTGCCGAAGTGAGCACTCATTATTGTATTTTTATGGTTCCGATGGTGCCCCAAATAAGGATGAACTAAACAAATCATGGATTGCTCAGTGTTACATAGGTTTGTTCTCACTGGTAGTTTGTTTATTCCTGTCTTATTGACAAAAAAAAAAAAGGTTAGACATCAACACTTGTCTTCCTAGAATAATCAGACAAATAAGAGGAGAAAGCAGTTTATCAGATGTCAAACTTATCTATTTGGATTATTTTTCCTCAGGATGGAAGGAGTACCTGTCTTGGGTTTGTGTCTGGGACCTACTTATCTTAAAACTATTTAAGGGTACAGTTCTTTGGATGGGCCCATGCTAACCATTGCCATTTTGCCTCAGGCAATGCCGAGCATCAAATGTTTGAAAATGCTTGTGCTATCTGAGAAGTCTTCTGCTCTTATATTTCCTTGGATTTCTTATGGTCTTCAAAAAAAGATATGTGGACGGGATGATTTGCAAAAAAGGGAAGGTCTAAGTCAGAATGGTGTCACATACCTGGGATCCCAGCACTGGAGGGGCCGAAGGGATGGTAGTGGTTGGGGGTGTACATAGTGTGGAAATTACTGTACGAGCTATTGTAATATCTGCAAGGGACAAACAATAGGAAAGAAGGGGTGGCCCTATTCCTTTGCAGCCCCTTCAGCAGTGGAGAATAAACCCATGCTTTTGCACGTGACGGACAAGCCTCCCGTCACTGAAGTATAGCCGTAGAACCTAATTGCATTTCTTTTTTATTGGGGAAGGAACTTGTAACAGGATCTTGCTCAGTAGCCCAGACTGGCCTTGAACTCACCATGGATAGTCCAGGGTGTATCAGATGTGTGTGTTGTTCTCATGCCTCAGTCTCTCGAATTGCAGGGATCAAAGGACGGCACGATCAAGCTCAGCTTCCTGGTTAATATTTCTTTATGAGATTCTCTGTGATACCCTTTGTCAGTTTCCTGGCAGTATTAGTGCACTTTCAATAGACATATGGCAAAAGTCAAGTCAAGGCTCCATTACTATAGTACACTTAACAAGATCATTATTAATAAATACTCAGCTCCTTTAGTTTCTCAGTTCAAGTCAGTTGAATTTATTTTTTAAAGTCCTTCTATGGTTATAATTTGGAACCTGAGCATTACACTCCAACTCTGTTTCTTGAACAGAGCAGGCGTTTAGCTCACGCTGTAACCTTTGAAGTGTGACTTCTGTCTGTGTCCTCTTTTCCTAATGGTTGCTTGGTTAATTCAGGCCATCATGATCTTTTCTTTACCTTATTAAAGGGGCCGCTTCGCCCACCTCTTTGCAGCTGGTCTCTTCTCCATAGGCCACAAGATCACCTGCTTACCCCGGATGTGATCTTGTAATTCCTTGGCTTAAAAACTTTCAGGGTGTCTGCTTTCTCCTCTGCGTATCAGCCTCCCATTTGCCCCCAATCTGCCCGTCAAGACTTACCTTCTGCTCTACCTCCAAGTCTACAGATCTCCAAGTCCACCTTGCCTTGTCCTGTGATCCGATGTCCGTGTCGTTTATAGTGCTTCCTGCGGTGCCCAGCTCTAAGCCTCCCTTCTGGAAGCTGGGGCTTATCTTTGGTCAGCTTATCTGGACAGCTTAGATACTTTATTCTTGTTTCATTTCTCACACTCTACTGTGTTTTGCAGTTAATGTTGACTCACCTCTCCTATTAGACCACAACAAGCCCCTTAGAGCAACAGGAGCAAAGTCATCTTTGAATTTCTGATACCACCTGACACGATACCCTTAAATGGAATTCAAATAAGTTCTTTTTTCTGTATAATTCACATAAAAGCTAAAACCTTAATTTTAACCAAACTTTCCTTCTTTTTCTCCTCCTCCCCTAAATGGGTGATGGGGAGGGAAAGAGTTTGCAAAGGGCTGGAGGGACACCCCAGAGACAACTGAGAAATAGAGAATTAGTGGTTAATAAATATGTAGAAGGCACAGGCCTGTGAGATGCTCAGCGGGGAAAAGCGCCTGCCCCACATGCCTGATGACCCCTGTTTGATCACTGGAACCCCTGTAAAGGGAGAGAAGAGAACTGACCACCAATTTGACCTCTGACTTCCACAGGCATTTGGTGTCGTTTGCACACATAGGCATACACACGCAAACACTCACACACACAAACACACACACATTCACACACACACAAACACACACACACACAAATATTCACACACACACGAACCAACGACTATAATAGAGTAACAGGAGAAATATCAAATAAGTAGAGAGTATGTACAGGTCCAGAATTAAAAATGGTTCTTATTTCTGGATAACTTTTTAGAGAGTCAGGATATCAGTAAGGATTGGGTTCATCTATATAAGATGGGAAAAGCCAAAATAATAGGACTTAAGAAAAAAATCTGTTTCTAAATAGGTCATATGTAGGGGAACCGTTAGCTGATTTGATGGCTCTAAGAACTTTTGTCTTGCTCCTCCCATCCTCAAGGTACTACTTCTTAATCCAGAAAGATTGTTAGGGTCTCTACATATTTTGCTGGAATTTAGCTAGCAAGAAAGAAAAATGGAAGAAAAAAGATGCATGCTCCTTTATAAAGAGACCCACACCACTGCCGCTCAACATTTCCTAAGTAGACACCTAGTCTTGGGATTTGTACCTGTGGTGAGGGAGAAAGGAGAATGTAAGTGTTTAGTGGGGTTGCTAAAAAAACAGAAGAGAAAATGGACAGATTCTAGGTGACAAGGAACAGTGTCCAGTAGGCCTTGGATTGGGTTTTATGCCATCACTCTTCTTCCCTTAGGACGAAGCACAGCACACACTTAAAGACAACCTTTTAAAAGACAGTTCAGTAAAGTTAAAGAAAAAAAACTTAAAAAGAGCAATCATGATTATAAACACAGATTCTCTTAGGATAAGGGACTGAGCCCTTTCTGGTCCCTGTCACCGCTCCCTCCTCCCCCGCCAGCTTCATCTCCCTTAACCCTCCTTGAGAGGCAGGAACGTCATGACTCAGCCAATACACTGACCAGGAAGCCAGAATCTGAAAGATTCAATGAATTGGCTCAACTGCTGAAGAGGCTTCAGAGAGTGACAAATTAAAAATAAAATAAAACAAAACATACACCTGGTCCTGGACCTGTTGATGGCCTCCAGAAACTATGTGGGCCACAGACTGTTCCAAGTAGTGAGTACTTGGATTGGACCACAGGTCTCCTCGATTAGCCCGTACAGAAAGACCAACTACAACCGGTTTCACTTGACCCTTGACAGCAGGCGGTTTCCTTTGGGGGGGCGGGGGGGCGCAATTAGAAACAACTCTAGACTTGTGTCTTTGGGACTTTTTCCTTAGATAACTGCTCTGAACTTCTGATGGAACAAAGCCCCTGTTCTTTTTAAGAAATGTTTTATTTATGACGCAGAAAGAGAGAGAGAGAGAGAGAGGCCAAGGAACATGAAGGAGATCAGAGGGCAACTTTGGGAAGTCAGTTTCTTCTTTCTGTCATGTGGGCTTCTTGGAATCGAACACAGGTCACCCCATTGGGCAGTAACCTTATTCCACTGAGGTGTCTTGCTGGCCAGCCTAGCCACATTCTGAAGTACACAGGAAATTGGATCTGTGAAATAGTTCGGTGGGCAAAGGCATCTGCATGCAAAATTGGTGGCCTGAATTCTATCCTGGAACCTACACGGTGGAAGGAGAAAACTCTCTTGAACTTGTCCTCTGACCTCCATGTATGTGTTGTGGTATGCATGCACCAGCTCTCGCTCTCTCTCCTTTCTCCTTTCTGTTTCTCTCTTAAATAAACAAACAAACAAACAAACAAACAAACAAACAAACAAACAAACAAAATATCAAGTACATAGGAATCTATTTTTATTAGTCTTCCCAAGGACACATAAAAATTGAGAGGTAAGGGAAATAAACGCTTATTCAAAAAACTTTACATAGTTCTGAATAGTGAATTACAAAATATAATACTATGTCTTAATGACAAAATTACATGAGAAAAAGATGGCATAGTATATCAACGTAGCTGTCATTTTCATCGACATGTTGTCTTTTGTAGAACCGCTAGAGCAATCAGGAGGAAGACTTCAAAAACATGATGTGATGTCTCCTGCCAGAGACAAGGCTCCAGGTGAGTGAAACCTGCAAAAAGAACGTGTTTTTTTAGATGGAACAGACAAGCCAAGAGCTCTGAGTTAACCTGAGAAGCTTTTTGAAACACAAGTGTTATAAATTGCTTGGAAGAATTTTGTAAGTGTCTTGATTTTAAAAAAAAAAATCAGTTAAGGATTTCCTTGGGTAACAATCAGAAATTACAGCCACTCTGTAAGCCAGCCATGCATCTTCAACCTTTTACCGCATGTATGAATGTTGCCTACAGTACTGATTCAGGAATGAACTGTTTTAATTGAGTTCTATTTTGGCTGTCACTGGGGATTGCAAACACCCTCCAGAAAGATGACATTTATTGACCTAATATGAACTGGGTTCCTGCTTTCTGCTGGCTTTGTCACAGAATAGCTATGGAGAATAGACAACTGTAATAATGCCTGCTTTGCAGGTAAGGAAACGGACAGAGGGAGACTGGTTAATTTTCCCAGGATCACAAAACTAAGTAAGTACCAGAGCTGGGATTTGAAGCTACATGTAAGACATATTTAGGGGAAAAAAAATGTCCTGCTGGATATGGCGGGTCTGTCAGCCCAGTCCTTGGAGGCTGAGGCAGGATTCAAGGTCAGCATGAATTATGCATTGAGTTCTAGGTCAGTCTGAGCTGTGGAGGGAGACCCTATCTCAAAAGAGCCAAAACAGATCTGGAGAGACGGCTCAGGGGCTAAAGCTTTTGCCTCAAAAGCAAAAGGATCCGAATTTGGATCGCCAGATCCATGTAAAAATGCCGGGCAGACTTGGTGGTGGGAGACAGGGCCTGGGAAGCCCCTGAGCAAAGCAGTTAAGGGAAGAGTAATCTAGGATGATTCCCAATGTCGCCCTTGGACTTCCACAGCCACACACACCTTCACATGCAAACACATGCACACATGTGCATGCAAAAAAATTTAAAAAACTCTATCATATAGAACCTCATTTTAATATTTTAAAATATTTTATTTGGCGTGTGTGTGTGTGTGTGCGTGCGTGCGCGTGCGTGTGTGTGTGTGTGTGTGTGTGTGTGTGTGTGTGTGTATCAGAGGACCAACGGTGACTTCAGAGATCATTCTGGATTGCTTCTATCTTCTTGCTTCCCTCTGGTATTTCCTAGGCTCCACTCGCCAGAGCCGGAAGTGCAGGCCATCACCATTTCTGCCCGTCAAGTTTTATGTGGGACCTGAGATCCAAACTCAGAACCTACTGCTTGCAAGACAGAGTCTTATCCCCTGAGCCCACATTTTAATATGTTAAACCAAAAAAAGTGCTTACTATACAATAAGCTACTTGAGCAAGACAAAGACGTGGGCATGAAATTTGAAAGCTCCTCCCACCTCTAGGTCCATCTTTCATCCTGATACTACCAGTATCTTGTCATAAATCCTTCCATGCCTTTGCTTTTGTCCAGTGTAGTTTTCACTGTGTCTTCCAACTTAAAGACCACCGCAGTGGTTTGCACTGTTCATGCACTGGTTCGTGCCTGTAAGTAGACCCTCAGGAAGTCAAGGTGGGAAGCAGGAGCGTCCTGAGCTTCAGACTAGCCTGAGCTACAGTGACACCTTGTCTCAATAAAATAAAAGCGAGTGGAAGAAGCTGAATTTACTGTATGTCCTTACTAGAATAAACAATAAGCATTCACTTCTAACATTTGGTCGTTGGGTAGCTTCCAAACAGAAACTCAACCAAAAACAGAACTGACTGCATTGGTAGGGACTAGCAACCTAGTGCAGCGACTCCAAACTTATTTTTGAGGGCGTGATCATAGACTCCTTTGAGAGACTGATGTGAGTGTTAAATCTTTTCCTCAGAAGAAAATGAGCTTCCATGAAATGCTGCTTATAATTCAGAGAATTTATATGAAGTCCCTGTCTTATCGGATTGACACTTTTAACTTCAGAATGTAATGCAAGCACTGTCACAGGAATGTGTACATGGTATGACAGCACTTTCTGACAGATTGGACATGGTGGTGCCTGCCTGTTATTCCAGCACCCAAGCAGGGGGGCAGGAGGATCTAGAGTTCAAAACTAGCTTGTCTAAAAAAAAAAATCAGGCTTAGATCTACTGAGACAAGTCACTAAAAAGAAGGGTGTTGGGGCTGGGGAGGTGGCTAAGAGGTTAAAGCCTTTGTTCCACATATGCCAGAGGACCTAAGTTAGGATCCCCAGAGTCCCTGAATAATGCCAGACAGATATGGCAGTGGCTTGTAATTTTAGTCCCGGAAGGCAGAACCTGGGAAACTCTAGAGCAAAGCAATAAAGAGGTAGAGCAATGCAGGATGATTCCGATGTACTCTTGGGCCTCCACAGGGACACTCTCAAATGCTTTCTTGTGCACACACACACACACACACACACACACACACACACGAAGTGAAGGGGAGAGGGAAGCAGTACTGACACTCAATGTGGAAGGACTCTAGGAATTTCCCAGCTGCAGCCCAGTGTTGGAGGAGGCTGTCCAGGGAAGGGAAAGCACCAAGACCCAGAGACCAGAAAAGAGAAGGAACCACGATTGTTTGTCTTCATTTGGCTTTGTTTTCCTGAGACAGGGTCTCAGGTAGTCCGGACTAGCCTCAAACTAGTTATGAAGCTAAAGATGGTCCTGATTCTTCTGCGTCTGTCTCTCTCCCTAGTGCTAGGATCGCAGGAGCATGCGGGAAGCCTGGCTCTGACAGTGCTTGGGACAGGAGCCCATTGTGTGAAGAACTGACTGCGTCGAATCAGCAGAGCAAGGCAGAGGCTAGATTATTGGGGGTTTGCCTGTTAGGTTAGGACCTTTGAATTTTAGAAGCCAAGACTTCCGTGGGCAGGCAAAAAGTCTATAATTAATGCATGAGCTAATAATTTGGATGATAGAATAATATATTAAAAAAGGAGATAAGGGGCTGAAGCTGTGCAGGGCTCAGCGACAGAGGGCTTATGTAACGTGCATGAGGTCCTAAGCTCAATTCTCAGCACCATTAAAAAAATAAAAGTTCAGCAAATAGAGATAACTTCAATTGATTTGGAGGGGCAGGGAGGGGGAGATTCATTGGCTAAATGATATGCTAGTAAAAAGTTATGCTGGGCTGGAGGCATGGCTTAGTAGTTAAAGAGCTTGTCGCCAGCACCGGAAGACTGGAGTTCAAATCCTCAAAGCTTATTTAAAATAACAGGAAGGTGTAGCAGCCTGCCTTGGAAGGCAGAGTTGGAATCCCCAGATCAAGGTAGCTTACCAGCCTAGCATTAGCAGTGAGCTCTGGGCTTGATTAGCAACCCTTCTTAAAAGAATAAGGTGAAGAACAGTCGAGGATGATTCCCCACTGGGCCTCCTCCCACAAACACGTGCACCTGCACACACACGCACAGAAGAACACAATGCACCCTTAGCACATACATCTGAAAAATGAAAATAAGAAAGAAAAAAAAATAAGCTATTGCCCAAATCAAATTGATTTGGTTGGACACTCATTGCTTCACAAAGGAAATCAAGACACATTCAGAATCTATCTGTAAAAGGGCTCTAAGTTTTGGGCAACGCACCAGCTCGTGTGCGACCGGGAGGCCCGCACATGGCCACGTTGGAGGCAGCTCTGCCTGGAGGACGGCTTGCTCCTCACTCTGCTCCCGCCCCCATCTCCTGCTGTCAGGAGCTCCTGAGCCATGAGCGGCGGGTTCCTGTTGTCTCATCTGCTTGCAGCGAGCAGGAGAGGTGCGGCCGATCGGGTGCTCAGCATTTCAAGGACCAGTGGACTCCTTGTATAATTCTTTTTTGTATTTATTTTAAAAATTATTTATACTTATTTATGTGTGTGTGTGTGTGTATGAGAGAGAGAGAGAGAGAGAGAGAGAGAGAGAGAGAGAGAGAGAGAGAGCAGCACTGTGTGTCATATGAAAGACCAAGGGTGATTTTGGGAATCATCCTGGATTGCTTCTACCTCCTTTTTGCTGTGCTCTGGGATTGCTTTTTATGTGGGACTTGGGATCTGAACTCAGGACGTTCTGCTTTTGAGGCAGTTTCTTAATTCCTGAGCCATCTCTTTGGCCCTGTAATTTATTTATTTTAATTAATTAATTTATTTTTTTATTATTTATTCAAATGTGTGTGTGTATGTGCGTGTGTGTGTGTGTGTGTGTGTGTGTGTGTGTAGAACCACGGACGAATTCCGGAACCACCATGGACGCCTCCATCTCCTCCTTGGGACTCTGCCCCGGGGATTCACAGGCTCCGCCCTACCAGGACCAGAAACGCAGGCCGCCCGGAATTCGGCCTGGCGTCTATACGTGGGGTCTAGGATCCGAACTCAGGATCTTCCGCCTGCAAGGCAGAGGCTTAACCCCTGAGCCACCTCTCTTTAATTTATTTTTTAAAGCAAGGCTTACAAATAATGGCCCTGGTCCTTTTCTGCTTGGCCAACTAAAAGGCTAATACTAATTTTATTATTAAATATTAATATCTTTACATATTACATAATAATACACAATACTATAAAAATTAATTTTTTGTGTCTTCATAGAGTCCCAAGGACATTTTGCTGGTCGTATTACTGTTAATACTATTATTATTAACCTAAGGTTTTATTAGATGCTATGAAGTCTTCAAAGAGTAAAGCTGTGTACTCCGTATGTATTACTTTGGGTTTATCATGTATCTTTTTTTTCTGTGTTTCACTGATTTGTTTGAGACAAGGTCTCACCCAGCCCAAACTGGCCTTAATTCTTGATCTTCCTGCCTCTGATTCCTGTATGCTGGGATTATGAGGCCAGCATACTTGGCCTACATGTTTGGGGCTAGAGAGATGGCTCAAGGGTTAAGACTCTACCTTGCAAGCAGAAGGGCCTAAGTTTAGATCCCAGGCCCACGTATAAACGCCAGTAAGAAATGGCAGTAGCCTGCGCTTCTGGCCCTGGTGGACAGAGCCTAGGAAATTCCCAGAGCGAAGCAAACGCAATCCAGGATGATTTCCAAAGTCACCCTTGGTCCTCTACAGGGATACACAGTGCTTCTGATATGCACACACACACACACACACACACACACACACACACACACACACACAGACATGCAGGCAAAAATAATAAAATAGTAAAGTAACAAATAAAAACAGAAAAAGTTTACATCTTTGGATAGTGGATTTTTAAAAAGTGCACACTTTTAGCTAAGAGCTTCTGATTTTTTTTATTTTCTTTTTTCCAACTCATTAATTAAAAAATAAATAACTAAAAAGAAAATAAAGTTCTGTATAGCTTTCTTTAGGGCAAGAAATGATCAACCACAAGCATTCCTCCAAATTAAAGTCAAACTCATAGTGAAAAGCCCCCAGTCTCAGATCAATGGGAATAAATGGTATACGTGCATTTATCTTTAAAGCTCATACCAAGTCTGCACCTAAGGAACACCTGAGCATTGCTGGCTGGTGAGATGGACTCGGTTGTTAGGTGCTTGCTATGCGGCAGGGGGACCTAAATTGGCTCCACAGAACCCATTTAAAAAGTCAGGTACAGCATATGTCTGTAATCCCAGTGCTGGGGAGGTAGAGACAGGAGGACACCTGGAGTTGCAGGCCAGCTGGTTCAGCCATTTATGAGGTTCGGTTCAGCGAGAGAACCTGTATCAAAAAATAAGATAGAGAGCAACCGAGGAAGACACCCGACACCGACCTCATATGCATGCACATACGTGCGCGCGCACACACACACGCGCACACATGCAAACATGCATACACATACACTCTCACACACATGCATACACACACACACTTTCACATATACACACATACTCTCACACATACACTCACACACATGCACTCACACACACTCGCACACACACACGCACCACAGACACACCCCTAAGCATTTGAAATATACAACAATTTAAAAAATTATTCCAAGTTGAGTAAGTTGCTACTATAAACAAAGGTGCTGTTTATTGTAAGGTTTCAAATCTGTCTCTCTAGAATGATCTGATTTGTCTGCATGTTGCTGATAAACTTATGACCCAAGAGCTTAGGGGAACCAGGGCTGTCGTTCTCGCTTACAGTTCTCCATTATTTTACAGTCCTTAGTCCAGTTTGGCAAGAGAGTTCATACTAACAGCCAGGAGCCTAGGGAACTGGCTACACCGCATCCACAGGAATTGCTGAGGGGCAAATCTCACTTGCCAAACAAGAAGTCTGCCAACGTGCACTTAATATGCCAAACCACTGAACTGGCTCCCCCCATCTCTGTCTACCCAGGGAATGGCCCCGCCTACCGTAGGCTGGTCTTCCCACATCCATTCGATACTCTGCGGCAGCCTTGCTAAGGGACTGCCTTGACCGCTAACTCTTCGCAGATGTGCCCAGACTTTCCTCAGCCTTCAATTGTAGCGCCTAGCACAGATGGTGAGACATTAAACTAAGCAAAATAAGCCAGGCACAGAAGAACATGAAGCATGAGCTCTAAATGAAAAAATCAAGCTCACAGCAAGGATAATGGTGGCTACCAGGGGCTGAGGGTGGATGGAAAGGAGATGGAATGGGAGGGGCTGTTCAAAGAATATAATTTTTTACAGTATTTTTTTTGCTTGTTTGTTTGTTTAAGATTTACCACATAGCAAGTTGACTGCAATTAATAATATGTAGTATGCTTTAAAATTATTAACAGAGCAGTTTTGAATGTTTATGCCATAAAAGTGATAAGTATATGAGATGATGGAAAGGTTAACTATCTTGACTTAAACATTCCACATTTTATATATATGCCATAATATACACTCTGCACTAAAGCAATTACAGTTATACACTTGTAAAAGGACGAAGGAGATGTCCCTGATGGGTACAGGCACTTGCTGCCAAGCCTGAAGATCTGAGTTCGATTCCCAGAACACACAGAAGCAATATGACATAGTAAGAGAGAATTGACAAGTTGTTTTCTGACTTCCATATATGATCTATAGTATACTTATACACACCCATGTATGTATCATAAATAATTGAATAAAAAATTAAAATTTTAAAATAATTTTTTAAAAAAAATGGGTAGATATGACACCTGGGAGACCGAAGCAGGAGTCATTGATGTTTATGGAAAGAAATTATCTCAAAAAGCAAAAAAGAATCAAGTTCTTAATGGGTACAACCAGATGTATTAAGAACCAACTCTGCACTGTTAAAGGTTACAGTGTCCTGTGGTGTATAAACTATTATCTGTAATTTTCAGCAGGAAGAGATACTAACATTATAGGATAAGACACCATAGAAGAGAAGCTGACTAATTGTGACTTGGAGGATCAGACTTTGCAGGGAAAGAAGCACTAGAATTGAATCTTGTAAAGATTTGAAATATTTCATCTAGTGAGGAGGAAGGTATATTAGAAGAACAAAGGTGTCAAGATAGGAACAGTCTGGTGAATGCATGAGCTATGGTCAGCTATGTATCTGAATAATGCGAACCAGCTATTTTGAAGTTTTGTTTGAAATTCTGTGAAACAGAGAAAACAAAAAAGGGCAGCTACTCCCGTCACTAGTCGCTACAAGGAGCAAAGTTTCTGACTGGCTGCAGCAGCCGTAGGTACCTTCTCTAGGCAGCTTCTCCCAGGTTCTACCTAGAAGAGAGGCCCGGAAGGACGTAGAGTGATCTGCTGAGGTGAGGAGCTGGACAAAGAGGCGCTGAGCCAGTGAGAGGGGCTCCAGAGACAGAGCCGGATCATGCTATCTAAAGGCACGCCAAGACCCCGCGCTTGTCCACACACACTTTCTCTCAGTATTTTACAGTTGAATGAAGAGCCAGCTGCTTGCACCTCAGAGGGACAGGGAAGGGGGAAGGGCCTCTTGCTCCTCTCTCAGTGGCAAGTGCTCAGCCTCCTGGCTAGGACCAGCCATGGTCCGGCTCTGCTCTTGCGCTGGGCACCACTCCGCACAACCATCATCCCAGAAGGAAACACGACTCGGCTTTTCTCAGAAGAGTTTTTTGTGTCTACGTGACAATTTTTCAAGTTTGTACATAGTGTATTCCAAAGTCATAGTAAACACACACACACACACACACTTATTGAAGTATTTTTTGTACAAGCATGTGTGTGTGTGTATGTGTGTGTGTATCATAGGGCACTATGCATGCCTATGGAGGCCCAAGGGTGACTTCAGGAATCACCCTAGATTGCTTCTATCCCCTCTTTGCTTTGCTCTGGAGTTTCCCAGCCCCCACCTTCCAGGACCAGAAGTGCAGGTCACAGCCATTTCTGCCTTGCATTTCTACATGGGGTCTGGGATCCGAACACAGGACTTTCTACTTTCAAAATGGAGACTTAACCCCTGAGCCATTTCTCCAGCCCGTAGCATCCTTTATAATGGCTTCTGATACCTTTACTTGAAAAGAAGCCCCATAAATAGTTTCATCCCTCTCACATTTTCAGGGATGCTTTAGGATCTCTGATAGATTGATACCTGGGTAGCTCTTTAAGTCAGATTTACTTTTCTACTTAGACCAATGGTTGCCGAGCATCTAGCTCCTAGTGACTTGCTTTCCTACCTTAGCTGGGCTGAGGCTGAACTTTTCTATTCTCATGCCTGTGGCTCTGACCAGCACCTGAGCAATCAATGCTCATTTCTTTTCCTTTATTTGCATGTGCGCACGCGTGTGTGTGTGTGTGTGTGTGTGTGTGTGTGTGTGTGTGTGTTTTGTATGTAGGTGGGTGTCGGTGTGTATGTGGAAGTGTGTATAAGACAACACATGAGTGTGCATACCCATGGAGGCCCAAGGGTAACAATGGGAACCACCCTGGATTGCTTTGCTCTTGGGATTCCCAGACTCTGCCTTCCAGGGCTAGAAGTGCAAGCTGCGGCCATTTCTATCCAACATTTTTACATGGGATCTGGGGATCTGAACTCAGGGTTCTTCTGCCTGTGAGGCAAAGTCTGTGCCTCCTGAGCTGTCTCCCCAGCCTAACATTTCCAAGTGAATTCTTTGGATCACAGAAGCAGTATCACATGTGGCTTTCCGATCTTGAAGATGCTGACATCTAGCCCCTCAGGGAATGCATCCTTTGCTGTCTTTGATACCTGTTCATCTCCAGCCGAGGCTGACCTTCAAGCTTTGTTGTAGGCAAAAGCATAGCAATCAACTCAATGGGACTTATATCAGCATTGAGTTAATCAGACTCTTAGAGGGGTTAAATAATTTTCCCAACATCAACCGGTTATTTAAATCACAGGCCTGGGATTTCACGCCCCACCCTAACCAAAAGGCAAGATGATGGAGGACATGGGATTTTCATTTGGACCTTCTACCCCTCAAAGCTCAGATTCTTCCAGCTTGCTGTGGCTCACTGAGCTGTGGCATCAGATTCCATAATTACTATATTTGTAAAAAGAAATTGTTACTCTGTAGTAATCCGTTTTATTTTTTCTGTCAAAGCAGAACCTTGATTCAGTCAAGTCACCTGAATCTTCCTGGATCTTTTTCTGGGTTTGTGAAGTGACAGGGCTTGGGGATGGAGCACGTTGTGATCTTTCAGTATGGTTTATTATGATAAGGTAGTTCTGGCGAGCGAGGCTTTGTTTTCGTTTGGACTTTCCAATGACTTTATTCAGTCATTCAACACTGATTCATTTAGAATATGTACCAGATCCTGGTTTAGTTCTTGCAGGATGCAATGTGCACAAATATTTGGGTCCTCATGAAATGGAGCTGGTGGGTCATGGTGATCAATGAGTAAAGAAATGTATGATATTGCCACGTGAAAATTGAAGCATCAAACAGGACACATTTCTGATATTTAAGCCGAAACTTTATTTCTTTATTTTTTTCTACATGCAATTTTTAAAAATTATTTAATTTTTCTACTTTTACAAGCATATTGAGTACTAATCCCTGATTCCCTCCATCCCCCTCCATCCCATCCCCCTTCCTTCCCTTCATCAATTCATTCTACTCCCTTCTACCTTTCTGCCTGCCTGCTTCTATGGACCTCAAGGTTCCCTCTGGCTTGTCTACTCTTGTGGGGGTTCAAGTTGCCTCTCTTTGGGCAACCCCACTTCAATCCAGCTCTAGTCACTAAGATTTCCACTGTATGTTCTTATCTCTCTTGAGTTCTTCAATAATCTACAGGGGCATCTACATGTAATTCTTTTGGAGGGCACATAGAACCACATGCATGTAGAGGTCAGAGTTTCCAGTTCCTGCCTTCCTCACGTGGGTTCAGAGCTGGAGCTCAGATTCCAGTTTTCTGGCCTGGGGCCACTTAACCTTTCATTGCCCTCTTTTTTAAAATGTATTTTTGAGAGGGAGGGAAGGAAAAAAGGAGGAGAGGAGTGAGGGAGTGAAGGAGGGTGAGACAGAGAGAGACAGAGAGAGATAGAGAAACAGGGAGACAATGAGACAGAGAGGTAAACAGAGAGAGAGAGAGAGAGAGAGAGAGAGAGAGAGACAGAAACAGAGACAGAGACAGAGATGGAGAGACAGAAAGACAGAGACAAAGGGACAAAGACACACACGTGCACACACACACACACACACAGGAAGCACACAAGCCACTGTGCATATGTGGAGGTTAGAGAACAGGTTTGTGGAGTCGGTTCTCTCCTTCCATCCTATGTGGGTCCTAGGACTAGAACTCAAGTCTAGGGCTAGAACTCAGGTAAAGTTAGTGCCTTTACCCCTGAGTCATCTTGCCAGCCCAAGAAAATGTTTGTTTCATGTGGACTTTACATCCACATCCATATCCAAAGTCACATCTCTACACCACAAGCTAGAAGAGCAAGACTTAAGGATTCAAGGGCTGGGCTGGACATATTGCTTTCAAAGAGAGGCACAGTTTTGTGTGTGTGTGTGTGTGTGTGTGTGTGTGTGTGTGTGTGTTTTCAGAGTTCCCCTGCATCTATTGGCTTGTTCAGTATGTAGTGTGTGGACTATGTTTTGGAGGCCAGGAACAGGACAGAAGCATGAGTCTCTAGGCAGACGAATGGAAAATAACTAAAGGTCAAAGACAAGTTGTGTTAAGAGGGAAGAAATGGATAAGTGAGGCAATTAGTACTTTCCAGGGGGGAGGAAGCACACCGTGGACTTTGCCCTTGACGTCAAACACCAGAAGCTGTGTATGTAACAAGGATGAATCCATTGCCCATCGTCCTATGACTAATCAGGAAACTGACCTTAGAAGCCATGATACCTTCCTTCTACTCTCCTTGTCTGGTCAATTGTTTCACCTTAGTTTCTACATCCCACGATTATCTATTACCAAATTTTAAAATGGTAGAGCACTGAATTAATACTTAACAACAACCAGTGAAAATTGGGAAGGATTACTTGCTAAATATTTTTGATAATACAGTGGGCAGGTTTATTGTCTACACATGTTTAGAGAACTCCTTTGTAAAAACAGAATGGCTGTAAGAGCTAAGGGGAAGTAGAAAAACTAACCTCTTTATTCAAGAAATTTATTAGCAGTTTAGAAACCGAGATTGTTTACAGCAGAAAAATAATGGCAGAATGTCAGTATTTTGGTTGCAATTAAGTCCTACAATCATTGCCTGGGTGTTGGTGACGGAGTAGGGGAAATCCGAAGGGTACCTGGATAGAATAGAGCCGATCCATGTACTTCAAACAGGTTGAGCTTGAGGTGACCATACACTCGTGGATTGACAATATTTACTGGAAAGAAATAAGCACGCCTAGAGATATTCAGTTACCAGAAAACAAATCAGGAGAAAAACCAGTTTCTCTTTCTCTTTTAGAGCTGAATACTAAAAATAGCTAAAAGTGCACAGAAAGAACTAGGAATGAGGAAAACTGTAAGTTCTTAGTGTAATTTGAGTTTGGGGCAC
Source organism: Typhlomys cinereus (assembly GCA_023101885.1). NCBI lineage: Eukaryota > Metazoa > Chordata > Mammalia > Rodentia > Platacanthomyidae > Typhlomys > Typhlomys cinereus. The sequence continues at coordinate 3,602,762 of JALPQD010000198.1, read as the reverse complement.
AGGGTCATTTAAAACAAAATCAAATGGAAGAACAGTTTCAGAAAGGTCTGGGAACCGGAAGACCAGGAGCGATTGTGTCTACCAGTTAATACTTGGAGACACCCTGGTGAACTTAATTTCAGCATTTTAGAGCCTTCTCATACTATAAACATGAAAGATCAGAAAAGTTGCTGGCTCTCCCATGAATCCGCAGGGAGTGAAAAGACAGGTCTGATTTCAGTTGGGCCAGTTGGTCTATTGCCTTCTTGACTTCTTTGGGAACATTTTCGTTTTTACTTTGAGACGGGGTCTCCCCGTGTAGACTGGCTCACCAGGAAGTCCTGCATCGATCAGGCTGGCTCGGACTTGCAGCAATCCTCTCGTCCCCCGAGTGTTGTGATTACAGGTAGCTCTTTAGGGGAACATTTTTGCTTAGTTTTATAGTGGGAACCTCTTGAGACTTGCTCAGATGTTACATTATCACAAAGCAAAGTGGAAGATCTCTGAGTGGCATAAAATATATTGCACTGAAGGCAGAAAATGATGCGGGCCTGGGTGCATATTTGTGAGTTGAAAGAACCCTTGCAAATCATGTTAGAACAAGATGAAGGAAGCATGATCTACAGAGATTTACTTCCAGCATGCTCGGGCAGCCCTAAGATTTATTTATTATTATAATTATTATTATTATTATATTTATTTATTTATTTTAGTTTTGCAAGCATATGGAATACTAATCCCTGCTTTCCCCCATCCCCCCTCCCTCCCATCACCCTCCTTTCCCTTCATCAATCCATTCTACTTCGTCTTAACTTCCTGCCTGGCCACTTCTATAGACCCCAGAGTTCCCTCTGGCTTATCTACTCTTCTGAGGGTTCAGATCTCTGTGGCTACTAAGTTGCCCCTCCTTGGGCCACCCCACCATGGATAGGGGGATCTCTCTTCACTCATCCAGCTCTAGTCTAGCCTATATAGTTCTTAAAATATGTTACGGGGCTGTATGGAGCCCTGTATGGGGTTGTGGGACATTGGATTCAGAATTTCTTTTAAGGAAGTCATCAGAAATAAACTGATAATATAAAATAAACTAGTGAAGAATGTAAACTTTTTAAAATTTTTATTTGTGTGTGTGTGTGTGTGTGTGTGTGTGTGTGTGTCCCTATGGAGGACCAAGTGTGACTTCGGAAATCATTCTGGATGCTTCTACCTCCTTTTTATTTCGCTCTGGGATTTTCCAAGCTCTGTCCTTCCGGAGCTGGAAGTGCAGGCCATGGCCATTTCTGTTTGGCATTTCTACGTGGGATCCAGCATTGAACTCAGGTCCTTTAGCCTGCAGGGCAGTCTCTTAACCCCTGATCTATCGCTCTAGTCCAGGAATGTACACTTTGATCAATAAAATATCAAAAGCCAGGTGTAGTGAGGACACCTATAATTCCAGCACTCAGGAGACAGAGGCAAACCAGAAACGTAAGATCATTCTTTAAAAAAAAGATCATTCTTGAGGCATAGCAAATTCAAGGACAGCCTAGGTTATGTGAGGTGCAGTCTAAAAATAAATAAATTAAAAATTTAAATTCAATTTTAAGCAAAGCTCACTATTACTGTATGAGCGTGTGTGTGCGCAGGCAGGTGCCTGCCACAGCGCATGCGTGGAGATCGGAGGATGATACCGAGGGGATTCTCTCCACCCGTCCTTATGAGGGTCCTGGGGATTGAACGCAGACCACCAGGCAGCAGGCACTGCTACCTAATGAGCCATCTTTCTGACCCCATTTTTAATGTTTAAGTTTGCACAGCCGGACTTTATTAATAATAAGTGATAAGATAAACCTCGACTTTGGGAGGAAGTCGTCATGAAGAGCTGGGGTACAACTGGCCAAGTGTCTGCATCCACAAAGCCGAGGTTTGATCCGTAGCAGCACATAAAATTAGGCATGATGGTCCATGCGTGTTAATACAGTACTTAGGAAGCAGAGGCAGGGCTGTCCTCGGCTACATAGAGAGTCGGAGGCCAGCCTGGTCTACTTGACACCCAGCCTCACAAAATCAAAAACAGAACAAAACAAAACAGAGAAAGTGAACTTTCTGCGAACTCACTTGGGCCTGCCCTTCGAAGGCAAACAGACCTCGGGTTGGCGGAGCGTGGAGGGTTTTAGGCAGGGGACCCACAGGGACTGGTGTCCTTGGGGTGACCCCACACAGCTCGTGGATGGAGGTTCTGAGAGGGGGATGCTGCGGTAAGGGACCACAGAACCAGAGAACACCACTGATCCTTCCGGGTGCACAGCCTGTTTCCAAGGTCATCGATTTTTGAAATTTTGTCTGTGATTTCCTCTTTGCGGAGCCTTTGCTCACCAGAAAATAGTGGGAAGTTGCGGTCAGTCCAGGGTGGGTTTTCGACTTCGTTCATGCCAGCGGTCCTGAAAGCGCCAGAGGCACATCCTAATTGGATGTCGTTGCATCTGAACGAACAGAAGCTTCTCCTGGGACAGGCTGCCGTAACCTGGTTTCCCCTTCTCTAAATTAGGCTGTGACGACTGGTGATCTATTTCACAGTGCTGTGACTCGGCCACTGATTTGGAACTTGTGAGACCTACCACCTCGCCGCTTCAGCAAAGGGAGTAGTTAGCTACCAGCTAGTTTCTCAGCATCGGTGCCCTGCCCCCATCTGCAAATTAGGGCCTCCCAGAGGCTGCAGCGAACTTTCTGTGGAGCCTGAGGCTGGCCCATGGGTCTCTCTCTGCCTTCTGCTATCCCTTCTCTCCTCCGGGTGGACTGGATGCTTTAATTCCTTCTTGCCCAGCCTCACAAAATCAAACAGAACAAAACAAAGCAGAGAGTGAACTTTCTGCGAACTCACTTGGGTCTACCCGCTTGCTAGAAGCCTCTTGCTCGGAAAGACCCTGAGAGGCCCTTAACGTCCACCGAGATGAATCCAGCCAGAGAACATGTTTGAAGAACTCAGGCTGAAGAGAGTCACCCAGGATCGGGGAGGTGGTGCCCAGCTCAGCGGCGCATGGAACATCCAGGCTCCCCAAAGCCACTTTGACAACGCTATGCGTGCTGCCCCATTTGCTTGCTAGGTGCCAACTCGACAACTGGAGGCTGAGCTTTGGGCACATCTGTGAAGACGTTAGCAGTTAAGGCAAACCCTGAGCAAATCTAAAGGGATTTGTCTGAGGGATGTAGGAGACCCAGCCCGTAGTGGCTGGACCATTCCCTACGCAGTTGGATAAGTTGGAGGGTGTTTGCTCATCAGCACACTTTGGGCAGACTTGCTGTCTGAGGAGTGAGGTTTGCTCCTCTCTCTGTAATCCTGTGCATATAGTGTGGTCAGTCCCCTGGGCTCCTGGTATCGGTATGAACTCCCCTGCCAAGCTGGGCTAAGAACTGTTACCAAGAATTGTGAAGCCCCCTTGCTTCTCCCTAAGCCATTGGGTTATGAATTTATTGGCACCACGCCCACAAGCTGTAACATGTGTTAAACAATAATTGCATGAGCAGAGCCGCTCCTGTAAGGAATATGATCTGAAACTTTGGATAAGTTCTATTGTCTTACACAAGGCATCACATACCCTCAGAATAATCACGTCAAGGCAGAATTGGCTTTGTGTGTGAGGAAGCCTATTGCTGCTCTTTTTCTCAATTGATGGCGACACATTCCAATTCAACCAGACTACCTATTCTGATATTCAGTGAGCAAAACGTTAACGTGTCAACAGAGTATTGGTGCTGTCGTACATCCTGAGCCTTGGGCGCTAAGGGATTGCCTGCTCTGTGGGTGCTGGCTCCGTTGGCCCTGGCTCTGGGCATGTGGGATGTGGGCGATGACTGCATCAGTTAGAGCTGGTTTGGTGTGGGAACACTACTCACTAGAAATCCTTCTCTCTCTTGGTTCTTTAAGTACGGTTGGTGGGCACAGTGGGTATACTTCTTTTAGAGGAACTTTGCTTAACAAAAGTCATCTCCAGATTTCTTTCTTTTGCCATATATTTACTCAGCAATTCCTTTGCCTCACCCGCCACCCGTGTTGGGGATTGAACTCAGAGTCTTATACATACTAAATAATCACTCTGCCTTTGAGCTACACTAACTTTAAAAAATGCTGCCGTACGTATGTGCCACGGCACCTATGTGGAGATCAGAGGACAACTTGCAGAAGTCATCTTTCCTCCCACCATGTGGGGTTCCAGGAACCTTTACCTGCTATGCCATCTTGTCAGCCTTACTCAAGTGTTAAATTGTGTTAAGTTGGATTTAGTAGCACATTTGGTGGTCTACTGGGTGAGAATTCAGATCACTCCTACAAACGATTGCTGAGGGCACATGAGGACATTCGGTGGGAAACTGATGCCAGAGTTGGAGATGGAAGATGAGCAGTCCACAGGGGAAACCAGCATTCAAGACCTCCTGCTTCAGGGGCAGGGACACCCTATTTTGACCAGCACCCATATTTGAAGACCAGAGACTACTTTCAAAATGAAGGCGTCACATCTGCTGGCAGAATCCTACTCAAATGAATTAATTTTTTTTAAAAAACCAGTCTCATAGTCTAGCCTAGAGATCACAATATAGCCCAGGCTTGCCTAGAACTGATTTTCCTCCTGTCTTGGCCCCTCCAGTGCTGAAATTGTGGGTGTGAGCTGGCTTGCTCGGCTATGATTCTTTAACTGATTGCTTTTGCTAAAATTCAAATTGCTATGTATTCAAGGATGGATTGATTTTTGGAAGTCTATATGAGAAGCTATACTGCTTCGAGATATTTTCATTTTAAATACCGTGTACCTATGTATTGTGACTATGTGACTTCCAAGAGCCACATTATACTTTGTATTTTCTTACATTATGTTGACTAATGAGTTATATTGAGACTTATAATTATATCTCTATTTCTAGAAAAACTCAACTGATCATAGTGTTGTATTTTTGTTTTATTCCATTTTATTTAGAATATGTGGATATTTATTGTTCATCTTAGAGTAGGTTTTGTAAAAAACCCATATGCTGAGTCACATCTCATTTGAAGAGATAAATATTTGACCTCCAGTTATTTGTCCCTCTTTTTCTTACCTCCCTCCCTCCCTCCCCCTTCCCCTCCATCTCTTCCTCCTTTCCTCTCCCCTTCCTTCCTTCCTTCCTTCCTTCCTTCCTTCCTTCCTTCCTTCCTTCCTTCCTTCCTTCCTTCCTTCCTTCCTTCCTTCCTTCCTTCCTTCCTTCCTTTCTTCCTTCCTTCGAGACAGGATGTTGTCCATGTTACTCAATCTGATCTTGAACTCCAGACCCTTCCCCTCAGCCTCCAGAATGTTGGGATTGTAGGCATGAGCTCCCTTGCCTGACTTGACCCTTCTTTTCAAAATCTACGGATAGCTGCTTTTATACTTTCTCTACTATTTTTAAAAGAAGCCGTCTATGAATTCCTAGAAAACTGCTTATTTTACCAAGTTTCTAGACTGTATTGACAACAGTGTGCCTGTGATCCAGCACTTGGAACACAACAGCGCATCTCGAGTGTGAGTCCAATCTGGGCTACACGGCAACATGCTGTCTCAGAGCAAGCAAACAAAACAAAAGAAAAAATTACTGAAATTATATATTGGTTTAGCAATACTGTTGCATCTCTTCTGAGCTTGTCTTTTTAGTGCTTTATCCAGTCTATCCCTTTCTCTCAATAGCTGTCAGTTCGTCATATCTCTCAAACTTTTTCATTTTATCAGTCTATTCGGTCAGTATCTTCAAATAGCTACAGAGTCCTTCAGAGGTCGACATAGGAGGATGGCTGAGAATTCAGCGTCAGCCTGGGCTACATGTTGAATATCATGCCAGGCTTTAGAGCAAGACCCTGTCTTGAGACAACGTCAGTAAAAAATCAAGTAGCTATGGAGCCCACAAGGAAATAGATTGTGTGTGTGTGTGTGTGTGTGTGTGTGTGTGTGTGTGTGTGTGTTGCCATAGATACACTTTTTTTTAATGGCAGTACACATAGTGCCTTATCCATGCTTTGAAATATCATGGCACGAGGCATTAAATCATGGTAGAGAAATGAATGGCCTTTCTTGGGCTGCTTCCCATGGAGCTTTGGGTAAATAGCCGCTCTGAGGTTGTTTCCTTGTGCATCAGATGAGTGGCATCCACACCAGGGCAGCCAGTGAGCGCCTCGCAAATAGCTCTGCTTTTCAAGCTCAGAGAAAAACAAGCCCTTTCAGGATCTTTCTCCCACAACTTTTCGACATTACAAAGTTTCTGTAGACTCTCCACTCAGGAAATGTTTGCAGCATTTGCCAAGATGCATAGTTTCAAGGGGAGGGGGGATATATTTCCTCATTACCCTTCCCCCACCACGAAAAGTCCCCATTTTGCTAAATTAGAAATATTCATTAAAGACCCATTCAATACGGGACACTGACATGGAAATTAACTTGACTCTGCTTTCAATTAATTTCTATTCCCCCAAGTGCCACACTTTCTTTTTCAGTCCCAGCAGTAATTGGAAAGTAATAGACAATCCTTGGTTTTTGCGATCTACGCGTATATGGGGGAGGAGGGCATATATTCTAGGTCACTCTGGGGGAGAGTCAGGAGATTTTGTGGGTGTTTTTAAGGTTCATATTAACTTTACTATTAAATTTTTTGAGATAATTTCATAACAATATGGCTATACACTTTTAAATGAATGGTTTGATATTGCTATTTCTTTATACATACTACCGTAGAACATTTGTTTCTGAACAGCAGAAACTAATTTTATTTTTGCGTGTGTGTGTGTGTGTGTGTGTGTGTGTGTGTGTGTGTGTGTGTGTACAAGGGGGAGGGCATTGTGTATGCCTGTGGAGACCTAAGGGTGGCATTGAGCATCATCCTGCATTGTTCTATCTCCTTAAGCTTTGCTCTGGGACTTCCCAAGCTCCACCTCCAGGGCCTGATAACAGGCTTCTGTCATATCTGCCTGGTATTTCTTTTTACATGGGATCTGGGGATCTAAGCTCAGATATTTTTGCTTGTGAGGCAAAGGCTTTTACTCCTGGGCATAAGAAATGGACTTTAGAAAATATCTCTAGTGTAGTATATATATATATATATAGTATGTGAATCAAGCAAGCATCGAGAGATTCTGGCCATGAGAGATGCAGAGGGGACCCTACACCCTTTCAGCTGGTGCCTTCTGCAGGCTCAAGGAAGTCTGATGGTGGTGGTGGCCGTGGTAAGAGGCTGGGGATATAGCTTAGTTGATGGCATGCTTGTCCCTAGCACCATCATAAACCAGACATGATGGCACACATCTGCCATCCTCCAGAATGAGTTCGAGGTCAGCCTCGGCTACATGAGACTTTTCGATATGTATAAAATACATATATTCTAAATTTATATCAGCACACTCATGAATATGACCATATTCTTCAGCCTAGAAATTCCTTTCGAGAGAGGTGGGGTGCTGCACACACTTGCAATTCTGGGAAACCAGGAGGCTAAGGAAGGGGTTAAGTTAGAGATTTACAACATAATGGGTGGGCAACATAATGAGAGCGACCTGTCTCAGGGGGGAAAAAGAATTTCCTTCTGAGGATCTAGCCTAAATACGAAGAAAAAAGATGGACTGTATTTCTTTTTATATCCACTATGACAAGGTGTGGGGAGAAAAACAATGGAAAACTACCTCACCAATAATTACAAGGATAAATAAAACCTTTCCTCCAGGCAACTCTTTTTCAGTAATAAATATCATGATTGTGAAAACTATCTACAAAAAGCCAAAAGTAAGGGTAGAGAGAGGGCTCAGTGGTGTAAATGCTTGGTGCACAAGCAAGAGGACCTGAGTTTGCATTCCCAGATCGTACACGTGACAGTCCACCTGTAATTCCAGTCTCAGATGGCAGAGATTGGGAATGGCCAGAGCAGGCTGGCTAGCCAGACTAACCCAGTTGGAGAGTTCTGGGTTTCCTTAGAAAACCGGTCTCAAAAGAATAAGGGGGCTGAGCAATTAAAGGTCATTCTTAAAATCAACCTTAGGCTCCCCTGTACAGATGCATACAGGTACATACATGCACACACATGTGTATTCATATATTTGAGCATTCATACATACATGCAATACACACCCAACATACACATAAAAATGGGGAAAAATTAAAAAAAAATAGAAATAAAAGCTCTTGTTCTAAAATCACACTTGAGTCACTTTCCTGGCTCCCTCTGCCATTGATTCTAAACATACCATCATCATCATCACTATCATCATCGGGGTTTGCTTCTTAAGGCAGGATCTCATGTAGCTCAGGCTGGCTTCAAATTTGATATATAGCCAAGGATGACCTTGAACTTCTGATCTTCCTGTCTCAACATCTCCAGTACTGCGATGACAAGGTGTCCAACCACAGCAGGGCTGAGATGGACCCCAGAGCCTTATGCATCGCGGACAAGTCTCTCCCAACTGAGCTACATCCTCAGCCCTAGGGATATAAAATATTCTAAAAGCCCTAAAGCCAGTTCCATTAAAATCAAATGCATTGCCAGCACTACCTGTAAAGTTATGTGAAAACTAACAGTTACAATAAGATAGAACAACAAAATAACTCCCTTAGGTATTTGAAGATAAGGGCTGGGTTGAGAGTGTGATTCAGTGGAAAAACATTTCAGCAGCATCTTCCTGGCAACCCCCTCAAAATAAATCTTTAAAGAAGGATAAAAAAAGGGGCTGGAGAGGTGGCTCAGGGGTTAAGCCTTTGCCTTGCAGGCGGAAGACCCTGAGTTTGGATCCTAGACCCCACGTATAGACGCCAGGCCGAAGCGGCCTGCACTTCTGGTCCTGGTAGGGCGGAGCCTGTGAATCCCGGGGCAGAGTAAGTAAGTAGGAGGTGGAGGTGGTCCGTGGTGGTTCCCGAATTCACCCGTGGTTCTGCACACACACACACACACACACACACACACACACACACACACACACGAGCACACACTCACAATTAAATAATAAAAAAAGAAGGATAAAAAAATCTAGTAAGTAAACAAAGTTTAAATGTCCATGATTAATACAGGAATTTAGTATGGTAAATAAACACAAAACTAGAGACTACAAATACAAGTTAGAAATGGACATGGAAACATAATAAACATCATTAAAAGTACAGGGTGTTGGCCAGGCATGGTGGCTCAGGCCCGTAATCTTTGTACACCATTTATTTATTCAATCATTCAAGGAGATAAAGGAATGGAAGAGGAGAGAGCAAGCCATTTGTGATAAGGGAATAGGCAAGACAAAAACAGCATGAATAGTTGTAATACAGTGCTGTAATGAAATACCACACCATACTACAACCTAAGTAAAAATCTGGGGTAACTGGTGGAAAGCAGGCCAGGGATAAAAAAAGTCAGGTGATCTGAACAAAAATGATCATGACAGATATTTAGCTAGATGCACTATCTGTGTGCCTGTACTTTCCAAAATTTTAAATGCAGTCCCCTTCTGTTTTTTTTTTTAGTTAACTAAATGAAATCAGATTTATAATTTCTATCAATCAAACACCTTTTGTTGTATCAGTAACCACACAGGTGTGTATCTGGGAGCCTGATGATGCTTTACCAAGGCTCTGACATTTGGTGGTCTTTAAATGTAATCTTCCTCCATGAATGCACTAAATATCAGATAAAAATTAACAGCTGCTAAAAAAGAAAGTTCTTATCTTAGGGATGCTCTGTCACCCATGTGAAGAGACACCAGGTAGCTGGGGAAGATGCGCGGCTCTCCCACAAACCCAGGTTCACATAAAAGAGATGCAAGGTTCCAAATAACAAAGCCCTGACTCTGGGTTTGTCTTTGTGCAAATGTGTGTGTGTGTGTGTGTGTGTGTGTGTGTATCAGAGGGCACTATGTGTGCCTGTGAAGGTCCAAGGTGACTTCAGAAATCATTCTGGATGGCGCTACCTCCTCTTTGCTCTCCTCTGGAGTTTCCCAGACTCTATCTCCCGGGGCTGGAAGTGTAGGCCACCGCCATTTCTGCCTGGTGTTTTTTGTGGAATTGGGGATCTGAACTCAGGAGTGTGAGTTTTGCTTGAGAGGCAGAGGCTTAACCCCTGAGCCATCTCTCCAGCCCTCTTTCCATGTTTTATATGTGAATATAGCAAGTCTATAATATTTTCATACCTTAATACTCACTCCCATCCCCTTTCCTCTTTCCAATACAGCACTTCTCATCTTTGTCTTTATAGTATAAGACTTTTCTAACATGGTAGATCAAAGATGAACTTTGGTGACAGAAATTTTTAATTAATTAATTACTGTGTGTGTGTATCGGAGGGCACTCTGTGTCCCTATGGTGGACCAAGAGTGACTTCAGGAATCATCCTGGATTGCTTGTACCTCCTTGCTTTGCTCTGGGATTTCCCAGGCTCTGCCCACCAGCGCTGGAAGTACAGGCCACTGTTGTTTCTGCTTGGTATTTTTACACAGGACCTGGGATCTGAACTCAGGACCTTCTGCTTTGAGACAGAGTCTTAACCCCTGAGCCATCCTTGTCTTCAGATAGTGTTAATATATTTTGATTTTTCCCAAACAGTATCCTTATTTGTTAGCAACAGAAAAGAACTCTGGTTGAACTCAGCAGCAAAGAAATTTGTTGAAATAGTACGGTAGAGAATTTCTGGAAGATTGGAGAATCCCATTTGGGATGTGTAGCTGGCAACAGAGCCCTGAGTCATACAGTTGGGAAAGTGCCACAAGCAGTAGCTTGAGGGTCCCAGGTGGTCTGCACCAGACAATACTAATGGCCGCTACTCTTTGCTTATTGTCAGACCTAGCCTTGCTAGGTAGCCCAGGCTGGCCCAGAGCTCTCCTCCCTCCGCCCTCGCCCCCTGCAGTGCTGGGATTATAGGTGTGCACCACAGCAATTGCTTTTCTTTGCTGACTTCGCAGCCCTTCCTACTGCTTAGAAATTTGGATAGGCACATTGAGCGGCAGAGTGGTTCTTCTGGGGGAGCCAGAAGAACCAGGCACTTTCAACTTAGGGAGCCCATAGGTGGGGAGTCCTCAACACCGGAAATAATTAAAATGCCAAATGGCTAATAGGAGGCCTCAAGTAGTGTTTGTGAGGTTGTATTCTGAACTTGCAGCTTTCTGTCTAAAGGTCACAATAGTCTGTTCACATTTGCTAAGCATCTCCTGGGTGTGAAACAAGCCGTCAGATGCTGAAAATGGTGTTATCACTGCGAGGAAGCGTAGGTTCAGTGGATCAGAAACAGGTGATGCATTTCCCCTCACACTTGCTCAATTTCCTGAAACCGCAACCTGTTCATCAAGCCAACAGATGCTGATTGATTTGACCCAAAAGAGAATGTAGTGTAAAACTATCATAGTTCTAATTTCATATTTGCAAAGCGATACTTGATTTTGGCCTGAAAGTTCAGTCAGGTAAGTAGTTCTGTTCTGAAATTGCGTAACCTTAAACTGTGTTCAATATTATTACGCAAACACAGAAAGTTAGTCCAGTTTCGTTATCAGTGCTACTATTTAGCCTTTCATCTTTTTTTCTTTCCTATATGTGAAAATAGGATGTGTGTATATGTGTGTACTCATGCATGTGTGTGTGTTTGCATGTGGGTGTGTGTACATATATATGGGTGTGTGTACACTAGTGCACTTGAGCATGCATGTGGAGGCCCATGGGTGATATCAGCAAGCATCTCTGATCGCTCTTCCACCACCTTATCGTTGTGAGCCGGGGTCTTTAATTCAACCCAGAACCCACTCCTAGGGCTAGACCGGCTAGCCGGCTTGCTCTGGGGATTCCCAGGCTCCTCTTTTCTGACTGAAATGACAGGTGGCTTGCCACACCTGCCTGGCATTCAAAAAAATTTTTTTTAAACTTTATTTTACATGCGTGCGCGTGCACATGTGCGTGTATGTAACAGAGGGCATCGTGTGTCCCTGTGGAGAAATAAAGTGACCTGAGATTGCTTCTACCTCCTATTTGCTTCACTCTGGGATTTCCCAGGGTCTGCCTGCTGGGGCCAGAAGTGCAAGCTGAGGCCTATATCCGCCTGAACGTTTTTTTTTCTTTTTTTATAATTCTATTTATTTATTTATTTATTTATTTATTTATTTTGTGTATGTGTGTGTGTGTGTGTGTGTGTGTGTGAGGGCCCTGTGTGTGTCTGTGGAGGACCAAGGGTGACTTGGGGAATCACCCTGGGTTGCTTCTGCCTCCTTCCTGCTTAGCTCTGGGGTCTCCAAGGCTCTGCCCACCCAGGCTGGAAGTGCAGGCTGCAGACATTTCCCCCTGGCATTTTTATGTGGCAGCTGGGATCTGAACTCAGGACATTCTGCTTGCGAGGCAAGAGCTTTGACCATGGAGCCATCTCCCCAGCCCCAGCCTTTATTTTTTTATTTCCATTGGCAGGTTCAGGGAAGGGGAGGCCTGAGCCGGCACCATGCTGATGCGATGTTGAAGAGGAAGCTGGAGGAGAGAAGCAACAGGCACCATGGAAAAAACTAAAACAAAGCAAGGTCAGATCTCCGCATTGCTTTAGAACTCCAGATCCAAGAACCCCGAGCTTCGGTCTTGTCTGCCACCAGTCCTTACTGTTATCCATGGAGGCACTGCACACAACTGCCTTTGTTTTTCATGCTTATCAGACTGAATTACCTTCTCTTTTTGTGCATATTGAGCTGGAGCATGACCACATAGAAGTTGTCTAAAATTCACAGTGGGGGAAGTAGTCATAGAAAATCCCAACAATACTTAGCAGTGTTTACCTCCACAAGGCTTCTTCAAGATTGGGCCTGGCAACATTTCACCACCGAAGGGAAAGACCTCAGGAGACCCCACCCTCTCTCTGAGGGACCACTGAGGCTTGGTGCTGGCGTGGGAAGGGGAGACGCTTTCCTCAGCGGTATAGCCACCGATACAACTTCCATTGCTCCAAGTGTCCAGGCACACATGCTAATGCAGGCAACACTGATGGAACTCAGACACACACACACACATGTACACAAGAGGACATTGGTTGGGAAGAAGGATGTTTCCAGTGGAAGAAGGAAGGGGGATGAGTTCAGGTAACATAAGATGAAAATAACTTAAATTCATTATACATGAAACTGTCAAAGCATAAAAATATAGATAGAATTTTTTTTAAAGGAAACCCAAGCAACAGTGTCCATACTACACCTGGGGTCCTGGCTGTGTTCTACTCTCTCTATATAAAGTATTGTTGTTTGTTGGGACGTAGTATGAAATGGAATCAAGAAGACTTAGCAAGCTGGGGTGTTGTGGGGGACAGCCTCCATGAGTACTGGTTCCGAGCTGAGCTCGTACATTCTCTGGGAACTCTACTCAGAGAGGCCGCTCCTCTGAGGTTTTCCCCACCAGCGTGTCTAAGGAGAACAGTACACGGGAACAGGCACATGAATGTTTGCTTTTTGCCAGGAACTTCATCCCAGAGACAGCTTGGCTTCTCGGACAGGCTACAATGGAGCTGCAGCCAGGGGGATAAGCAAGCACCCCACTTTAGCTGCCAATGCAGATCTGCAAGGTACCTTCTGGGTACACTGCTTTTCTCTCAAAGTTGCGAGTGATTTTTACAGCTTGTTTCCCAGGGTCTCCAGACTCTGATGCTGATGGCGCCGTCTCTCTGCCTTCGCTCTTCCCATTGACAATTCCCTCCGGTTGGCTCTCTTGCCTGGGACCACTGCAAGGTTCCCTCAGCTGATTTGAGCCATGAGTGGAGGGTAGAGTTCAGAAGTTTGGTCAAGAACAGAGGTAGGCGAGACAGGGATATGTTATGCTTCTGCCCTCAGATCAGTTAAGTGACATGTGTCTGGCAAAAAGCAGCCTTCCAATCCAGAACTTCAGAGACTCTATATCAATCACATAGAACTAGGACAGCCTAATCTCTCCCCATCCTGGAGCTCAGGGACATTTGCGGAAGAGGGGGCGGTAAGATTGTAAGAGCAAAAGGATGGGAGGAGCAACGATTTGCAAGATTCTCAACAATAGTTGGGGCCAAAGCAATCATAATGGGACTTTGCATGCCCTGCGCAATGTCCAGCGCACTGTTGCCCTCATAAAGTCTAGCATCTGTTAAGGGCACCGAGACCCCTGGAGGCAAGGGATTGACAGCCATAGTAGTGATCTTATGCTTAAGGGGAACAAGAGAAAGGGCTTATGGAAATGCCACTGGGTCCTTATATGTCATCGGAGAGGAGGACCCAGTGGAGAGTTAGGCGTACACAATAAAGGACTCTCTGGGAATTGGGGGGGAGGCACTGGGGGAAGGGGAGGGGGAGGAGGGGGGAGGGAGGGAACTGGTAAAAAATTTTAAAATGTATAATTAAATTTTTAATAAAAAAAAAAAAGCAGCCTTCCTGGCTGCAGCATTTTGTCCCTTCAGGCAAAAGTCATTCAGCCCCTAAAACTGAGGGAGAGGCTTCCAGGGCATCCCTTTCTGGCTAGTCAATGACTTAGTAAAGAAGTTTTCTCACCTTGGTAGAACAGGGTTTTCTACCACAAAATTACACTGCTCCAGTAAGTATGATTGGATCATTAGGATACAGACATGAAAACCACCAACATCAGAATTTATTTTTGTTCCCAAATAATTGATTGCTTGCCATTCAGATAGAAAGGATCCTGTGTTATCTTTGTCTCTATCTGTGATGAGTGGCTTGAACCACCCTCTTTCTTCTTGCAGGAGAGAATGAGCACATGCCGGCGAACAGCCCTTCCACGCAGATTTACCAGGTAAAGACACAGCGGTTGTTCTGAACACTGCCATGACTGATGTGACTGTCATCTATGCGTAACACGCACAGGGACCTCCACATGCACTCTGCATCCTTTCTGGCAACATGACTGTTTGATAGGCAGGCCAGAAATCTCTCACACTGGTATCTTTGAGACACCTCATTCTCAGGGGACAAGGCGTCCAGTTTATAAGATGCAGGGCTAATGTATCAGCCACCTCATTTCTGCATTTTCTGCCTGTGAATACTATTGCTGCGGCCATCACACCAGGAAACAGCATGTTTTTTAAAAAAAAAAAATTTTTTTTTGTCGGTGTGTCTGTCTGTGTGTGAATCAGGGGGCACTGTATATGTCTGTGGAGGTTCAAGGATGACTTCAGGAATCACCCTGGATTGTTCTACCTCCTCTTTGCTTTAGTCTGGAGCTTCCAGGTTCTATCATCCAGGGCTGGAAGTGTAGGCCGCTGCCATTTCTGTCTGGTATTATTTTTATGTGGGATCGGGTTTCTTGTGTGTCAGAGTCTTAACCCCTGAGCCATCTCTCCAGTCCCAGACCATAGCATTTCTGTCTGGAGAGAAACCATGAGTTTCTTTTTAGTAATCCTAGCTCTGAGAAGACTGAGGCCCAAAGATCACAAGTCTAAGGCCAACTTAGACTACATATGAGATCCTGTTTAAAAACAAACACAACTTTTGCTTCATTTTCATTTCTTTTTTCAGGAACAATTAAGCATAGAAAGGATGTTAGCACTGTAAATCTTCAAGTATAGTGACAGGAAAAATCTTGAGTTCATTTTAGACAATGAGAATAATTTGATTTTTTTTTACAAGGATGATCAAAGTTCTACAAAACACCTTTGTGACAGAAGTTATGTCAGGCTGGCTTGACTCTATAAATAATAATCATTGACTTCAGTTAGAGCTAGATTCTCCAGAGTCTAGCTTGCTCCTGTCTAGTTGTAGCATCGTTATCTGGAATGCATGAGAATGAAGAAAGAATTGGCTCAGCTTGGCCGAATCTGGCAGTAAAGATCCTCTTCGAAAGGTTTAAATACTTTGGGTTTAAGCCTTAGTAAGTAGGATAAAAAGTTCTCCCGAACAGAACGACAGAGTGCAAAGGGCAGATAGATCAGAGAAATGTTATTTAGATCAGTTGAATTTGTTAATAAAGAGGAAAAAAAATCACGAAAGATTTCATTGCTGTGATCTGAGCAGAGAAACCAGCACAGAAGACCGTGACACACTATTTTTAACTATTTTGCTCTTAGATCAGCTAAGATCTAAAGGAGTACAAGAAATATCCTTATTTATATTAAATTCAGTAGTACTACAATCAAAGTCTGTCACTTAGCCTAATGGGAAATTAAGCAAATGAAATAGACTTGCCTCACTGAGTTTTAAGGGTCTGCAACCTTAAGAAAACATGTGATGAACACCTCGTGTGGTGGTAGACCTTCAGAAAAGATTAACTAGAGGCATCGCTAAAACTCCAAGGGGGAAGAGATGAATCATAGTCAATTAAAATATCTGAAGCTGGAGCCCAGAGGACAAGTTAGTACTTTGGCAAGCGGCTATGAGATTCTTTCAGGCCAGCCTGAGCAAAGGCCCGGGGGTAGGAGTGGATCTTCTCTCCGAGAGCATCGGAAACCTCACAGGTCCAAGGCCCCATGTGCTTTCTGGGCCTGCTTCCCATGCACCCGTCTGGCCCGCCTCTAGCTTTCCACTGAGCGTACATACCTCTTTAAACTCCAATGTGGTTTAAAAACGGCTATAGGGTTTATGTAGGTTACTCCCTGGATGTTGGCTAAATAAAGCTGCAGTGAATGGCCTCATTTTCTCATCTGTCCCATGCAAGTGCATCTGTTCGCGGTGGAATCCCAAAGTGGCCACAGCGATCTCTGTGACCTGTCCGATGCCATGACAACGACGTCTCTGTTGTACAAGAACCACCTAAGACTGTGAAACTCCAGCAACACTGAAAGGAGAGGAGGGGGGAAGAACAGGAAGGAGGGCAGCGAGGGGCGCTCACTGTGGGGAAATGTATCTATTTAGAAACAGATAGTCTCCAAAGCATAATGTAAAATTTCACCAAATTTCTCCATATGATGGAGTCCAACTCTTCCAGATGTTATCACACATAATTTCCTTTTTTAAAAAGCTTCATGTCTCCTAACATGGAATAGTAAGCATTAAAGACAAGGGTTTACTCTAGTTTGCTCAATGTTGTATCTCAGCATAAAGTACAGCGGTTGGCATATAATATATATTCCAAAAATGTTAGTTAAACAAATGAGTGAATGTCTGAAAGGTGCCATATTGTTTTCAGCCAAGAGGTCTGATGTAGTCACCCAATGATGCTAAACAGTTTAGGGAGACTGTGAGAAAACAGGGAAGAGATCCTCATTTTATGCTGTAATCCAAATGAACGCCACAGTGCTTCTTTCTTTCTTTTTTTAAGTTTAAATGTATCACACATACTAATTTCCTTAAAAAAAAAAAAAAGCCTTATATCTCCTAGTGTGGAACGTAAGGTCTAAGGACAAGGGTTTAATCTAGTTTGCCCCCTGTTGGGTCTCAGCATAAAGTACATAAAGTATTTTTAGACAACCTACATGACATCTTCTTAAAAACAATGCCTCTACTCTCAATGAATCATGGCCAAAATAAAAGCTCAAGGTGACATCATTCCCAAATAGTATTTCTTAAAAGGTTAAGTCAAGGTAGGCATGGTGGCCGACCTTTAATCTCAGCATTCAGTGGTTGGGGGAGGCAAAATAAGAGGATCGGGAATTTAACAGGACCTGTATTAGAGGGACAGAGAGAGAGAGAGAGAGATTGAGAGAGAGAGAGAATTTAGGGGAAAGTTTGGGCAGGAAAATGAGGCCTCTCAAAACACAAAAACAAACAAGAATCTAGGAGCAAAAACAAAAAAAAGGCAGAATCAAAATATCTCTGAACTGTGCTCTCAGGACTGGTGAGATAGCTCGGTGGGTAAGACAGCTGCTTGCAGACCTGGCAACCTGAGTTTGATTCCTGAAAACTCACATGCGCACCATGGCATGTATTTGTCCTCTCTCTCTCTCTCTCTCTCTCTCTCTCTCTCTCTGGTAAATAAAAAATAAGGAAAGAAATGTTATCTCAACCGCACAGCCAGATAAATGTCTGTTTTACATACATATAATAACAGAGAGGAAAACACGGAATGTCAGTGGTTCAACTGAAGTTCTGAGAATTGGGTTCTTCTCATTTTCCTTCATTTTCTCTGAAATGAAAATGTCTGTGGACGCAGAGTTCTCTGCTGTCCCTGCAGTTCTTCTCCAGAGATTCCACTGAGGCAAAACCGGATTCTTGGCCATGCTATGAAAAAGAATTTCAGGATGAGCCTATATAAAAAAAAGAGTTGGAGTTTGTCCTAGGGTTAAGAGAGAGGTGGTTGGGAAGAGCGGGCGTGGGCCTCTCAAGGAAGAGACATTCTTCATCGAAAGTCATATGCAAAGAGTCGTTATAGAATTTAAATGTGATCCCACCTGATGGGATCACATCACTAAAGTAAAACTCTAGATCACAGAGATGCAGGAAGTTGGGCTATCATCACTGTCAAGAAAGTTAATGGTTTTGTCATGCGATTCCTGGGACAGTGGTGGTGGGATGGGGGGGGGTAGGGAATCAAGGAGAAAAAGAGAACTGACTCCTGAGGCTGTCCTTTATACACACACACACACACACACACACACACACACACCCCAGGATCCTCTAGGAGAGAAATGAAGCGGTAACTGAAGTCTTAAGCCTAGTATATCGTTATAAAAAATATTGTCTCTATGTTGGAAAATTTCATAGCACATGCTAATTCTGGAATTCTTGCTTCTCAGCTGTCAAGGGGATTCAACTAGACTCCTTTCCCTTTCCATGCCCCCCCATAAATTTCCCCTTTCTATTTTGCCTCAAAAATAGTTTAAGAAGATGAATTATGTCCCCAAAAGACCTCTCACTGGAAAAAAACAAAACAAAACAACTAAGGGAATGAGCTGGGAGCTGGGCAAGGTGGCGCCCACTTGCTCTCCTAGCATTTGTTAGGAGACTGAGGTAAAATTATGGCAAGGTCAAAACCAGCCTGGACTACACAGTGAGTTTCAAGTTAGTCTAAGCTACAGTGCAAGACCCCATCTCAAGAAAGAAAGAAAAAAAGAAAGAAAGAAAAAAAGAAAGAAAGAAAAAAGAAAGAACGAAAGAAGAAAGAACAGAGAAAGAAAGAAGGAAGGAAAGAGAGAAAAAAGAATGAGAAACAAAAAAGAAAGGAAAGAAAAAGAAGCAAAAAAACTATGGGAAGGAGTCTACAGTAAATATAGTATAATTATGTAAGTATAAACTATAGTAACGGATTTCCCGGTCAAAGTTGCTGATAATGATTTTTCCAAGATTTGTAAATCCTGGCAAGTTCATTTATTTATTTCTGCTGTTTTCTTAGCAGCAGAAGAGCTCTCTCTTCCTGACCCATGGTGCAGCCAAAGATGGGTAAGGAAGTCTCTTTATGCTCCATCTTCAACAGGGCCCTGTAAGATGACTTTTAGGTTACTTTAGAAGAGGGAATTGGGAAATTTTCTCTCAACAATTAAAATTACATACTGCTCAATGTTCATTGTAAATCACTGCACCTTTGGGGATTCATCTAAGTCCCCTTGAATCTGCTTCACATAGTCTCCTGATCTTCACACAAATGGGAAGTCTGTGTAAGACACAAGTCAAAATTCATGAAATTTTAGCTTGAGGACTGAGGGATCTTTGGTAGAAGAAAAAAGTTGGAAGACATCTACTAAAATTCATCTTAAGGAGAGTTAAGAGGCCAAGAAAGGAAAGAAAATTGAAAAGCAGAAATCGAGAGCAAGAAGAAAGGAAGAATTCGGCTCTCTGCCCCTGTCTCTTTGAGGCTCAAGCTGCCCCGCATCTGCCTGCAGTGGCAGGATGGAGGGTGCAAAAGAACTGATGAGGAGAGTGCCCAGCTCCCTGGAGAACAAAGGGGGGCTCTCCCCCTAAGGATGGGCCAGGGGCTGTGGGACAGGAGAGCTGCAGAGAGATGGCGGCTAAGGTCGTGTTTTCGAGAAGGTTTAAATACAGGGCCAGGTGGACGTGCAGAGAAGCTGGGACCTGCTCAGGTGGAAGATTTGCTTCTGGAGTCCTGAGGGCCTCCGCATGCGCAGGCGTGTGCTCGCCTCCCACTGTGAAGCTGCTTATAAAGCTTATAAAGTCCTGAGTCTCAGTGAAGCCACCCATTAGAGAGTTCCTTTTTGCTGGAGTGCTGAAAGTCTACGGGCCAGGAGAAGTCTTTTTCCTTGGGATTCTGCTGTTGGCTATTGACTTCTGGGGGAAACAGTCACTCATCCACTTGTGGGAGCTGTGATAAACCTGTTTCTGAAGATAACAGGTTTTCTTCTTTTCCTCCTCTTTCTCCTCTTCATCCTCCTCCTCCCCCTCCCAAGCAGGAAACTTAAGAGAATGGCTAGGCACTGGAAAGAATATTAGATTTAATTCCTCAAATTTAAAATTTTGCAGTTTTTACTTTGACAACACAAAGATTAATCCTAATGAGAAATGTTTGGAATGAGGGGCTTGGAGCATTTCTCAGTCAGTAAAGAGCCTGCTGCTCCCGGGCCAGCTACCAATCTCACTGAACTGTTGAGGTCCAGATCCAAGGGCAGATGCTGTCTCAAAAAATAAAGTGGAGAGCAGTTTGAAAAAGGCACTCCAGATTGACCTATAGCTTCCACATGCATGTATGTGCATATACATGGACGAGGACACACACACATGAACATGCGTATGCACACACACACACACACACACACACACACACCAAATGATTGGGATGGAAAATAAATAGCTCATATATTTTCCAGTCTTTGTGTGTCAGACACTTCATAGGTTTTTCAGAACGATCTCTTAGGCTCCTCATCTTTCTCCCTACTTGCAGTCCTAGAAAGAAATCACTTGTGAAAACAGAATTCAAAGTCTATATTTAGGAGCTGGGATATAGGACATAAGTCAGATTTACAGTGCAAGACACTGGTGGAAGTTGAACCATCTGGATGCCTTCTATTCTGAAATACTTAGAAATGCACATATGAAGATACTTCATTAAGATATCCGGATTACTGCTCCATTCCTTACTTGGTAGGTATTTTTAATTCTAGAGTAAGCTGTCTAAATACTTTTGTTTTGAAGAGAGTTTGCAGTTGAGTTTTTCTGCTTTCAATAAGATTATAAATATCGAGACTATGATGTTAATCTTATCTGTTAAAATATTTTCTAATTTGTTCAATAAATAAAGATTGTTTTTAAAAAATGTTTTTTTCTCCACATTTCTGTTTGTGCTTAACCTTTTATTTGCCACCAAAAGAGGAAAGTAATTAAGAATTTTGGAAGACAAATAAAGCATATATTGTGGAAGGCACCTTACCTACATACATACTCAACTCTCAAGAAAATCCTATGAAATAATTCTTGTAATTAGTTTGTGGCTAAGGGAACTTGCTTATGTTCTGCATGGTTGTACAGGAAGCTAGAATCTGTTCCATGTTCAAAGCTGACATGGAATCTGATTGTGGAAGCCCTCGTGTGTGTGTGTGTGTGTGTGTGTGTGTGTGTGTGTGTGACACACTCAGCTGCTGTAAATGACTTTGACCACCACCCGCATTATTCAGGAACTTAAAAAAAAACTATTTTTTTCAGAGAAATTCTTACCAATATTTACTTATTACTCACCTTATTCTTTAACTTAAAAAAATAAAAGAATCAATTTCTTCATCCTCTCATCACAACCAGGGAGACAACGATCACCATTTCTTTCTCAGAGTTCAGTTGCTGGGTCAAGACTGCTCTTTCCCATACACACGTTGCCTTTCAAAGTAAGCCTCGTTTTTCACCCAAGGTTCTGTGATACGTGGCTGGCGAACTAACTCCTGGCTTGTCCTCTTTGACCATGGACAGGGCCAACTGGCTACATGGGTTTCGGTCGCCAGTAAGACTTCTCAGGAAAGGAATCCAGGGGCCAGCGGTGCTGCGTGCAGTTAGAGCAAGTGGAGTTCACGTTTCCCCCGCTGCTCAGTTGCAGGCCCTGGCCTCGGAACTGAAGACGGGCTTCACGGAAGCCATGCAGGAGCTGACACGCATTCAGCATGGAGAGTATGCTCTGGAAGAGAAGGTCAAGAGCTGCAGATGTTCCATGGAGGAAAAGGTTACGGAGATGAAGAATTCCTTAAACTACTTCAAGGTAGGTGCCCAGGACCGCCTTGTCGAAGTGAGCAGAAAAGCCATCTTTTCTACAGCCGGCAACTGTAAGAATCTTCCTTCTGGCCATTTATTAGTTTTCCCGGGAAACAGAGTTACCATGACTGTTTTCTTTTTGGAGCTCTGCATCGATATGCAGAGGCATGAGAGAAGAGAATTTTCATTTCGTCCTTTCATTCATTCAAAAGCATGTGCTAGGCACCTGCCCCTCACGGTGCTCCACATGTGTAGTCCATGAATTCGTTTCTAGCTCCTTGCCTCTCGTGGATTCCATGAGTTCTCCAGGGCGCCTGCCCTTCATGGTGTCTATCCCGAGTCTATGAGTTCCATCTCTTCTTAAAGCTCTACCGTAATTCTTTAAAAAAGGGCATGTGCTAAATAATGAAGGCTTTATGGAATACCAAATTGTTATGCTCTCTCTCTCTCTTCCTCTCTCTCTATCTATCTGTCTATCTATCTATCCATCCATCCATCCATCCATCCATCCATCCATCCATCCATCCATCCATCCATCCATATTTTAACCCCTCGAGCCAGTTTAAAGCATAGCTCTTGTCACTTTTCAGGAGGAGCTGAGCAATGCAATGTCGATGATTCAGGCCATCACTTCCAAACAAGAAGAGATGCAGCAGAAAATTGAGCAGCTTCAGCAGGAGAAGCGACGGGAATCTCGAAAAGTTAAAGCCAAGTGAGTGCCTTAAAGCTCTCCCACAGACAAACCCACAAGCAAGGGCTTACCATGCAGGTCCCTTGAAACATCTTCTGACTACCAAGATGTAAATGGCTGGTTGCCAAGCAACAAGGATCAGCATGGGATGGAGGTGACAGAATCAAAAGACTGAGTCAAAACTCAAAGTGGATAATAACTATTACACGAAACTGCATTTAGTGCAATGTGTTATGAAATCAAAATGATATGAGATGGCATGCCTACCTTGATTTCAACTGTGAAAACATGGAAAAAATTAGAAAGATGTATTTTTAAAAGTGATTGTTGCGTTAAGGTTTCCAGGACACCGGTGATTTCCTTTCAATTTTTTTCCTAAACTTTCCCTAGTGCTGATATTTTACTCCTTTAATTGAAAATAAATTTATATTAAAAAGTCCCAAATAGGTGGAAGCGAGTAAAATATTGCCACTAAGTAGTTATATGTTTCTTCATAGTGCAATATTGTAATAGCATTGAATTTATTTAAAAGTATTTTACATATTATTTGAGAGAGAGACAGAAATGAGAGACGGTGCATGCACACATGCTGTAGTGCATCTGTGGAGGTCAGAAGACAATGCGGGGGAGGTAGTTCTCTCTGGAGTCAGACTCATGTGGCTATGTTTGTGAGTAGGCACCTTACCTGTTAGAACTGTCTCCCCTGCCCAATGCTGAATTTAAAACAGAGAGATGGAATAATACTTGTTTGAGCGTGGACAATGAATGGGTTATGGCTTTCCTCTGAAGATTGCTGCCCAGGACCTCTGAGCTGCCTTGTTCAGCAAAGAGTAAATCGTCCCAAGCAGATACTCATCACTGCAAACTCCAAAGAGCCTGAGGGTAGAGAGCCAGCAACAGAAAAGCAAGAATGAAAATGTGACAATTCCAAGTATTTGGAGTTAGTGGTTGAAGGAGGTAAATTAGGTTGAACCCCATGAGTTGCTACGATCCAATCATTTTCCATTTCCAAAAATCACAATTCACATGGTTCCACCTAGTATTTTACTTTCTAGTGTTGTCTAAACAGAAGCTTCTCGTCTCTTCGATCTTAAGAATCGGCCTGACCGTCGTTTCTCTTTCCTAGAAAAGCTCAGAAAGAAGAACACGGCACCCAGGCTGGGCCTGCGCAAGCGCAGGGAAGTCCTTTCCGCTCCATCAACGTCCCGGAACCAGTTCCCCCCAGCGAAGACTTCACCAATATGTTACCTTCTCAGGCCTACGACAAAGGTGCAGTTCAAAATCATGGTGAATTACCTATACGTTTTTCTCCTAGAGCTTGACACTAAAAGCCCCTCATTCTTATTAGAGCAAAATTAAATATTGCCAGGAACTTTCTCTGCTAAGTAGACCTCCCAAGGGAGTCAGATGACCTCAGGGATCTTGTTTGCAAAACGAAGACCGCAAATTACCCAGTTTTAGAGATTTTTCTTTTTTGGGGGGGGGGATGTTAATCTAGCTTTTTCTACATTTCAGTTACACTAAAAGCAATATATTCTACAACCGATACTAACCACGAGAGAATTTTTTTTTTTTTTACAATAAATGTTCTATTTGGAAGACTTGATACTAAAAGGATGAAACAGATAGGATTATCATTCTGTTTTGCTCTTTTTACTCTGAGAATCAGCACTCTCCTTTTCTGAGAAAGGCAGCTAGCTAGTCACGTTTCTGCTTGACGTGCATGTGTCTGCAATTGACCAGAAGTGCATCTTACATCAAACATGAATACTTCCCAGTATTATTTTTTTTTATTTATTCAATTGTGCATGTATGCGTGTGTATACCACCATGGACGCCTCCACCTCCTTGTTTACTCTGCCCCAGGATTCACAGGCTCCGCCCTACCAGGACCAGAAACGCAGGCCACCCCCACTTCCGCCTGGCGTCTATACGTGGGCCTAGGATCAGAACTCGGGACCTTCCGCCTGCAAGGCAGAGGCTTAACCCCTGAGCCACCTCTCCAGCCCCCCAGTATTATTTTTAAGTCACATCTCACTTATCTTGCTGTTTCAGAACTCTAGAGGTTTGTTTTTAATATTTTAAACACCTGTAAAAACTATGAAATTTATTAAGAGTAGAGGTAATCTGGATGACAATCAAAATGGTGAAAATATGAATCTAATCCTCAAAAAATCGAATATTCTCCTGCAATAAAAAATGCGTGTCCAAAAGTTCTCATTCTATAAAGATATCATTTTCAAGTCACAGTGAAAGGAACATGTGTAATTTACCAGTTTTGTTTACTACTACAGGCTATCAAGATAACTTATTAAAAACTGGTATCTGATACAACAGAATGACATTGCAGAATATAATATTAGAATGAAAGTACTGAGGTTGATTGTTACAGACTATTAAACACTTTGTGCATTAAATGATAACATCTTAATTACTTATACAGATCATTGGTCCAATAACAAAAAAATAGAGAACAGCATCTGGAAATTTATCCCACTCAATGTTCAGAGATAAAAGGGCCAACCATTCTTCTCATTATTTTATACAGGCAAGTCCTTCTTTACAATGATATCTGATGGCAACTAAATGCCGGCATTTTCTCAAGCTATTATATGAAGAGGATGCTGAAGGCCATCACTACACAGCACACTGCAACATAAGGACTCTTTCGTTCACCAATTCTGGCACATTTCCAAAATATTCCAAGTAGTCCAGTTTTATTTCTGTCCAGGAGGCTGGGTGCCAAGGATCGGATACAAGCACACGTACATATAAGCAGCAAGATAACAGTCAACAGACTCTGAAAATTGAAAATGGCAGACATAGTGAGGCCGGCGCTGGCCTAGCCACATCACCCTTCTGGGCGCAGGGCGGAAGAGGAGGGCCGAGAGAAAAATCACTCTAAAAACTTATTGGTTTTGGTGGTGCAACTCAGTACCCACCTTTCTCTAGAAAAACCACAGCTGATGCTGCTTGTGGGTTGAAGCAGTCACCCACCACATCCCTGATCATGGGCATATGAGAACAGAATTTATGAGATGGCCATTCCAAAGGAACCAGCTTGGGCTCCCTTGAATCTCCTGGGCTTCCATGTCTGGAATCCATGAATCTGTCTGACTTTTCTCTCACCCCTCCTGGATTCCATGCCTGGAGTCGGTGAGTTCTTGGGAGCCCCTTTGATTCTCATGGATTCAAATTTGTGAATTCCATTCTTTCTCCTCTAATAAATTCTGCCTTAATCCTAAAACAAAAAAAAAAAAAAAAAAAAAAAAAAAGGAAGGAAAGAAGGAAGGAAGGAAAGAAGGAAGGAAGGAAGGAAAGAAGGAAGGAAGCTTTTTCAAGGGATGTGATTTTAGACCCACATTTTCAACTAGGGGAAAAATGAATAAAACACAAATAAAGCACACATACACAGAAAAATGAGTGTAGAAAATGAACATCATTTGGATCACTTGCCCCTTTTTCTTTCTTCTTTCTTGTGTTGATCTTATATAGAAAGTCTTCAAAAGTTAGGCTGGATGAATTTTTCAACCAAGTTTAAGTAAGTTCTTCAAAAGCAGGGGTGGTGGTTATCTATCCTGTGGCTTACTGAACCATTTGTTTGTATAGATTTATAGACAAGGGCTGAAGAGATGGCTCAAGGGTTAAGACTCTGTCTTATAAGCAGAAGGTCCCGATTTCAGATTTCAGGTCCCACATAAAAATGCCAGGTGGAAATGGCAGCGACCTGGTGGGCGGCTCCTTGGAAATCCCAGAGTGAAGCAAAAAGGAGATAGATGCAATCCGGGATGGTTTCCGAAGTCACCCTTGGTTCTCCACAGGGACACACAGTGACCTCTGATACACACACACACACACACACACACACACACACACACACACACACACTAAATTTTAAAAAAAGATTTATAGACAATAAGTGTGTTATGAATAAATGATTCTAAAATTTATAGAATATTTGAGAGACAGAAGGAGAGAGAGAGCGAGAGAGATCGAGCAGGTACACATGTGCCATGGTATATACTGCATATGTGAAAGTCGGAGGACAACTTTCAGAAGCTGGTTCTCTCCTTCCCCCACGTGGGTTCTTGGGATTGAACTCAGGTCACCAAATTGTGTATATGCACCTTACCTGCTCAAGCCATCTTGCCCGCCTAAAACTAAAATTCTAAAGCAAGTGTGTTTTGCTTGGTATACTTTTAAGTATGGATTTGTCTCTTTTTCTTTTTCTTCCCCCATGTGAGTAGTTTAGTGACCAATAGACGCGGCCTGGGGGCAAAGCTGCTTCATTCGTCAGGGGTATGGGTCTTTGTTCCAAAACATTAAAAAGATGACTGTCGCTGGGCATCTTGATGGGCAGAAGTTAAATCAGTGCCAGGTGTAGGGCAGCTGTATGTGATCAAAAGATAAAATATTCAAAAGTTGCATTTGCAAAGCAAACTTGTGCATCTTTATATAATGCGTAACAACTCTCCTGGAAAGGAATAATTACAGGATTCTCAGAAACCTGTTGAAAACAGCTAATCCAGATGATCGCAAGTCCCTCCCTAAATTTCAATGACTTCTTACTGGCAACTTCTTCCCTCTCATGAAAGTATAAAATCTGTGCCTCATGCACCTTGGTGGAGTGAAGGCTGAATAAAGCTTTCCTTTCTTTGCAGCCCAAGAGTCGAGAACCGTTCACTCGGGGGACGGGAATGTGAAGGGAATGATGGGTAAGTGGCTCCTTCTGTTAGCTCTTTCTTCCTCATCCTCCTTCTCTTCTCCTTCTTCTCCCAGCAGCTCTGTCTTTCCCTTATCTATCTTCCCCGCTTGAGTTCTCTCAGTCCCACACCAGGCATGAAAGAACTCAAGTGTATCAACCAGTCTCGACTCTGTGACAAATCTCTGAGAAAAATAGCCTCAAGGAGGACAAAGTGATTTTGTTTAATACTTCAGAGACTTCTGTTTGTGGTCTGTGGGCCGTACTGCTGTAACCTTGAGGCAAGGCACAGCATCCTGGCGGCAGAAGCACGTGGCAGAGGAGGCTGCTCACTTGATACAGACCAGGAAGCAGAAGGAGCAAGAAGAGGGAATTGAGGACAATATACATCTTTCAAGGGTGCATCTCCAACGAACCATTTCTCCAATTACTCTCTTCCATCTTCCAGTGGTCTATATAAACTAATTCATCATTGCATAATCCCTTCCCAAAGTACCACTCTGACCACTCCTAGGGTCCTAGATTGACCTTCAATCTTTGAGCCTTTTATGTGGGACAGTTCTTATCCCAACCACACTTACTGTCAGGGAGATTCCAACATGTATGCTTAGAGTTGGTCAGTGACTCTAAACCAAGGAGAAGGAAGAATTGGGAACGTTAAGAAAAAAAAATAAAGGGCTGGACAGATGGCTCAGGGATTAAGACTCTGCCTTGCAAGCAGAAGGTCCTGAGTTCAGATCCCAGATCTCACGTAAGAACGCCAGGCAGCAATGGCAGCCATCTACGCTTCTGACCACAGAAGGTAGAGCCTGGGAAATCCCAGAGTGAAGCAAAGAGGAGATAGTGCAATCCAAGGTGAGTCTCGAAGTCACCGTTGGGCCTCCACAGGCACACACACACACACACACACACACACACACACACACACACACACACACTCACACAAAAATAATTACAATAAGTTTATCACATGATTTTTTTTTTTTTAGTCTCAGTCTAGTGTAGCTCATGCTGGCCTTACAATTTTCTGTGTAAATAAAGATGAACTAAATCTCTGATCCTCCTACTTCCACCTTCATAGTGCTAAAATTACAGGCATTCACTGCTATCACTGGATTTTATATTACTTTTAAAAATCCTTATTTGCTCATACTATTAAAAAAAAAACAGAATGTATAGACCAGAAACAGAGAGATGATCCCCTCACGGTTTGAGAAAATGTTAATCCTTGATTGATATATTTATTCTTTAAGCGATAGTATACTCAAACAGCAGTATATTATTAGCAGTTAAGAATTAGTAACAAGCAGTACTTTTTTAATAACAAGAAAGATCTTTCTAGCAGGCATTGTTTTACAGGAGTGAACCCAACAACCCCAGAAGCAGATGGAAACCACAAGCCTTCCCTCTCAGCAGATATCCAGCCCAAAGGCCATGTCCCAGCTGGCGTGTGGAGACAGCCCAAGGACGGCAAAGAATGGGGAGACGAATATGTCACCAAAGACCACCCGGACAAACTCAAGGAACCTGGCCAGGGTAGACACAGCTCCCTGGAAAATGTTTTATGTGAAACCTCTTTGGCTGGTAAGTTCCAGGGGGACCCAGGGTGGGAGGGAGAAGGGGTGAAGGTAGGAATTTAAAAGAACAAGCTGTGCCAGAGCTTGGAAGCTAAAGCCGAGTTCCTGGTTATATGGACCCAGCGGGTCCTGGCAGGGTAGATCCAGCGGGTCCTGGCAGGATAGACCCAGCAGATCCCAGACATATAGATCTAGTGGACATATGATATCACATAATTTTTTTTTTGCATGAAGCGCTTCATTTGGGTTGCCTTCAGTGGCATGTCCCTGAGCACTTGCTGGAGTGTGAATCATATTTCCTTGGGGAAAACATCTTCCCTCCCCACCCCCATTAGGGCTGAACTTCATCAGTCTCTCAGTGAGGTGTGGGGCCACTTGAGTTCTGTACCCTCTGTAGTGACATGTTGCTGGGTCACATCCCATGTAAATCTTATGGAAATACATACAGCTGCTGTGTGTTCGTGCATGACTTCTTTTTTAAGGAAGCTCCTAAGATCCAGAGGGAAAGAGGCTCGCCAGAGAGCGCATGCCCAGGCTGACACCTTCATTCTGGTCACTCAAGACATGTAAGGCATGTGGTGCTTTGGGAAAAAGAAAAAAAAAGAGCAAAGGCTATTGGAAAAGAACTATTTTGACATTAGCGATCTGTATATGAATCATTTTAATCCTCTACCAAATCCCACCACTGCAATACTGTTACCTTGTTTTTTATTTTTTCCCCTTCTTTTCCTTCATATTATATAAATCAGTACTGCATATTTACAGTCAGACAGTAGCATTTGTCCCCATTACTTAGAAAGAGACAATTTTTAAAAGTTAATAGTGCTTTTAATATCAAATACAGGAAAAGCAGCACAAAAAGGTTATTTTTCTGAAAGCAGTAGCAACAGTAGTATTGAAACCTTTCAAGCTTCTTTTGATACTTTCTGGTATACTTTTTAAAAAGTTTATAGTAGATTGTGAGGAATACATTATTGAGAGTTAATTTATATAAAGTAAAATTCATAATACTATATTGTAAGGTTCTGACTTTTTAAGTTTATTTATTTATTATTATTACGTGTGTGCACATGCATGTGTGCATGTGTGTGATATGATGTATGATTGTGTGCATCCCCCCGCATATATGTGGGAGTTAGAGGACAACTTTGTAGAGCTGGCTCTCTCCTTCCGTGTCACATGGGTTCCAAAGATAGACTCAAGTCTCCAGGATTGTACCACGAGCATCTTTACCAACTGAACCACTCACTGACGCCTAAGGACATGACTTTTAACACTTGAACATCTCTCGTAATCGCTTTCAAGATCAACACAAATGATACTTGGTATGCCAGAAAGTTCTCTCCTGCACCTTTCTAGTCAGTTTCTATCCAAAGAATTATCATGGCTCGTCTTTTAAAAATTTGTTTATTAATGAATTAACTAGTACACAAATGTGTATGATGTGTGTGCGAGTGTGGGTGTGTGCCAATGTGGAGGTCAGAGGACAACTTTTGCGTGCCCATTTTTGCCTCCCACCTTCAGGCAGGGTCTGTTTAGCTGTTTCTGGCCCCTGAGCTCCTGGCT
This sequence comes from Typhlomys cinereus, assembly GCA_023101885.1. Lineage (NCBI taxonomy): Eukaryota > Metazoa > Chordata > Mammalia > Rodentia > Platacanthomyidae > Typhlomys > Typhlomys cinereus. Next base: position 3,572,262 of record JALPQD010000198.1, on the reverse strand, counting down.
CCACCTCCTCCTGGTGTGTAGGGGTGCTGAAATTACAGGTGCGCACCACTGCATCTGGCTTTTCACCTGAGTTGCAGGGCTGGAACTCTAGTCAGTCAATACCTACGTCACCATCTCTCCTGGGTCTACTTCTGTGCTCTTTACTACCATAAATAAGTTTTGTCTGTTCTTGAACATCACAGAAATAATAATGGAGTATTGTGGTACATATTTTGTGTTTGATCTCCTTCCAATGCATATTTTTTGGAGATTCATCACATTGTTGCAGATAATTCTTTCCTTTGCATTCATCACACTACCAAACAAAAGCTCCGTTATCTTATGATGGGCAGTTATACCATTTCCAGTTCGGGGCTATCAGGAACAGAATCACGATGGTATCTTTATATACATTTTTAAAAGTCTTCCTTCATTTCTCTTGGGTGTATAACTGTGAGTGGAATCTTAGGCTGTAAGGTAAGACTATGGCTAAGGAACAATGTTGAGCAGGTCTCTAGAATAGCAGGGTAACTTTGTCCACCACCAGTGGCATACAAAGACCCACTATGGCTTCACATTCTTCCAGTACTCTATATGTACAGACTGATCTTCGCCATCCTATGTGTGCTAGTATTACAGTCTTAATTAACACTTTTTTGATGTCTCTGAAGAACAATTTTCTTCATAGACTTATTGAAATAGATTGTTCAGAGATTATCTTTATTGAGGTACTTATCTAAGTCCTTTGCTCAACTCTTAAATTGGGGTTATATTTTAATTATCTGCTCGTAGGATTTCAAAACAGATTCTAGAAGTGACTTCTTTGTCAGATACATAATAAGAATTCTTTATTCCTTATTTTTACTTTATTTATTTTTGTTTTTTCCCCATTTGTCCAATACAAACTTTTGCATAGCTCGTGACTTTTCATGGGCTTCCAGGAATCCTCCATCTATATCCCAAGATCACAGAGATACTCTTATATGTTTTTTGTTAAAATCTTTACATTTTTAGTTTTCCTGTTAGGCCAATAACTTTTCTTGAACAAATTTTGATGTGTTGTATGAGGAAGGAGTCCAAGTTTTTTTTTTCTTTCTCACAAATAGGACTATCCATCTCTGCTCTATTTAATGTAATCCCATTCTTTCCCCCTTGCCAAATTGCATGGAGTAAGTCACGTGACTCTATAGGTGAATCAACTGCTAAATTTTTAAAATTATAGCTATTGGGGCTGGAGAGATGGCTCAGGGGTTAGAATGTTTTGCAAGCAGAAGGTCCTCAGTTCGGATCCCAGGTCTCACATAAAACGTTAGGCAGAAACAGTGGTAGCCTGGATTTTCTGCCCTGGTGGGCAGAGCCTGGGAAATCCCAGAATAAAGCAAAAAGGAGGTAGAAGAAATCCAGGATGATTCCCAAAATCACCATTGGCTTTCCACAGGGGGACACACAGTGCCCTCTGATATACACATGCACACACACACACACACACACACACACACAATGAATAAAGTTAAAAAATAAATTATAGCTATCAGAGTATCATCTTGCTAATTTGACCAACATCTGTGCTCTTCTAAGCATCCTATGTTTTCCACGCATGTAGATCTTGACTTGTTTTCCCCTTAACAATGTAGCAGACACCATCATCCATTATTTTTTTCTCTTGAAGGCATTTTTCTTAGAGACTTGTGTCATCCAGCTTCTCTGATGTTACTGTTATGTCTGTTACTCTGGGATGTCCGCCCACGTCAGCTTGCTGCTTGGTTGCTGTTATAATTACATTGCTAGATCTTGCATGTTTTGGTGTTGTGGTCTACTCTTTATTTCCATGGTTTATATCCACTGCTAATTTTATATGTTTAAATGATAATTTAGCTTAATGTAAAACCATTTCCCCACATCAGTTTGAAGCAAATATTCCATTGCTTCCTAATCTCTCATGTTGCTATTGGAAAGTCCAATAGCGTTCTGACCTCCAGCCTCTGACTGTCACCCAGGTTATCTAGTATCTTCTCTCTATCCTTGGAGTGCTAAGGTTTCGCAGGGGTGTGATATGCATCACAATGATGCACATCTTCTTCGTTGGTTACACAGAGTATGATGGGTTCTCTCCTCTGGTACAAATGTCCTGGAAGTTTTATAATATCCTTTCGGCCATATTTTTCCTTTTCTCTGGAACTTCTAATTTAGTGTTGAATTTCCTGGAATGATTTTTCTCATGTGCCATATTTGTCTATTTTTCTTCAGTACATCTGCGTGTGTGTGTGTGTGTGTGTGTGTGTGTGTGTGTGTGTGTGTGTTATATGTTGTACATGCATGTGAGGGTACATGTACCTGTGCAATGCGTGTGGAAACCAGTGGATGATATTAGGAGTCCTGTGTCACTCTCTACTTTATTGCTTTGAGGGGGTCTCTCACTGAACAGAAAACTCACTGATTCAGCTAGGCTGCATTCTGGAATAAGTCTGTCTCTAACCCCCAATGGTGGGGTTATAGGCATGCACAGCCATACCCAGTTTTTTGCATGAGTGCTGGAGATTTGAACTCAGGTCTTCATGCTTGGATAGGAAGTGCTCTGACTTACTGAGCCATCTCTTTAGTCTTGGTATGTCTTTTCCTTCTTGTGTTCGTTGGGATAGGGAAAATGAAAGGACTTTTTTTCTTTGATTTGATCTTTTACTCTTTTAACCTATTTCCATGATTTTGAAAATGACAAAAGTTTCTTCTATTAAAAATATTCATAAAAATATGAATAGAATCATATGCATTGTATAGCATTGTATACATGTGTGAAACTGACAACAAAATTCTGATTAAAAAAATTATCTTCTTTAAAAATAACATCCAGGGGGGCTGGAGAGGTGACTCAGGAGTTAAGCCTCTGCCTTGCAGGTGGAAGGTCCTGAGTTCGGATCCTAGACCCCATGTATAGACACCAGGTGGAAGCAGGGGTGGCCTGCGCTTCTGGTCCTGGTAGGGTGGAGCCTGTGAATCCCAGGGCAGAAGGAGGTGGAGGCGTCCATGGTGGTTCCCGAATTCACCCGTGGTTCAACACACACACACACACACACACACACACACACACGCACGCACGCACGCACAACTGGATAAATAATAATAATAATAATAATAATAATAATAATAATAAAAATTCAGGGTTGGAGAGATAACTCAGCAGTTAAAGCTTTTGCCTTACAAGAAAAAGGGTTTAGATCCCCAGAAATGGCGGTGACCTGCAATTCTGACTCTGGAAGGCAGAGCCTGGGAAATCCCAGAGCAAAGCAATAAGATAGAACAAAACAGGATGATTTCTGATATTTTACCCTTGGGCTTCCACAGGCATATACACTTAAGTGCTCTCTTGTACACACACACACACACACACACACACACACACACACACAACATACATATACACACACACTCCAGTAATTGTTAACTGTCTGAAATTTTTGCATATCTCTTGGAGAATATTAATTGTAAGATTTAATCTTTTCATATATATTTGTTTTTCTCTTTATTATTACAGAATAATCTTACTCAAAGGTCTGAGTGTCTTTAGTTAATTATTTAAGAAAGGTAAAAATACCCTGAAATCTTGTATTATTCAAGTTTCCAAGTTTGTCAATAGTGGGCTTCATGAGGGGGATCGGCGGGAATTAAACCAGGCCAGGTTCAGAGGGGTCTCAGCCCTACCCAGACTGAAAGCTGAGACGAGTTTAGTCTAAACTTCTCAGGTATTAAACATGGAAGTTGGGCAACCATCCAGAGTCTGTCATAACATTCAAAACAGCAAGAATGGCATATCTATAAAACAACAGGTAAGGAGTGAATAACAAAAGAACATTCGATGGGAAACTAAACTATTATGATTAGCTTAGTCCTCAAAGAGTCAGCAGTTTCAAGGTAACAGCAGCTTCAAGGCAGACACTCTTACCACAACTCGGCATATTTGGGCCTGTTCCCAACTAGTAAATCACAAGGTGAGAACACACTGAGCCGATCAATAACACTTCCAGCCGGAGACTCAGACTGACCACAGTGCAAGCAAGACCTCCCAAGGAACAAAGAAGCTCAAACTGCTGCTCAGATTAGTCAGTATTCAAGGGGTCCCGGGAAGGTATGAACCAGCCCCCCACACTAAGCAGCAAAATAACTTTTAGATCAGTGATCTCTTCATTTCAATGTCTGACTTCTTCTACCCCAAACCACTTTGGTCAGTTTAGTGCATCAAGTAGTGGGCTGTCCAGTCTCCTGCTAGGAGTCTTTAAGCCTGGCTGCTGGGATCAGGAAGGGAAGGTGACCGAAGGACATCTTTGCCATTCAGAATGGAGGCCTTCCCTGCCTCTCCTTGATTTATGTTAGGGTCTCAGCCTTGTCTTCCCTAATTTTCCAGTGCCTATTTCCCACGGGGGTGAAGTAAAGATGCCACCTGGCAGGCAAGGGAGGACTGGACGCAATTGCACATTATGCAGACTACCAGATACTTGCTTGTTTCTGTGACCCGCTGGTAGCTGGAGGCCTGACACCTGCTGCTGCTTCTTACTGGCCTCTGTCTGCACACAGAAGATTTTGCGTCCTTTGCTTTGCTGGATGGATTATTCAACTTTTGTTTTCTGTCTTCTAATAACCTTCTGTCTTTTCATGCTTATTTCATTATTATTATTACTATTACTATTATTTTGTTTTAAGTAGCCCAGGTGGGCCTCAAATTCGTTATATAGCTGAGGATGATCTTGAATTCTAATCTTCCCACTTGTCCCTTCTGGGATTACAAGCCCTGTTTATGTGGTATTTGGGGTTTCCTGCCTGCTAAAGATGTACTCTACCAGCTTAGCTACATCCCTCTTTTCTGCTTTCCATATGTATTTTTTAATTGCTTTCTATATTTTTGTAAGGTTTTGGAAAGGAGTGGTTAATGAAAAATCAATCCTCTCCTTGGTTTGCTTTCAAGCTAAAAGACAAACAGTGGCCCTGGAACTGCTTGAATCGGAAAGAAAATACGTCATCAACATCTCTCTGATCCTGAAGATCAAGGCGACCTTCCAGGGGTCAGATGGAAAGAGGAATTCCAAAGAGAGAAGGTACCATGTGCTCCTTGCCTTTGCTTTTCAGAGTGACTGGGATTTCAGGTAAGTCGCTCATTGTTTCGCTCTGAGGCCTCCAGGAGTCCTGAGCAGTCGCTGGAGAGGCTGGGCAGTGCTGCGAGAGTCAGGCGTAGACTTTCCGTAGGTAAGAAAACGCGCAGAGTGTCCTTGGGCTTTCATCTCTGCTGTATCCGCTGAGACTGCAAAAGGAGGCGCTGAGTGTCTCCCGAGGGCTGGAGCTCCAGGATGCAATCGGTTAGCGCTGACACACATGTGGATGTCCCCATGGGCAAGAGATGGCTCAAAAGCACAAAGAAATGCATATGGTAGTGCTGGGGTTACTAAGTAGTCGTTTAACAAAGACACAGGGCTATGCAACTTGATGGAATGATTCTATAATACCAGGGGAGGTGTAAGAAAGTACATTGATGGTTGTACCTGGAGTAGGGTGGGAATGTTTCCAAAAGCAATATATCATCACGGCACACTAACATGAATGCAACCATGCTTTTGCATGTATGCTTCTTCCTACTCTTTATCTGCTCGCTCTCTCTCTCTCTCTCTCTCTCTCTCTTTCTCTCTTTTTTCATCTTTGTTGGGAGAAAGCAGGAAAGAGCAGGTAAGACCTGGTAGATGGGGCTAATGCAGTGAAGAGGTAATAATGGATAGTAACGGAAGAGAGGACCAACCAAATGAACAGAAAAAGTCTGGACTATGTATAGCTTTAGCTAAGCATGTCATTACAGAACATGCACTGCTGGGGCATCAGTTGCGAATCTACCCAAGGAAGCTCGTGTTTTCCTGCTCTTTATGGTTCCCCCAATCTTACTTGACTTTGCAACCAGCAATAGCTCCCCCCCAGAAAGACACAATGCTTCCCCCCAATCTAAATGACTGAGGTGAGACATATTCTCTGACAAAGTCACAAGTTTCAACTGTTTTCAAGGATAGTTTTACTACAGAATAGAGATAAGACAACAAGGAACATAAAGGATAATGGGGCCTAAGTGACTGTGGGTGGTTTGGCTTTGAACAGCACATCCAAATCACCCCCAACCCAAAGGGGAATGAATGTAAGCCTGAGGGTGGGGAGGGGTGCAGCCAGACATCTTGTTTCAGCGCCCAGTGGGTGTCTTGTAGGTGTACTAAACATGTTCACAGCTCTCCCAATAGGCAAGGCTTCTTTACCTGCTGCCCCGTCCTATTTAGGGAGTGTGCTCTGTGACCAATCACTGAGAAATGAGTGGCGTAAGAGTAAAAAACTTAAAAAAAAAAAACAAAACAGTAAAAAACTTAAAGCTGGCCAGAGAGATGGCCCACGGGAGAAACTCTGGACATGGTGGCATGTGACTAGAAATCCCAGCATAGACCTGAGTAGAGACAGGCCAACTGGGAGGAAGCTCTGGGGTCAGGCAGATTGGTGTAGCTTGTAGTGCAGACACACAGCATGTGACACCCTATCTCAACAAGGCGGGAAGGCGAGCACTGACTTCCAAAAGTTGTCCTCTCTCTCTCTCTCTCTCTCTCTCTCTCTCACACACACACACGCACACACACCATGACAATCCCTCTCCCCCAGGTGCTCAACATGAACACACATACAAATGAAAATTAATACAAAAGGTATCATACAATCCTCAGTGAACACGAGATAAGTTTCTTCATCGCACCCAACATAGTGCTGTGCCTCTTCGCTGTCAGGTGAGAAAAGTTTCAACTCCACCTGTTCCCACCCAAAGTGAAATCTCTGGTCTGAGTTGGTGGCCATTTTCTGCCTTAAGTTTAGATGTTCACATCATCCTTCTTCGCTGCGAATTCCTTATTTTTCAATAAGCTTTCCTGAAACTTCCCTGAGCTTTAAACAGACCTACTGGCATTTTTCTCCAGAAAAAAAAAAAGAAAATGAATTAAATTTGCTTCCTTCCCCCTGGGCAAACCACAAGCATCGGTACTTTTGACCTACTGGAAATAACCTGCGGTGAAAAATAAATGTGGTGACGCATTCCAACCCTTGGGAGGTGGGGGCAGGAAGACCAGAAGTTCAGAGGTGGTCAGTCTGCGGTCAGTCTGGGCTGTACGACACTCTGTTTTCAAATGGACAAGGAAACATCAGTCACAGCCACTGCAGCCTGACATTGCTAAATCTCCAACTTACAAACTTCAAGGCTTTTCGTCCGAATCAAAAACTTCAGCTGTTTTGACACTGCTACATATGCTGCCAGCAGGCGCCTGGGAAAAACTCGCGTGATATTGTTCACTCGTGGGAAGATTACAGAAGTTTGGATCTGACTTAAGAAGGAACCGTGGGTGTGAACACCCGTGGGGAGGTTTGTCATTTCGCCTGATAAACTGAATTCCAGCAAGCTCAGTACTGTAGATCGCCACCAGGTGGCGCCCGTGTAGTTATCCAGACCCATCCCATAGCGGTTGCAACCCTCTGCTGGAGAAATCAGGAGTTACTCGTGGAGTGGCAAGAACAAGCTTACCACTTTGAAACTACCTAGATTTTCTAGATTGACTGTGTGAAAATTATATCATTGAAAGCTAAAGTAACTTTGAAGGCTATGGGAATTCATTTGATATTCAAATGATATTGCAATCATTAAATGTTTGTCTTTTCATGCAGAAGTGGCTTCCAGGAGTCAGGTCTTCGGAGCATGAGACAGATTAAATGTCCCTCTGCTCCCTGTCTCTCTCTGTCATGCTTCCCTGCTTTCAAATGATGCCCTATGCTAAATATTTTCAAAAGCTTTGGAAGATGTTTTCAATATTTGGCACAGAACACACTGTAGGCCATTGTTCTTTGTGTAACTTACGTGTTTCTGCAATAGTTGTCGTAAGCATTAGCCACATCTGGCCCCACCCTGAAATCTTAATTACCCCTATGGCCAGCCAAAAGGGCGTTGGAACCAGCTCCCCAGCTCTGCAGGAGCATTGGTTATGTCCAGCAGGAGACAGGTTTCTGCAGAGAACTAGGAAGGACTTGGGGAGGAAAAGAAGAGAGATAAGCCAAGGTCCATTCCATAATTCATAGGAATAACTCATCACATCGAGATCTTAGCATGTTACATGGTTTGAAGTGTGTCCCTCACAGTCTCATGTGTCTGGGAAGGTCATGGCACCTTTGAGAGGTGGAGCCTTGCTGGAGGAAGGTGGTCACAGGGGGTGGACTTTGAAGTGGATGAGTCCCACCCTGCCTTTAGGAAGAGGAATTTGCCTTTGCAGCAAGCAGTCTGGTAGCTCTTGACCTCTCAGATGGGTGTGACATAGCCTGTCTCCAGCTTTGGCCAGCCAGTTATGCGGCCTCCACCATGAAAGATATCTCCCCTCTGGAACTGTAAGCTAAATAAATCGTTCTTTCTCCCTTAAGTTGCTTGACTTTGAGTGCTGTCTTACAGCAAGAGTTAAGAGCAACCATCACAGCATGGTATTTTAACCCTGGTCAGTAGTAAACCTTTACTATTACCTGAAGTCATTTGTGCCCTCTGGGGGGGGGGAGAGAAATCTTTTGAAATGGCTGTGGTTTTGGTCTTCAATATCACCAGCTGTGCTTCGCTCGCTCAGGTGTCTGTTTCTCTCCCAGTCCTACCTCCTGCTTTCTCTGAAATTCCCCTCTGGTCTAAACAGAGGTTACTTGGGTCCTCCTAAGACTCTGTCAGTAAGAGCTCAGAGCAACTGGCCTTTCCACTTGCATTTAGGGTCAACCGGCGTTGTCTACACGGACATTTATGACAGGATGGATCATAGTAGTAGCACGTGTTCTTATATCTTTTTCAAAAAACTTTTTTTAAAAAATTTTGTGCATGAGACAGAAGGCGGGCATGCACGTGCCCTGGCATGAAGTTGGTGCTATTCTTCCACCATGTGGGTGCTAGGGATCAAACTCAGGTTGGCGCGCAAGCATACTTGTCTGCTGAGCCATCTCACCGGCCCCTGCCTCCTTTTTGAAGGCAGCTGGGTGGCCTGTTGGCGTGTTTGTCTCTTTTCTGAGCTATAGTTGTGGGGAAGGCTTTGCTTTGCTTGGAAATGTTTCAGTAAAACCTCCTCTCAATCTAATGTCCTCTCTGCTCTTCCAGGAGAGATCTGCTTGTTGGCAGATCAACTTTATGGCTCACCGATTTACCCCCATTATGGGACATATTTAAATAAATTCAGTTCTCAGAGACAAGTAGGTCATTGCATCTTTGCCAGACCCGTGGTGTTGAAAGCACAAGGAAATCTCTTTTCAGTCCCCTGAGCCCCCAACTTACAGCTGACCTTGTACTCCAGGAAATTCTACCGGCTTCCATTTCTTCCTGTCTAGTCCCTGCAGGCTACAGCCCTTCGCCACTCACACTCCATTTCCCCTCCTATGATTCTCTCTTTTTCACTTTATCCCTCTCTGACTTTTGTCTTCCTGCTTCAGTTCTTTGTGTGGGTGGGGGTGGTATTAAGAGGTGGAGGAGTTAGATCTGAAGTAGGAAAGGCCGTCTATGAAACTCTGGGAGGTGGTAGACCAACTTTGGCCCATGGTGTCTCCAGGCAAGACCATTGCCAGCTTTAAACCAATTTTCCTACTTAACCCAAGTGGCATTTCTTAGCCAGTGGCTGGGACTAGATGGGCAGCACATCAAACTGGAGTGGAAGCCTCGAAGAAGATTGCCTTTAGAATTTCTACGGAGTGCAGCAGAACCCGTTAAAAGATCAAAGATGCATTCCTTACGATTTTTTCCAATTCTCATTTGCATAAGAGTCATCAGTAAGGGGATCTCAAGGTCTACCGTGATTAATTTGTTTTTGATCCTAAATGCAGACTGAGAGCGTTAAGGGCGACTGAAGGCGGCGTGTGTTGCATTTATTCTTAGTCTCTCCCCGGCTCCTGTAATTCTTTCTCTGCTCTGTTTCAAGCCTCTTCCCGGGTTCTTTACGCTACCTTGTCCAGCAGCACCTAGATTTGCTTCATGCGCTGCAGGAAAGGGTCCTGAAATGGCCACGCCAAGGGGTCCTCGGAGACTTATTCCTGAAACTGACAAATGACGAGGTAAGGCGTGTCTCCCGCTCCGTAGACTTGCTTAATCGTTACTTTACTTACTTTTCTTCTTTCAGAGCTTCCTATGTGAACACAACGAGTTTATGTTATTCTTACCTCCGTTTCCCAATCCCATTCCCCCTTTCCCCACTACAAACCATTTCCCCTACCAGTCTCCCTCCCTCGTGTCTTCGTGTCTTGTCGAGCACGTGGTCCGCTGAGTCTCGTCAGGGCTTTTCTTTGATGGTGTCCGAGCTCTGCTGGAGCCTGGATGATGTATGGGAGGTTGTATCTTCAAGAAAACACCTCTCCTTCACCCCAGCCAGCACTAGCTCTCGGGAGTCTCTGGGGGAGGCGTGGAGCTCTGGAGAGCCTTTCCTCTCCATAGTGAAATGTAGAAAGACAAATCTTGGGCAAGTCGTGGAAGCAGACATGGCTGCGAGGAGTTCATGGGAGCAACAGTCTGTTGCTGTGAGACCAGACTCAAGCACACGTCCAGAAGATACTGTCTGGCCACCCCCTCCCACTTCAGGTGTTTATACCCCCCATGTTCCCTGAGCCTTGGGGTATGGGTCATTTAGGTGTCCATTTATATCAGTTCTGTAAACGCTGAATGGATCGTGTCTCACTCATTGACTTCTCCTTCTGGAGAATCTGGAATCAGTACATTTCAGAGCTAGAACAGCTGCTGATACCTAGTCTAGCGTCCCATTCCACAGTCAACAGGATGAGGTTCAGAGAGATTCAAAGGCTTTGCTGAACCCACCCAACTTGCTAGGAATCTGGATGTCTGCGACAAGAATCCTGTTAGGTCTTCTGCCCTCTAGTTCATCACTTTATACTGCATGATGCTTCCATTGAATAGGTGCATGTATATTCATTTATGCATGCATTTATACATACATGTGTATATGCATGTATCTACTTCCACACACATGTCTACATACACATAAAATAAACGTGTCAGGGATTGTGCTTATGTATTTGCTTCATATGCAATTTTCATTTCTTAGAGATTTTTGGAAAAAGTGATGGTCATTTGTCTAGGAATATCTTTTGGTTTTGCTTTGCTGGAGAGACAGTATTAAGTTTCTATGAAAAATGTTCCAGGCCAGAAATTGCAGACTCAGGTATCTCACAGCCAGAGAGTGTCATTATGAGCTCAGCAGGCCAAATGTAATACATCATGGACTGGTGGGAATTAGGCTGAACTGGAGTATGTTTGTCTCACTACAAAGACTCACTACTCAGAGTAATTCAATTATTATTTAAGAAAGAACAGTTGGAGTTGTCAGATCTGTTATTTTTTTTCTCGTGTGTGTGTGTGTGTGTGTGTGTGTGTGTGTGTGTGTGTGTGAGAAAGAGAGAGAGAGAGAGAGAGAGAGAGAGAGAGAGAGAGAGAGAAGGCACTGTGTGTCCCTGTGGAGGACCAGGGGTGACTTGGGGAATCATCCTGGATTGCTTTTACCTCTTTTTTGCTTCATTCTGGGATTTTCCAGACTCTGTCCACCAGGGCCGAAAGTGCAGGCTGCCACCATTTCTTCCTGGTATTTTTAAGTGGGACCTGGGATCCGAACTCAGATCCTTCTGCTTGTAGGTCAGAATCTTAACCCATGAGCCATCTCTCCAGCCCTCAGAGCTGTTACTTTAAGAGAAGTGTGAGCACCAAAATTTTATATAAATTTTCCTTATTTTTAAAATACCATTATTGCAGTTACTTTTCTTTCTGTTGCTGTGAGACAATACTCAAACACATCTTAAGTGGAAAAAGGGAGATTTATTTGACTTATGGTTCCAGAAAGAAAATACAGTCCATTATGGTGGAAAAGAAATGGCAGGTGGTAGAAGTTGGAGGCAGCTCAGGTCACATCTGCTGTCACGGAAGCCAAGAGAACAAGTCACAAACCGCTAGGGCAGACTGCTAAGGGAAGCAGGGCAGGACTATCTAACCTCAAGGTCGGCCCCCCCCATGCTCCCAAAGATGCTATGACCTTCCCAAACATTAACATCAGCTAAGCTTGCAAACGCACGAACTGTGGGGACAACTCACATTCAAACCATGACATCTGTAAAACATTGTGAGAGCTCATTAAAACTGGTCTGCTAGTCAGTTTTTGCCCGAGCCAACCTTTATATATGAGCGAAGTCTCAATAGAGATTGCAATGTAAAACTTGCCAATTATTCACTTATATAGAAAAGACTTGGGCTGGAGAGATGGCTCAGGTGTTAAAGACTCTGCCATGCAAGCAGAAGGTCCTGAGTTCGGATCCCAGATTCCATGTAAAAAGGCCAGGCAGAAAACCAGAAACCATGGAGGCCTGCACTTCTGACCCTGGTGGACGGAGCCTGGGAAATCCCAGAGTGAAGCAAGAAGGAGGTAGAAATGATCCAGGATGATTCCCAAAGTCACCCTTGATCCTCCAGAGAAACACAATACCTTCTGATACACACACACACACACACACACACACACACACTTAAAAAAAAGAGAAAGACTTTTACTCATCTGTATCTAGCATGCTTTCTGGAGTTAGAGATTATTATACCTACGGGGGTATGATTTGGGAAACCATGAGTTGTTTTTCCCTGAGAGGAAATCAGACGAAAAGGCATTCATTGAAGTACACAGTTAGTAGAAAACATTGAGAACTGCTGTTCCAGATAGCATGAAGTCGTTTGGGCAACATTCTCATTTGGACATAGGTGATTACGACAAAAAGGAATTATGAAAGATGAAACAGATATTTTATAATAATTTTACATGTATTTATTGTGCATGGGAGAAATAGTACACAAGTGAAAGTCAGAGTACAACTTGTTCCCAGGACAGAACTCGGGCATCCACTGAGCAATTCTGTGGCCCATCACTTAATAGTTTAAACCTGTTTCAATGCACATGATCCTTGTTAGTTCACTGCTCTCTTTGCTTGCTACTTCATTTTCTGTCCCTAAGGTGGGAATATTACCTTTTGGCTCCCTAGTTGTAGTGATGGTTATTTTAAAACCCAAAGTAACTTTTGGGTCATTTAGACATGCTCTCACATATCCCAGGCTGGCCCCGATGTCTCCGTGTAGCCCAGGATGTACCTGAACACCTCATTCTCCTGACTCCACCTCCTAAGTATGCCATTTATACCCAGGTAAATATCAATGAACAAAAATGACTTTTTAATGGGATGGAAAAAATCCCAAAGCTATTAAAGAGCGCATAAAATGTATTTTCAAAGTAATCTCTATAAAGGACTCTGTTTTGACATGTGTAACTGTAAACCTTGTCATTCCTGATCCCAGGTTCTTCAGCATGCATGCTTGTTCTTTTTTGTTTTTTACAGAATAATTTCTTGGATTATTATGTTGCCTACCTGAGGGATTTGCCTGAATGCATCTCGTTAGTCCACGTTGTGGTTCTGAAGGAGGTGAGCTAACTGTGTCATCCTTTGCTTGCGCATCCTCTACAGGACAATGGAGGTCGCCCCCCCCCCAATGAGCAGTCACCATGAGCTTGTCTTCCAGGCTAAGGAATGCACGGACCAGCCACCACGTTGGCCTGTCCTGCTTTCCGACCTGCTGGTCCACTGTAGTGAAACTGCACACCAAGCGAGCCCGTATGCTAACCAGAGCTCTTCCGATGCGGCTTGGACCCTGCATGGGTGTGGGGTTTTGTTTCAGGCTCAGAAGATGTGAATCCCGATGTGCAATTGAAATCACCCTTGATCTGTTTGTGAGATCGTGAAGCAGCTCCCGGCCTGTCGCCTTCGGCAGGGCCACTTCAGCGATTTATCTGGTACTCAACAAGCATGAGCACACATGTAATGATTCTCGTTATCTGAGATCAAAGGGAAAAATAGAGTATCAGAATTGCCAAAGCCGAGAGCTAATCATGTCTCACAGGAGATGAGAGACTATGTCTTAACTTCTGCTTCGACACCCCCTGACTCCCAATGCAATATAACATCCATTACGTGGCAGCTCTCAGCAGATGTCTGGGGAAAGGAAAGGGAGAGGAGAGGGCTGTAGCTTGTCTGCAGGGCGCCAACAAATTCACAAACAAGAGGTTGTATTTTTGCTTACAGTTTTCCCTTTCAGTTCCTAGTCCAGCTTGGCAGGAGAGCTCACATCAACACCAGGCGAGAGCTGGGCACGCCATAGCCACAGGGATTGCTGAGAGGAGGGCAAACCCCACATGCAGACTACGAGTCTGTCAAAGGATGCTGACTTATGCCTAGCTGCTGAACCAGCCCTCTCTGTCTCACCCGTCTCCCCGGAATGGTCCTGTCCACCGGGGACTGCATCTTCCCACGTCCCTTTAGCCTCTCCTGCAGGCTTGCTGAGGGCCTTAACTGCCCATTCCTCAGGATGCGCCCAGAGCACAGCCTTTAATGTCAAGTTGACATCTAACTGGTACAGAGAGGGGAGGAGCGTAGGGCAAGCCCATCATGTTTTTCTGCTTGGGGCAATGGTCGGTTTCTTTCTCTACTCTCGAGAAGCTCTGACTCACTTGTAGAGCCTATGAGTAAATTACCTGCTGGGAAACTATCGTGAATTCATTTAATTCAATTATGGCGGGTCCATTCCATCCAGCATTATAATACAGTGGGGGTGGGGGAGGAAAGGATGGCTTGAAGACTTGGAGATAGCTTCCCTTCTGGAAAAGAGTTGCTTCTCTGTCCCTGAAAATGTGGTCTCTCAGTGGTGGGCAGTCCAAGACAATCTCTGAGAGCAAAGTGCTATGCAATACGCCCTGCCCACCCTAGCGGGACTTCCCTGGGGGGACGGGGGTGTCCCTGAGGGTTCTGTGGCCAGAGATGCAGGGACAGGAAAGAGTAATTCCACCTTTCTTCCTCAGGGGGACGAAGAGATCAAATCTGACATCTACACGCTGTTTTTTCACATAGTCCAGCGCATCCCTGAATACCTGATCCATCTGCAGGTAAGCATGCTAACGAGCCGCCGAACTGACGCTCACACCCAGCTATGGGTTTTGGCTTCCAGATGAGAAATATTGCAAAGGCTTGAGGTAATTATTAATGTTGTGACTTAGATTGTCATGGTTACACTGTGCCACATTATATCCTGTGGTATAAGCTTTAAAAAAAAGTCTCTAAAAATTTTGACTCATGCTGCTTACCTTTGGGGGTCCATCTTTACTTAACAGCTGTCTTCCCCTCCAGGGGTCAGGGATCTTTCTATAAACATTCCAGCTAGTTGCCTAGAACTTTCTTCAGTCTTCATACTTCTTAGAATAGCTCAAGGTAGAGTACCAGAGACAAAATCACTTTCCGCCCTAACTATGCAATGTTGCTTCCTCTGTCCCTCCATCCAGAATGTTCTCAAGTTCACAGAGCAGGAACATCCTGACTATTACCTCCTACTGGTGTGTGTTCAGCGTCTCCGAGTGTTCATCTCTCACTACACCCTGCTGTTTCAGTGCAACGAAGATTTGCTTATTCAGAAACGCAAAAAGCTCAAAAAGTAAGGATCTGATAGTGCTGTCTGGAGAGGCTAGCAAAGGTTTGTGTGTGTTAAGTGTCTGAAACACAGTGACGAGCAGTAGAAAGAAAGAGGAGGGGAGAAGGGACGAAGCTGACTACAGGAGGGAGATGCCCACAATGTGGTGGGAATTAGAAGAAAATCACGTTAAGTGATCCAGAGACAGTCGCTCCCCTTAACTTCCCAGGTTCAAAATGACAATTTAAAAGCCAGATATGATTTCCTTCATTAATCTAACCAACATTACAGAACACATATTATGTGTTAGGTACTGGTTTGCTCAGCGAAATACATTGCAAGAAACAAACCAGCCAGAAATCCCTACCACATGGAGTTCTGTCTCTAGAGCCGGGACAGAGAGGGAGTGAATAAGTTGGGCGTTAATGGGAGCTGGGGGTAAAAGTGATGAGGGAGTGTCCGAGTAGATTTTGCAGTCTGAAGAAACAGGCAGGTTAGATGAGGCACCTTCTGGGCCTCAAGGGGAACGAAACCCACCCACACTGCACTTCTTTATGATCTGGATTTTCTTAAGCCTTGGCCCAGCCGTCTGGAGGAAAACCATCTTTCTGTCAGTTTCTGATTAGAAAGGACAGCTGTCTCGGAACCCAAGGCTCTTTTTTTTTTTTTAAGAATTATTTATGAGGGGGTGTGGGAGGAGAGAGGGAGAATGCAACTGTGGCACATGGATGGAGGTCAGAGAATAATTTTGAGGAGTCATTTCTCTCCTTCCACTGTGCGGGCTTCTGGGCCATATCACCCCCTTATCCACTGGGCTAGCTCTCCAGCCCCCAAGGAATTGTTTATTTTGGTTTACAGTCCAAGGACTGTAGTTCATTATGGAGGGGGTCATGGTGGCAGTAGCGGGAGGCTGGCTGGTCACACTGCATTGGGAGTCAGCAAGAAGCTGCCTCGAAGCAATTGTGGTCAAACGTTCAGCATCCTTACTCCTGACGACTGCTAGCTTGTGCCTTATGTAAGCCATCTGAGATGCCCAGGCCAGGGGCGGGGCTGGGGGTGGGTGTGGGGACCTTTCCACAAAGCTTTGTGGTGTGGTGAATCTGTCTTCGCAACCTGTGTGTTCAGGGAGCCAGTTCCCATGGTGCAGCCTGAGACTCATTCTTTCCAATCGGTCAGGTCGTCCATGGCGAAGCTGTACAAGGGGCTGGCTTCCCAGTGTGCCGGGGCTGGCCAGGATGCTTCTCCCACTGCAGGCCCCGAGGCGGTCCGTGACAGCGGGGTGCACTCGGAAGAGATAATGCAGCCCTATCCTTCTGCACCCAGCTCTGGCCCTGCAGTCACGTAAGCACCTGATGCGGTGGAAAGGTTAATGGCCAGGCCCTTGAGTCCCAAGCTATTTGCATTGGCTGGTAGGCTGGTCTACAGAACCCCTCCATTTCCCTTGCTTCCCCCATACCCCCATACCCCAGACCTTGGAGCGCCAAGCAACTGACGCGACCCTTAAATCCCAGAGGATTTAAGGAATTGATGACAAGAGGTAGATTCAGATAAGTGCAAATGGACGCAGGAAATGGGAACCTACTTTGCAGACTACTTCGCACTAGAGACAGAAAGATTTTATCTTTCTTGAAGTACAACAAATAGATAAAACCGGGTATGTCTAGATCATATCCAGGAAGAACTACACGTCTGTCATGATACTGTGTAGGGGGGAACTTAAAACCCAGTAACCATCTTTCAAGGTTCAAGTACTCGAGTCAGGTCTCACATCTGTAAATGCTTGTCCTAATTTACATGTCCTGATTGCCTTCCAGTGATCCTTTAGGATACTCACGGTTAGCACTTACAAATGCATCCCTTGGGTAGAATTAAAATATGAAGAAATACAATAGCAGGATAATCGCTGTAGTGAGTGTGCAGTAGTTCACTTGTATCCGATTGACAGATAAGCAAAACAGAGACTCCCATTAGATGAGTATGCTACATTACTTTGTAAAACACTTTGCAAAAAGGATTTGCTATCTGTGGTCCCAAACAAGAAAATCTCTTCTGAACACTGGGCACATTCAGAGTGATAACTTATAAATTGAATTCATTTTGTACATGCAAGTGTGAGACAGCGTGGAGATGCTGTCCAGCTACAAAACTTCTGTGAAATTTATTATAGCAAATTTCAATTTATACGAGAGTGAGTTCCATACCCATCCATCCGGTTTCCAATGCCACACTTATTTCATTTAGGGACATTACTGTTTTTAAATGTGAGGATCCAAGATTTGTACAAAGTTGAGTTCCTTAGTATTCTGTTGAGTCGGCTAAGAGCAAGAGACAGAAGTAAGAGTTTGGAAAAGGGATATGCTTTGGACCAGTGACAGGTGGCGGGAAGAGCCACAGCTTCCACAAGGCCCTGGGTCAGGCCACCTCTACCGGGTACTGGCGGTCTGGGGTGTGGACATTGAGTAGATAATCTCACAGCCATCTCCACGGTTCGGCTTGGTGCCAAAGCCGGTGGAGGTTGGCGGAGCTTGGGAGGGAGAGGGGAGATGTCGGCCTGAGGCTCGGTGGGGGGTGGGCGCGACTCATCCGTCTTGGGTCTCTCTTTAAAGCCACCTGATGCCCCCCGCGAAGAAGGGGCAGCCGCCCAGCCTGATGGACAGCATGCCGCCCAGCAAGCCCGGCGACTGGGAGCTGGAGGGCAGGAAGCACGAGCGGCCCGACGGGCTGCTGGCGCCCGCCCAGTTCTGCGCGGCCGAGCAGGACGTGAAGGCGCTGGCCGGGCCGCTGCAGGCCATCCCGGAGATGGACTTCGAGCCGTCGCCCGCCGAGCCGCTGGGCAACGTGGAGCGCTCGCTGCGCGCGCCCGCCGAGCTGCTGCCCGACGCGCGCGGCTTCGCGCCCGCGGCCTACGACGAGTTCGAGTACGGCGGCGAGCTGTTCGCGCTGCCCGCGCCCTACGACGAGGAGCCCTTCCAGGCGCCCGCGCTCTTCGACAACTGCTCGGCCGCCTCCTCCGAGTCCAGCCTGGACATCTGCTTCCTGCGGCCCGTCAGCTTCGCCGTGGAGGCCGAGCGGCCCGAGCACGCGCTGCAGCCGCTGCCCAAGAGCGCCACGTCGCCGGCCGGCAGCGGCGGCGCCTACAAGCTGGAGGCCGCGGCGCACGGCAAGGCCAAGCCGCTGAGCCGCTCGCTCAAGGAGTTCCCGCGCGCGCCCCCGCCCGACGGCGCGGCCCCGCGGCTCTACAGCACGCGCAGCAGCAGCGGCGGGCGCGCGCCGCTCAAGGCCGAGCGCGCCGCCGCGCAGGCCCACGGCCCCGCCGCCGCCGCCGCCGCCCGCGCCGCGCCGCGGACCTTCTTCCCCCAACAGCGGTCCCAAAGCGAAAAGCAGACCTATTTGGAAGTAAGGAGGGTAAAGTAAAACCCAGGCGACACCCGCAGCGCTGCGGCCCCGGGCCTAGATGTCAGGGCGGCCCCAGGGCCCCTAGCGTGGAGGGAGCGGGGCGCGCCCCCTCGGTGACAGGATCGAGGGCCCCAGGCCCTGGAAGGCGAGTGGCAGAGCCTGGCGTTGGGAGCATGTTGCACGTGAAGGCAGAGAGCACGGGAGACCTCAGGCCAGCAGAGAGACCACCACACATCACGCACACACACACACACACACACACACACACACACACACAGACACACACAGACACACGGGAGACCTCAGGCCAGCGGATAGACACCACACATCATGCACACGCGCGCACACACACACACACACACACACACCACACAGGAGACCTCAGGCCAGCGGATAGACCACCACACATCATGCACACGCGCACGCACACACGCACGCACACACACACAGCCAGGAGCAGGCTCTTCCTGTTAAGCTTGGGGTATCAATTGACTTTTCAAAGCTCTGCTCGCAGTTCCCTGGGGTTGTCCGTGTCTTCCCTTGCTCGGCAGGTGCAACCTCCCTGTTTAAATGTGCAACATATGGGCCCCTGTGTGCCAGCCACACCCGTCCTTCTTTGCAGCTAGGGAGACAAGTTGTCCTGTCTCAATGTCAGACTCCCACAGTCTGACATTGCTGCAAAGCTAATTGATGTTCGATGTTCGTTTGCTTTCCTAAACAAACAAACAAACAAACACAACAAACAAACAGGCTGTATTGGCTTGAAAGCATCTTCAACCTCAATCAGTGTTAAAGCCTTCAGACATCTGTCCTTGGTATCTTTAAGCATTGGGGTGGTTAAGAACGTGTCCCAATATGAATCCAAGGAGGGACCAGCAAATAAGTACCCAAGTTCTCAGTGTGACCGAAATAAAAACAAATTTTTATATTAATTATTTGCAGTTCTGGAGATTGAACTAAGATCCTCATGTAAATTAGGCAAATGCTCTACCACTGAGTCAGATCCCCAGACCAAAAAGGATAATTTGTGATTAAGCAGAGCAATGTGGAGACTCTTCCCTGTACCACCTCTTCCATTCCACTTATTTTCAAGTGTGTACAGACAGACTGACCATCACCCCACTCCTTTCATTAATGTTCCAACCAATACCATGTGCGCTTGCTTTACATCAGTGTCTGTGCTAATTGCTTAGAGTTCAGGAATAAACAGCGTCAGAGTCCTACAGGATCGCTAGCTTAGTACAGCAGAGATGTACCAGAGCTTAGGCTTAAATAGGAGAGATATTTGAAATGTCTTGGGGGCGATGTTGGCTTAGAGTAGGCCTTCTGGGTATATTGAAAACCATTTAGGGGTGACCTAGGGGAAGGGCCGGCATGGTGAAGTGTACTTACTTTACACATGAACCAAGAATATCTGGTTATCCTTTGCCTTTGGCAGACTTACTTGCCAGTAAGTACAAGAGACAGGAAGGCATGGGACTATGGCAAGTCTTGGAGCTTGCTGCCCAACCGGACACCAGGAATCAGTGTGTCTTGTACCAGCACAGGGAAAAGGTTCCTGCCATTCTCCAGAGTTTGAGATTTTCTTCTGGTGCTGACTGTTTTGACCCCCAAACTTTATAAGATTCTATTGGGCAAAATTTCTGAAACAAACCAATCTTAGGCATATGCCAAAGTTTTAACAAGGAAAATAAAGGAAATAAAGTAAAAGAAAGGAAATAAGAGCACCAATCCTGACTGGAACGGGCCCAAAATTTACATGCAGAACGTTCTTACTAGTATAAAACTGTCAAGAATGCTTCTATTTTACATGTTCATAAAAATGTCTTTTTCCCATAGTTCTTGTGTGAGGCTTAACAATTGCCAGAGAAAAACCCATTAATCAGAAATAAAAGCAAACAATGAGTAATATATTTGTGGATGTTTACTAGTCATAGCAAATAGCAATAAACAACAAACCAGCAACTGTTTCACCCCTTAAATGTTGTAAAACGAAAGCCAGTTGAGGAAGAGACTACGAAGGAAATATCAGATGGCAGTCAGTTTGTAAAAGGCCTTTTCTGTAGCAATTTCAGTAAAACTTCCAAGTATACAAAGTTCCCATTGTTCATTTCTGTTTTGAGACCCAAACTTTCCATCTAAAAAATCAGGACGGCTGGATGATTTGGGGTATTAGAGAGGTGGCAGTGGGCAGCTGGGCAGAGGCCATCTGTGTGTGGACATACACATTGGTGCATGTCTGTGAGTATGCACATGCATGTGTGGTGTGTGTGTGTCTATTTAAGTGTGCATGTGTATGTGTCTATGTCTGTCTGAAAGATTGGGATTTTAGTTGCATAAACTATGAGATCCTGAGTCAGTTTTTGAGAGGAGCAAAACCAATGCCTTTCTTTAGTTGTCCGCTCACCCTCCCATTTGTGCTTAGGAGAACCTCCTACAGCCCAGCCCTTAGTGTTTTCTCTAAGCATCAAGAAAGAAGTCAGATTGCTTTAATGTGAGAGCCTCTGACTGCACAGTGGAAGCAGTGTAGGTTCTAGAAATCTTGACTCTCCTGCCAAATAGCTCTGTGCTTTTGCTTTAGCTTTTTTGTGCATCCTTTTTTAAAAAAAATCTATACAAATAAGCTATTTATGTCACCTACCTCATGGTTGGGGTTGTTATAAAGATCAGACCAAATGAGATTGTTTGTGAGTATGTTTTGTAAAGTGTGAAACACGATGCACATACAAGGTATTAAGATCACAGTTCTACAGAAGTTGGCTTCGATTCCAGTTTGAGATGGTTTTTTAATGGAGTGTCCCCACACCACAGGAGGCAGAAACAATCCATTTCTCCCTGTGTTCTTCTGATGTTCTTAGTCCCATACAATAACACCCACCAGATGTTTTGGCTGGTGCTGTAGTCTGGCTTTAGTCCCTAATGGCACTTCTCAAAATGTGATCTTGGCGCTCTTAGTGAATGCATCACTTATTATCAATCCAAAATTTGTTGCCTGACTTACTGAATCAGAAACTGTAATTTAGAATTCCTATTTAGGGGATTCATGTAAACATGAAGTGCATGTAATAGAAGCATATCTGAGACCACTGTTTTATAAGTGTGCATAAGGATTATCTGTACTTTCATCCAGAGAATCAGAAAGCCTGGGATGGACGTTAGGCGTCTATATGCTAAATGAAAGCTGGTCCAATGATCCTAAAGTACCAGGAGCACATGCTGAGAAGCACGTCACTAAGCCATCAAGAGACTGATCTCCATGGTTTAGCTACAAATTTTAGCAGAATCCTAAAGGAGCTCTAGATCTGCTACTACAATCCCAGCTCAAGTTTTCCAAGTCAAACCTGCATGCTTGCCAGGAAAAATGGTATCATGCTTTGCTTTTGTATTAGCAAGCAGTTACCATTTGGTGCATGGGAACTCCTGGTGTTTTGCTTTGCCTTCTTAGGGTTACTCAAAGTTAGGCAGCTACTTTTAGATTGTTTTTAAACCTTGAGGTAAATATTTGTTCATGTAGGTTATAAATATATGTGCATACCTAGCTTGTATGCACATCTCATATTTAATAAGAAAACAAGGTTACGAAAGATAACATTTTTCTTTTTAATTTGTTTTGTACTCTATATATGGGTTGTAAACTACATAAGTTGGATTAAAGAACTGTTTACAATTTGGAAACATTAGTTTATATATATATCAACAGGTCAAAACTTCTTCCCTCATCTATTCCTGAACTAGAGAATTGGGAGCATGACTGTAAAATGAATATCATACCATGTCGATAAGCATCCTTGTTCACCTCCCTGCCTCCTTCTGAAGCAAAACAAATAACAATAGTATCCAAAAACCTGAGCATTAAAAATTAAGAAACTTTCTTGAATTGTGTAGAAAGAGAAACATACCCCATGATATAAGAAACAGAATGGAGGGCAAAATAAGAACTTACTTTCAATACATTTTAATCATTAGTTAAATTCCTTGATTTCCCTATCTTTATTGTCACAATATGCTATACACTATTTCTTTGGCTCTTAGAGAAGTAAATTCTCTTTGCACCTACTGACTTCTTTACTAGCCTGGGTTTGTTGTGGCTGGGATTGGAAGCCCACAGGTAGTCTTTTGGGGCAGGAAAGAGAAAAAGTGAAAAGAATGTCCCATAGTCAGGACAGCTACTTTTAGAGCAGAGTGAAAAAAACGTACCTCTTTTGTGATTCCAGGAGATGCATTTAGAAGACACCACCCGATTCTGCCCGAAGGAGGAAAGAGAAAGTGAACAAACATCTTTCAGCGATCAAAACCCCAGGCAAGACCAGAAAGGGGGCTTCCGCAGCTCCTTCCGCAAGCTCTTTAAAAAGAAGTGAGTAGCCCTTAGAGCAGACAGTGCTGTAACTCGTTTTCCTTTGGGCTAAGTCTTGAAGGCTCTAACAGTAATGTCTGATCATGTAGCCTTGGTTTCACACAATTGCTTTCACACAATTTCTAAGAGTAGAAGCAAACCCAGCTCTCTCGCAGCCACTTCCTTTGTCCCTCCTTCTCATTCCCAGAGTCATTTGTCTTGAGAGGCCTGAGCCAAGGAGACATCCCGGGAGATGAGCCGGGAAGGGCAGGAGCTGTCCATTGGAGTTGGGTGTCTGATCAGAACCTCCCCCTCTGCGGATGGTTTTGCAGGGTCACTTCTGCCTGTGTGGGCCTAGTTATCCCAGGGGTGCTGGTACATTGCCATTGCTACTTCTACTGGTGTCTCCCTTAAACGAATGGTTTTGGCTTGAGGCCTAGTCAACCATCATTTTCACAGTGTCCACACTACATAGGAAACAAAAACCAGGCATTTGCTTCTGAGGTCTTTGCTGTTGCATGAAGCATCACCTTCGGTTGGGACTGGGGCCAGACCCCAGCATAAATGCGTAGTGATCACTGAGGGATTCGGCAGTGCAGCTCTCACCTGCTCGGGCGACCGTGGCTTCTGTCTCCACTGGGTGGATCTGCCCATGACTTACTTTCTCTTCATAGACAGCAAGTCTCTATATTTTAATGAGTAGAAAAGTTAAATGAGTGTCACTGCTGCCCTTGGAGATTTGCTGGGAAGTCCCCTTCTCCTCAAGGTAGACTATTGGCTGATGTGGGCCTTGCTGGAAGCAGGGGGAAGCTGCGTTGTGGCTTTCTTTTTCTCTTTTCTTTTGGATGGTTTGTCTCCCACGGGAGGGTGGTGCTAAGGCTAGCGGGTCTCTGACTGTTGGTCCTTGCCTGTTGTTACTAGAAGGAGGAGGAAGAGGAAAGAAGAGCAGCGGTTCTACAGTTAACCACAGCTGTACGGTCTCCTTCCCGTTTTGCCAACAGGCATAACTGTGGCAGGATCCTCGAGTCACTTTACTTAGGGGTCAAGGTGCTAAGGACTGCGTATCTGTCTTGCTCTCTAGGATCATCGACTTAGGTCTTTCTTGGCCTAGTAACTATTTCTGTTAAGTTTGACAACATGGGTGGTAGGAAGTAGACAACTTTCCATCTAAACTTGGAATTTAGGTTCTAAATACTTTGAAGGACTCTAAACTCCTAAGGGTACCATTGAGTCTCTCTCTCTCTCTCTCTCTTTTTTTTTTTTTAGAAAAAAAGCCATCATATTTCCAAAACAAAAGGCCATTTTCCCATTATCATTTATAATGAATGCATATCATCCGCTAAAAAATAATGAGCAGTAGATCTACCACTGGTTCCTCTGCAAGTTTCTGTTTATTAGAGAGATATGGAAATTGGCTCACCATTTACATCGGGCAGGGGGCACAGATGTTGCCTTCTGTGTCGGGAGGGCAGACAGATCTCCTGAGATGTCCTCACCCACAGCTGGAGCTGGCTGTCAGTCTCATGATCGCATGGGTTCTCTTAGGCAGATGATGAGTGATTTTGGCTGGGGTGGGGGCCATGAAAGAGATTCTTGTACTAGGTGCTACATGGGTCCAGAAATGACCAGAGAACCAAATCTAGTGTGAATATTTGCTTTATCTGTATTTCAACTTCATTGTAGCTTACATGAACAGTCACATGTTTTTAATCCCTGGAAACAAAGAAATGAATGTGGTGTTGGTCCTGTAGCTTGAAATACCCACTAAGTAGAAGGCCAGATTTTGTTTCTGCAGCCTAGGCCTTGGTATAAAGCAGAGGTCTTGCCTTAGGCTATCCCATTTTTGCTAGTTAATCCCTTTCAGTTCTCTCACAGTCCTGGGAATTCTCCTATATAAATGGCCAGTGGGTTTTCTTAATCTCCTTGTCCTCTCTCATAGCTCAGTCATATTACTGTCAACAGTATCGGCTCTGCCCTCTGTTTTTAAAATACTAAATGTTAAGTGAGTGGAGGTAAAGGTAGAGCCACTTAGACAGCTCTTCCTCAGGCAGGCTTTCCTGGCTTAGAAGATCAGGCCCAAGACAATAACCACCATTAGACCTCTTATTCAGGGTGCCCTGGTGGGAACTTGCACAGAATGAAAGCAGCTGAAGTACCCCCTAAGGACCATGACGAACCCATCAGTGACGGTGCTCCAAGGTGGCCCTACTTTTGAAAAAAAGGGTAGAGAGGCAGCATGGTAGCACAGAAGGGCCTGTGTTCTCACGGGCCCTGTATGCATGCAGATTCCAGATGTGCGTATGGGATCGTGGGTGACACGGTCCCAGCCACTGCACAGCCTCCTGCACTCTGAGGTCAGGCGTGTAAACCTTTTGCCCCTTGTCTGTGTCAGGAAGTCAGATGGCAGCAAGTGCAGTGACCGAAAGGCATAGCTAACCCTGGGGACTAGAACCGCTCCGGCATCTGGCCACACAGAACCGAAAGGCCAGGGCCTGGAAAAACCACTCATGTCGTGTTTGGGGCCCACTGCCTTCCTCCCCTCCAGCCCTCTGGAGGTTCAGTCCTGTCTACACTGACACGCTTTTTGTTCCTTAGGGGCTTGTTTGGCTGGTGGCCCCACACACCCAGAATGCTGCTTCGGGATGAAGCTAGGCATGGAGCCAGATGCAACAGAAACCCTGAGAAAGGGTTCTCTTCCCTCTGAGGCTGGGAGGGCCGAATGCTCATGCCCACAAGGATTCAAAAGGCAGAGTCGAGTTGACATCATAAAAAATACTCTGAAACACGCCCAGGATATCTGGGAAAAGGGGTAACCCTCTGATTGTTCCTTCTTAGATACCTCTGTCCTAGGTAGAACCAGGTCATACATCCCCCAAAGCTGCACAGCGTTGGTCAGAATAAATTCGACATAGCTTAAAGTCTGAAACTGTTACGTGGAGATTCTTAGACGCTAGGAAACAACTTAATGTTGTGAAAGGCTGATGCTGGACTGAATGCCCACTCCTTCACCTTTGAGCAGGATGGAAGGTAAACTATCCTTTCTAGAAGGAGCTGTATGGAGACCACCAAAGACTTAAACCTAGGTTACTGTACGGCCGAGGCAAATGTTCCTTCGTCTTCCTCACAAACCTTGTACTTGGGCAAATGAGTATTCAGCGAGGAAGAGGGGGATGTAGGCAGTTTCAGAGCAGGGGAATGGAGATAGCGCTTTTGCTTTTTATCCTCAAATCTGGGAGACACAGAAGAGAACACGGCATCCGAATGGTTAAGTCCATGTCTTCACTCACCCGCTTCCTTCTCAGCACTTTGTAACGTCATTTCCCTCCCTCGCCAATCATATTGCAGGTCGTTTTCTTAGCCCCCCTCCTCCCCATGAGAGCACTGTTCATGTGCTGACTGTCAGTGAGTCCTCTCCTGATGTCTTCCGAGCTCCTTGGTATGTGTCTAGTCCTAGCCATGGACAGACCAGGGAACACAAAGTGGTACTGTCAAAAACGAATCGATTATTTGACTCTCATCTTTGTTGCCTCCTTAAAATTCATCCCAAGCCTCCCTCACTCTTACCTATTTGGGGGTCCTCTCATATCTCATTTCATTTCCTATATAAATTTCCAATGAAGGGGATAGTTGAAAGGATACGTATTTTAGATGGCCATTAAGGGTTTTCCTTAACACAAAACAAGCCGAATAGTTCTCGCCGTTTAGGCTACAATTCAGTGTCACTTAGCTTCAAGTTACAGTGTGTGCAATACATGGGAAGAGCTCAACAAGTACTTTTTAAGTGAATGCTCATTTGACACCCTGTGATTTCCAGGCCTGACTGATTGGGTTAGGACGACCAACCCCTCCTTATCTGCTGACTTCTTCATATGAATGTCTACAAAACTTAAGGAGGATAGTCTTTCCCAGCAGAAAAACAACTCTTTTTTTTTTTTTTTTTTAAAGTCAGAAGTTTTCTGAGGTATGGGATTCTGCCTCTCCCTTCCCCAACTCCAAACAACCTTTCCAAGCTTATCTGTAGCGAAACCACTTATTAACCTACCTATACTTCTTGTCTCTGTCATTAGAATGCAAGGGAAATTAGCAACAAGTCTGTTCTTTTTTCCCTGTCTGTCAAATGCTTGGATGGCTACATGTCAGACTGTGTTGACAGCTTTGTACTCTTCCCCAGAGAGTATGTGCCTGTCACTTTAGTGTCTGCTCAGATGCACTGGTGCAGGCACACTGTTAGATAGATGAAAGGAATAAAAGCAAACATGCTGCCTCTTTCTTCTAGATCCTGCAGGGTTCTTCCTAATAACTTAGGTATGCATTACACTAAGTCTGACAAACACTCCTTTCAGAATGTCCAGGTGGCCCCCATAGCATATCACGCATTATAACAGTCAGCTAACACTGCTTTAAAAGATGCAGATGAGCTTTTAATCAATGCTACAGTAGCATGCTGGAGCAAAAAAAGATGAGTAAGCTAGCTGTTAGTTACCTAGTCATTAGCGTTAAGAATCATGGAGACATTTGTTCAAGAGGGAAGGTGCGACTTGTGAGAACAGCAGTTAAAAAAGAAAAAAAAAACTAAGCTGAGTTTGTGGACTTTAAAAACTAGACAGGGCGATTTTGGCATTTGTTTCAGAAATGGGAACGCAACTGGTGAAGATTTCTGTGGTCCCTGGGGCTGGTGGTGACATCAAAGCTTTCCCATTTCCAGGTAAACACTAAAGAGTTGCATGTGGGAATCTCAAGTGTGACGTGTTGGGTTTTGAGAGCGTAGATGTAGGCAAGAGGGAAACTATCAGGTGAAGTTTAGATCACCGACTTTCAGCTGAGAAGCTGCCCTGGGGGAGTCAGTTCAGAAGAAACAGCAGCCTGCTGCCTGCTCCCTACCCCTAAATGCAGAGCATCTCGGTTCAGAATACCAGAATGCATGAACGAAGTCAGCAGCGCAGCCTAACATCTTGGGCACGGCCCCCTGGGATGGTTTGACCGGAGGCAGGCATCTGAGAGATGGAGCCCGCCTGGAGCTTTAGGAGGGCTGTGGGGTCTGAAGGTTGAAGAGCTCTTGACCCCACCCAGATACCATCCTATCTAGGGGCGCTCTCGACTGGAATTGACAGATGCAGTTTTCCTCTCTCCACCAGGACAGAGTGGAAAAGTGCTTTCCAAGCCGGAAGTGAGAACACAGGAGGCATTTATGGCTTACTTGTGATACCAAATATTCACTGAAAAGTGAAAATACCTAGTTTAGTTATCAGGCTTCTAAACATTAGGATTTTAGTCTTTGTGCGGATTCAGGTTCTTTCCTTGAATAACATAAACAGACGTTGGAATTCTGTCTGATTAATTTCAGTAAATATTGATTCATAGTTGATAACAAGGACTCAGGCTGGGGATATAGCCCAGTGACAGAGCGCTTACCTAGCATGTCTAAGGCCCTGGGTTCAATCCCCACTACCACACCTCTCCCCGCCCAGGACACAAAAACAGTATGCAAATGACAGTGAAAGAATGTGGAGGCTGTTGCTTTCTTTTGTGTTTAAGGAGCAGGCCTAACTGGGCCTCTGCATATGGAATAGTGTTCAGAAGACAGGAGCTTTGGACAAAGAAGCATGCCTAGCATCACTTCCACACTTGTGCAGGAGGTCTGTTCTGACACTCATTCTTGATTACTGGATTAGTTTTACACAGTCTAGCTCAAAGCTGAAACTAGGGAGAGGGCCCCAGGCTAGCTTCCTTCCTCTGGCTAGCCTCCTTCCTCTAGGGACTTCTGACACCCACTGACGGAAGGTACACAGCTGGTGGAACGAATTACCCAACTGACTTAACCAAGACAGAGGAAGAACGCGCCCTCCACTGGGGACTCAATGGACTGATCTGAGTTGTTGATTATTGATTGGCCTTGGTCTCCGTTGTGGTGGTCGAGATCACTGTACTCATTTCTTCATTCTGCCAAATGTAGCTTATATGTGTGGCTGGCTTCAATAAACCTTTCATTTAAAAATGAAAACAAGCAAAAGTAACAGTTTGTAACACAATTTAGATGCAGTAAGGGCGCCTGAAAATTTAAATTTAAGGGACTTGATAACATGTGGAGTAGCTATTGCATTGAAACAAAGTATTTTTATTTTCTGAGCGTTTGTTCCCATTACAGTATTCTTACATGGTATCTTGCACCGACATATGCACTTGTCACAACTGTCCCCATGAAGCACTAGAGAGATTTTCTTTATATTCACTGCAAATCTTAGATATACATATCCTAAGTCGTAAAATTCAGGGGAATAAAAATTATTTCAGATCTAGGAGGCAATTGTTTTACAAATGCAAAACAATTTGGATAAAATATTTGAAAACAATTAAAACCAAATCAACCTGTACTTTATCTGTGTGCTGAGATTTTAGGTCCAGTGGATCAGAATACAGGGAAAAAACTAATGAGAATCCCTCAATGGATCCTTCACCCACCAAACAAGATTTCTTCAGAAACCGACTTGCTCTTGCAAATGACCTTGACCAAGGAACAGCTGTGTAAAACATACTTAAAGTTGTATTGTCAAGTGGTAAGATGAGGATAAAAAGCTTGTATATATCTGTGTAGGTATATATATATAAATTTATATATATATATATTGATGTATAAATCCCTGAGGAAAACTAATATAAACACTTATATATGAAACTACATCAACATACAAGACACTGAAGAGATGAAGCTTAGTCTATGGTTAACAGTTGACTTTGAACTTCAACACTTGGGAAAAGGGAAATGAAGATTTTCACATCTTTATAGAAAAACACAGTAAATTTGGAGGAAAATAAATGTTTGTAAGAACAAAACTTTGCACCTTGAAGTCATTCCCCAAGTATAATATGGAGCATGTTCATTTTTAACGTGAATGTGAATTTTGTGCTTCCTAGAATTTTACTTCATAGCTTATGAATTCATCACAGTGTGCTTAGACTAATACACACCTTGTTAGGGGCCAGTTGTGTCTTGCCATACAGTTTCCAAAATCCCCAAGGCAATATGTAACATCTTTTAGGCAAAGTAGTAATTAACAGAATTATATTTCCCATATTGCAAATTAGAGTTCTGGAGACTTTGTATTTAAACCATGATACGGATGATCCAAACCTTAAAGACACATCTCCAGATTTGCTCTGTGGTCATGGAGGTCAGGTACAGGGGACGAGATGTCTCTAGAAATGGGTGGGGCAAGGACGAAGAAATACTGTCCCTTGTGGGTTGTGTTAGGGATGGCAACAGGCTAAAGTCTCTGTTTCATCCAGATCTCAGCATTCTAGTTTCACGACACATGCTCATGCCCAGACAGACTAGAGAAAGCAAGTACAGACTTAGCCACATTCTCCCAGAGACTTTGAACGCAGGGCCTGGTGCATGCTGGACAAGTGCTTGGCTCTGGCTACACCCCCAGCCCTAAACCTTCCCTCAGCACAGACACAGGTAGCACCCTCACCCATACTTTCAACAGCTCACATACATGGCTGCTACAAATACCAGGTCAGAATGAAAGCTCAGGGACGTATCCACTGCTGGAAACTGTAAAGAGAACTACAGCTCAAGCAGAGAACCCCTGTTGTAGCGAGGCCTGCTTGGCTCTGGGGTAATAAAATGTGCTGTTTCCACATGGACATGTCCAATTGTCAGCATCTTTGACAAATCCCAGACATTGGTTTTGTAACAACAAACCAAAACAGGTTTAAACTCTCTCTCTGACTCCTTTCCTATGTAGTTGCTTAAATTAGGGCTATCTGACCTCTGTGCATTTATAAGTCCAGGACTCCAACTCATTCTGCAGACACTGTTTCTTAGAAATGTACTGTCTGACCAATGTTTCATTTCTAAATATTTCAACTTTTCTTTTTCTCACCTACGGACTAATTAATCAGAAACTCACCTATCAGTATACAATTCAGTATCTGGAACTATTGCTAAAGGATTATTGCTAAGTTTTTGTAGTTTTCAAAATTGTAAGTGTAAGCCATGCTTTTCATTTCCCTGAAATTAATGGATCCAGTGAAATTGGATTTTTCTCTATCATCAGGTCAATTGTTCTGGGGAGGTTCTTTAAAACACAGTGCCACGTCAATTGAACAGAGACAGTGAAATAGAAGTTGCACCTCTGAAAGTGAACAGCAATATGATTCCTTGGCCTTTCCTATCTTATCATCACAATTGGTCAATTATTAGGAAAGTTTAAAAAATACTATATACCTCCCACATTTTATTTTTAAAGCATCTTCCACCTATACTTGTTTAGCACAACTCACTGCTGTACTTTATAAAACTAATCTATGTAACTAATATGTTTCCCCTCTGAGTCTCCATTTCCCGTTATCTAGATTTTGGGTAACCACCTCTAGGCACTCTCTGTCTTATCTCCTGCACATGTCCCTAAAACATTCATATCCCCAAACACGGCTTTGTGTAAAACTCCTTATGCCATCCTTTCAGTTTCCTTCCAGCTCTAGAACAGCACACAGTTCTAGAATGGCTGACACGAACCTCAGCGGTGGTGTTGTAATAGGGA
This sequence comes from Typhlomys cinereus, assembly GCA_023101885.1. Lineage (NCBI taxonomy): Eukaryota > Metazoa > Chordata > Mammalia > Rodentia > Platacanthomyidae > Typhlomys > Typhlomys cinereus. The sequence goes on along the minus strand of JALPQD010000198.1, from coordinate 3,540,464 downwards.
AAAAGGGCTCTGGAAAAGCATGTCTGCTTCAGAATACCTGCAGTATTCACTTTACCTTCAGCCTTTGAACATTTTAGAGAAAGGAAATAAGATAGTTACCATCAGAAGCAGTTAAAAGCATCACTCCCACTTTTATCTGATGCTAATGACAACAGCTTTCCATTTAACAAAAGGACAATGCGTTTCCTGTCTCCTGGCTCATTCACAGTCTCTCTAGGTAGTTGTACTCTAGTTGCTGGGGAGACAGGATCATAGTGACTGCTGATGGTTAACATAGGTCAAAAGTCAATGTGGGTCAGAGGTTGACAAGTGCCACATGTGAGATCTCCAGTCATGGGGGAGGGGGAGTGCAGTTTACACAAGGGGCCTCTGCTGTCTGCATGAAGTGCTTGGGTTCCCAAGCAGAAGGAAGCATTCATCCAAAGATGGTGATTTTTGCCAAGATTGGGGGCAGCTGGGATTTAATAGTCTCTTCTGCAGACTTAAAGGATCTATGCACGTTCAAGCCCTTAAGCAAGGACTATGTTGTTTCTCTAACTTCAGAACTGGATTCTTTTGAGAACCAGGGATTGTAGGCCAGTGCCAAGAATTTTTCCAACAGGCTATTGTGACATGAAACAGTTTAAACTGATCTGAGGCTTGAAACTCTTACCAGAGAAAGTCCATGTGTGGCATCTTCTGTAACACCTCGGGCCTCTCCGCTCACCTCCTTCCAGTCTTTAGGCATCTCGTCTTCTCATTTTGCGTGCATCTCATTTTACAATGGACCTTGTAAAAATGCGATTCTTGGGTGCTGCTTCAGTCCCACTGGGCTGGACTACTTGAGGATCTGTTTGCAGATTTATCTATCCATCTACTTGGGCCCATGAATCTGCATTTTAAATGATGGGTCTTACCGAGATTTTATAAGTACTACTTCTTAAGTCAATAAATTGGGTGCTGCAGTATGCAAATTTCAACACAATTACCTTTTCATAGAACAAATATTAGGACAGGATGAAAAACTGAATAGACTTGAGATAAAAAAAATAGCTCATTAAAACCCAAGTGAATACTTTTGTATTCCTAAGTCTGTGACATTTATAGGAATAAACAGTGTACCCTATAAAACTTTGAATAAAAATGCACATATACACATAATGAGTACATTTTATGAACTGGAAAAATTGATTGTACATTCAAAAGAATTGCTTGTTTTTAGAAAATGACTGTCTTATATTATTACATTGTATAATAAAATTCTCTAGCATTCAGACTAAACTTTTCCACAAAACATTATTATTAGTAACTTTCCTCAAGAGCCTCAAGCAGTAATGCTTTCAGTAAAGTTGGGATTCTCCTGTCCTCAAAAGCAATTCAATGGTCTACGTGCAATACGCTGTGGCCACAAAGCATCCTTGTATTTATGCCAATAAATATCACATTGTGGGAGGAGTTGGAAGAAAAGAGAGAGAGTTGTTTTTCAGAAAAGAATATGAATTAAGTAAGGCTGGGAAGACTGATGGAAACATAAATACAACACATCCATCCGAACATCCATCCATCCATAGATGGTCTCATGTATTCTAGACTGACCTCAAACTGTTTGGCCTTAAAGTCCTGATGCTCCACCTGAGTGCTGGGATGACGGGTGTGTACCTCCACACATGGTTTATGTGGTGTAGGGGCGCGAACCCAAGGCTTCATACATGCGAGGCAAGCATTCTATCAACTATCCTATATCCCCAGCCCGAGACCTATTATTTTAAGGGAAAGATAGTAAAAATTGACGTGTGACATTTAAGTACTGATATAAAAACAAAAAGCTAGAAATTTAGTGACTAGGGAGTTAAGGTGCTTGTGAGCAAATACGGCGACCTGAGTTTGCTCTTCAGAGCCCACATGGTGGAAGGAGGGAACTGACTTCTGAAAATTGTCCTGTGACCTGCACCCACTGGCGCACGTGTGTCTTCCATTCTAATGAAAAGCACATTTTAAAAAAACAGGAATTTTGGCAATGCTACAGATGTCTTTTTGATATTATTTTGTGTTCAAAATAGTTAAGATTTTTATCTCAACCAAATAATTTGTTTGGCATGTGTGTGTGGGGGACGGGAAGGGGGGAGGTAAATGTGTGTGCGTGTGAAGGGCAGAAGTTGACATGGGGTATCTTTCTTGATCATCTTCATCTTACTTTTTGAGACAGGGTAGTTATAAGTTGACTTGGTACTTATGGATCAGCTAGACTGACTTGACAGTGACCTGGTTTTTCCTCCTAATGCTGAACTTACAGGAGTGCACTACCATGCCTGCCTTTTTATACAGGCTCTTATTCCTGCGCAGTAAGGTACTTTACTAACTGAACCATCCCCCCCATGGCCACCAACCCTGTGTGTTATAATCTTCCAAAAGCTAAGTGCAGAATTTTTAAGTTCTCCTAAATTTGTTCCCTACATATAACAAAATGTTAAAATTATCTTGCCTCGTTTCCTTCAGATACAGCAACTTATTAATTCGTAGCAAGAAAGTTGAATTGTGGTTTTTTTCTCTCATATATAACCCTATTCTTCTAAGACAGTGAGATTTACCATAAAGGACTGCAGGCAGGTCTAGCACTCGGCCCTTTCCTCTGTACACCTGGTTTTCTACCTGGATGTACTTTTCGGTGTCACACAAATACGCTTGCTCCTATTATGTCCATCTTTATGGAAAAGGAAATACCCTTGACCCTCGTATTCGTTTTCCACTTCCTCTTGTGTAAACAACATGCCTGGCGATGCTCATGTCCCTCCACATGTGCCCGTGCTTAGACCTCTCCCTCTGCTTACCCAGAAGCATTATCACTTCCTGCCTTTGTGAGCCTTCGAGACTTGGCACATGCCTGGTCTCCATCTTTCTCACTGGCTGTTCCTTCTTGGCTATTCTATTTCCCTTCAAGTGCTAGAATACTTGACACTCACACACCCACCGTTATGAAAGTGACTGCCAATTTTATATCTTTAGTCTAGACCTTTTCCAAGCCCCAGACTAACAGATACACCTGTTTGTTTCCCCTTGACTTCTCTTAAGATGTCTGATCTATTTTTTGAATGTTCATACTTGTGTCTGAAGCCTTCTCCAGCAGTATCGTCTTGATCTCAGTAATGGTTATCTCCTTCCAGTAGCTCTGACTCCTTGAAGTTGTCCTATAGTACTTTCTTTTATCTCTGTCCATGGGTAAACTTTCTTCCAAATGTATCCCTGTTCTGAGCTCTTCTACCACCGTTGCCATTGGCTCATCCAAACGCTTTCTATTGGCTGACCTCGCCACTCCTACTCTCAAACTAATTATCATAGCATGGCTCCACAGTATACCATGGACCTATCAGCTCTGCACAAACCCTCTAAAGGCTCTTGGAAGTCATTAAGTGGTTCTTTAAGTGATCTAGAACCAATCAAACTTCCGATGACACCTATTTAGAGTATCCACATTCATTTCTCTAACCAAGTGTTCTCTCGCTCATGAAAAGCCTCTTCTCTGGGGCTTAAAATATTCTTCTCTCAGTGACATGTGTGTATCTTTCAAGTCTGTTATTTTTTCTAAGGCAGACCATCCCATTTAAATTTCACTAACCTCCTTCCACATTTGAAGTCACCTATACTTTTTTTGTTCAAGCAGTGACTACATTTTAATAAATATCCTATTTGTATGCTGTCATCTGCATCTTCTCACTATTTTATAAATCCCAGGAAGGGCCCTTTGTTCACTGCTGTATTCTTAACATCAGAACTGATGGTTGAATAGTAGATGGGCTCTTACCAAAAGGTCACTCAAAACAGATCTGAGTGATAACAGTAAATAAAGGAAGTCATGACGAATCAAATCATGGGGGCTTCGTAGTCAATACTTCACCTCTTAAAGAGTTTTCTAAAGCAAATTGAAAATGTATCATTTTTAATTTACCATATGTTGAACACATACTCTGAAAGGCATTTTGTCTTACATTAATCTTTTAATTTCACTTAAGTCCTAAATAATGTCTCCTTGCATTGATGAGAAACGGATACTGTATATCCTCCAAAATAATTTATGTAATAATGGAAACAGAATGTAAATGGCATTTGCTGTCCTGTCACATTGATTCTTCCATTTCTGATGAATTATTAAGGCATAAAAAAACTAGCCACTAAATACTTGGTAGTTTTTCTTACTTTCAAAAAGTCCCAAGAATCCTGACAATAAGAATGTTCATGAACTGCTCTTCAGGAGTTGTAGTCTATCAAAGTGCAGAATGGCAGACTAAGCCACCTGCCGAGGGGCAGCTGCTCATTCCTGCTCTTAAGGAAGCCTCACTTCCCATGATCCACCATGATCAACCAAGCATATCACCGGGGTGAAACCCAGGAACGCCCTTCAAGAGCAGATTCAGAATCAGGTCTGAGCACGACCGATGCAGTATTACTTATCTACAGCTATTAACCCAGATTATCTAGAATATATTCCTTAACACATGCTTAGATTTTTTCACTTGTCAAACTAATCTGCGTAATCAGTATTTTGGTATTAAACGGGGGTCGGGGGGTGTCCATCATTTTAGACATTTTTGAAAGCAACCAATCCTTCCAAACCAGGAGCACTGAAGCAGTGGTCTTGGTCACTAGTTGCCACGTGGTTTTTGTCTAAGTCACATCACTTCTGCACTTCTCACTTGCCTTTATGTTTATTTTTTGTGGCGTTTGGGATCGAACCTCAGGGCTCATACCTGTGAGTTAAACACTCTTCTACTGAGTATTTAACTGCCTGTCTTTTTAACTTTTAAGACATGTGCCCAGGTTGGCTGTCTTTGAATTATAACAAACTCCCACATCAGTCTCCTGATCATGGGTCTGGATTGCTGTTACTTTAAAATCAATTTAGCAAACCTCTAAGAACTCTTCAGTATTAATACATTCTTGAAAGCAACCAATCCTTCAAACGTTGAATGACCTCATATTTGCATAATTCTTTAATTACACCTTTAAGCTCTTATGTTTGATGTCAGTTCTAGAAAGGATTGTGAGGCTGAGCTGCTTAACTCCAGCAGGTCTCAGCAAGAGCTGCCTGTTGGGGACTGTGGCACCCTAACTTCACCTGGGTGAAGGCCAGCTTGCTGCAGGCCACTTTGCAAATTTCTACCCCACTCATTACAATCATGGGACTTGACACTGAACTCCTCTTATCCTTTTATAACAACTTCCTACAGGAAACAGCATTCCCAGAGTAAGTCCTTATTCAAATGTAATATACTTTAGCATGCTAAGTGAGATGACGATCACTAAGGACTTCAAAAATACTAAAATATATGCAAAAATAATACACTTGTGACTATGTAAGGCGGTTTTCTTTATTATTTATCGGGTTATCTTAGTAATGCCAGAAAAATAACAGCCATTATTTTCACTTTAAATGCAAACCAAATAGTGCCGCACAGGGAGTACAAAGGTCACCTAGGAACATGGTCAGGTACAAAGGCCGTAGAAGATGCAACGACCACACTTTGTTCTTACACCCAAGTAAGACTGACAGAGAATTTTTGACAATATTTTAGCAAATAACCGTGCTACTAAGTGAAGGCAAATACACACATATATACAGACACATCTTAACTAAAATTATACATGTCATTTTGACAAACAAATTCTCTGGTAGTTTAACCAGATATTTGCAACCCCAAATCCCCTATCCTAATCCCGCCCCCAAATCCTGACTTGATCTGAAGAAAAAAAAATGAGAGATGTTCTTAATTAAAGGCACATTTGGCAGCTACTGAAAGTGTCATGCATCCAGCACAGGTGAACTTTCTAAGCCACAACACATGTTACTTCCAACTTCTATGCATCTTGATGCTTGAGTGGTAGCCCACCTTTAGCTAACTTGCTTTACGATTTTGCAGCAATTGGCTACTTAATGCACTATTTTCATTAAAGGCAAAAGGGAAATTTGCTCACAGTTGACAGAAAATGCACTTCATGGTATCAAAATGGAAAATAAGGCATGACGTTTATAAAAGAATCTACAAGTACTTCTGTTGTTTAGTATTATATAGACTTCATGCTTTTTTCTTAATTAGAACTCAAGAGTATTTCATTGGCTCATGTATAAGGGACTATGAACTGGTTTTAAAAGCTGGTACTGTTTCAAATGAGAAAAATATTGAATAAAGTCCTCATTTTCCATTACAATTTACTGCATAATTCTATCTTTCAACCAAACTGATATTAACCTTGTGATGTGTATTTACTGGCAAAGATAAATGAGCAATACAAGAGGACCCACACCTGTGTAACAGTCACATGATATAGGTTAAAAGAACATGTAAACCGACCTGTAGCAGCAAAATACTAGGAAATAAATGGTTGTTTTTCAACCTGAAGAAAAATTTTTCTGTGTATGTGCAACTCTCTCCCATTTGTTTTGCTGAGCCGTTATATAAAGATAATGAAATAAAATCAGCTAATCTTGAAAAATTGCAAGATCATGATGATAAGCACTACTTTTTGGCTTACATAAATCAATTCTGATTTACGGGGAAAAACAAACCAGGAAGAACTTAGAACCACAGTATCACCTCCAAATAAGATAGTACTTAGTAGGCTGTTCTGTTGATTGTTAGTGTGGTACACTCTTTGCTGAGAAAAAATCCTTTAAAAAAATCTGTGGATTAGAGAATAACGTACTAAACTTATAATCTGATGCTGAACCTTATTTAAGTATAAAAATTAATTAACTTTTAATTAAGCAAGCTTTCAGTGTTCTGTACGTTTCCTGATCATTTACAGTCTTAAAATATATTTGAAGGATCAGGAGGAGTAAATAGCTTTCTTTCCAATAAATTTAAACATTTATCTGTTCCTGTTTTTAAGTGTTTAGATGTCAAAAGCATTTTTATAAACAATATTTTTTGAGCCCACCAAGAAAATTGCTTTGAAAAATTCCCTCTGTTTTGTGATCCAAGGATAATGAAGCATTTAGAAATGTTCTGCATTTTGGAATATGATTAACTAAGTTCTGCTACACAACTGCCTTCATGGATTCACGTGCAAAGTTTTATACCAATATATTTCTCTTCTGCTTGTCCCTGAATAAGTTTATCTTAGTTATGACTAAGTGTTAATCTGTCGTGTTAATCTGTCAGGTAGATTAATCTTTCACAGGAGGAGGGAAAGACACACTCTTCTGGCCTCCACCTAAGGGAATCCATTTGGGATTTTTCTAATCAGTTACTACCCTAGAAATATTTCTACCCATGTCACACTTCAGAATAATAGTATCCTTTATCGACAATGCATGTAAAATAGTTACACAGTGAGTGGTCTCCTAGAACCACAGAGAAATGGTTCACTCTGGAAGAAATATGATTAGAACAGCTTTCCCTCTTTATGGGCTCAGGCAGGATGAAAAGGGGTCGTGAGTCACCGTGCTGAAGGTAACCCACTGGCCAGAGAGATAATGAATGGGCTCCAATGTGGCTTTGCTTAGATTCTCATTTGAAATAGAGACTGATAATAAAAAATAAAGAATAAACCATAAAAAGAGAAAAGTCATGGGAGATTCTGGAATGTGTATCATAAATTAATTGTAGCAGCGCTAGTAAGTAGGCTTAAATAAAATTTTTGTTGAATGAATGAATGAATGGTCTCATGGACATTTTGCATCCAAGAAGGGAATTTGAAATTAACTTTTGAGGATATTTTTAGAAGAGGAGACATTTTACAGATAGGAAAATGACTATCATAATAGGAACTAGAGACTAAAAAACAAAAGGTCTAACAAATAAATAAGGATATGATAGGATGGGCTACTTAATGATGAAACAATGTACTTTCTGGTCTTAAAGGACTATATACTGTACTATCATAGTATACACTCATGCTCTAATAAATATCACAGAAATTATTAAATTACTAGGTATCCAACATTATGTAGCACTTGTAAAAAAATCTCTCACAGCATAGCTAACAGAACTGCTGAAATGTTTCTTCATTATTCAGAGGACACATGCAGACACTGATGACCGAGGACTAAGGATGGACACTGCACGCATCATAGACACAGCGGAGATTAGTAAAACTTTCTCTTCAACAAGTTCATGCGTTTCAGTCACAGTATCTGGTAAGACTCAGAAAAGCAGTACATAGACTTAATGAACAATCCATACATACTAATGGCGCAGACGGATGCTTTGTGAAAGGAGGACAGAGCAGAAGCCCACAAGCAAGGCAGAATGTTCAATATAACCACATTGATCTGCACACGTGTTGCTTAGGAAATTTGAAAACCTACAAAGTTTTGCTGAAAAGATATACCCATCCTATGTTAGCCCGATATTTTCCTACTTACCAAACTTCAACTTTAGAGTACTCTTTTAAGATTAATACATATATCCAGAACTAGAAACCAAGGCGTACCACAACATGTGCTTCTATGAGTAGTGTTTGTATGTTTTTCAACTGAAAAGAAATAAGAATCAACCACTTTCTCCACATAATAATTTAATATATGCCAGCCAAACAAAGTATTTGTATCTTTATTCAATTAAATTAAAACAGACCTGCCAGGTATATTATAAACATTCACTATATACACATGATTTAGGCAATGCACGGCAACGCTAGGTATGCTGACTACTTGCTATCGACGAAACATGGATGGTGTCGGTGAGGCCCTACCAGTGCTCCTCTTCCTATTGGCTGCCTGGCTTCCACTGTACAGTCAGAGGACAGCTGCAAGCCCGGCATGGATTACCAGTAAACCAAGGGAGAAAATGACAACCGGGTGTAGTTAACAGTCTCCTAAATGTAAATAGTATACTTGACAGTTACATTTTTTAAAAAGTTCTTCCATCTTGCTAATGACACAAACTTCTCGTTTGAAGGCAACACCACCACATTTTGTTTGTATGTGTGGGGGGAGGGGACAGGTAGGGAATGTCCTTAAAATTGGTATAATTATTCTTAAAACAACAACGACAACAAAAAAGTACCTCTTTGGTGAAGCCTCGGTACCCATTCAACTCACTGTAATAATCTGTAAACAGGACTGTGGTACAGTGCTGGACCTTGCTGTCAACAAAGTCAGGCGCCACAGCCTTTCCTCACAGTCCTTTGAATGATTTTTACGAAAATATTCTAAAGAAGAAGAGTAAAGCAAAGGAAAACAAAGGAGGATAGTAAGATCCCTGTTTAAGGTTTTCTTTTCTTTTTTTTTTTTAAAAAGTGCGTAATATTTTGAATTATAAACACTGTCACCCTGTGGCCTGCTGGACACTCGACTCTTATGTTCCATCCCTTTAATGATAAAGATCACTTCACAAAATGAGGACTCTTGCCTATTGGCCAGAAAAAGTCCTTTTATGTGATTTTTCAGGTGCAATCAGCTGTCCACTTCCTCTAGATCAATCTTTCCATAGTCTAACTGGAGAACCATCTCATTTTGCCATTACGTGTAGGTTAAATTCATTGTCTTATACTGCATCTTGAAGTAGAGTCGTTAGTGTTTGGAGTTCTCACTTTAACTCCTCAGTGCTGGCCTGTTCAGTGCATCCATTGCCAGCAATGGATTTGGGGGAAGGAAACTGTAAGTCCCAGGATGGAGGAACTCAGGAAGAATGGGCGTTCTCCAGCAGTGGCGGTCCATCTCTGTGCATGGAGGGGTGTGTGTGCTCCCTTTTGTAAGTTTTAGGAGGGAGTTTAGGGATATGCTGAGAAGTGCTTTGTCGTGGAGGAACAGGAGGCCCGGCAATGGAATGAAGGTCCACTTCTTGTGTCAGGGGTGGTGATGGCAGATGCCGTCTCGTGCCATGAGGTGAAGGGGTTTGAGGAGGTGGTGGCGTAAAAGGGGAAGGGCTGTTTGGGAAGAAGGCATTGCCATGGTCACTCTTTTTGCCCAAAGGGGGAGGCTGGAGATGTAGTGGTGAGCTTGAGAAAACATCAGGTGTCCTCACGGGCTCTCGCGGTGGTAATAAGGGGGGGCTTTCGGGAGGGTCTGACACTGAGTAGCGTGGTGAATAGGCTTTTGATGTAGGTTGCCTGGGAGGAATGGCTGGGGGGCTGTCCAAGTGCTTAGACATAATCTAACAAATGAAAAAAATAGAATACATTTATTAATAATTTGATTTGTATAGTACCATAAATAGAGTTAACATGGGCTTTTCAAACATGCTATTGACAGAACACTAGGTAAGGAACAGGGAATTTTATCATGTTTTAAATGCCATAGAAAAGAATTAATTTTACCAAAGTTAAGACAACTATTTTTTTGTTTGTTTGTTACTGCTTGCCTGTCATGCATTGTGCTATAATTTCTGATTTGGCAAGCAATCTACCACAGGCGGTACCCAGCTCTCACTTTTAAAAATTTACTGTATTGACATTCTGTGAAATCTGTAGTGTGTCTTGACTTATCCGGGGGCCTCTACTCTGTGAACAGCTTAAGAACCAAGGAATTAAGTTAACAAATGACAAAATGAAATAAATGAAAATAAAATAAAGGGAAGAAAAGGCAAGAAATTTAAATAAGTAGAAAAACTAGTCATTGCATCTTTACGATTTCTAACCCAGAATTTTCATGAAGACCTCATTTAGAAGCATGCCAGATAGATCCCTTCTTTTAGCATATGCTAAGGTGTAGTTTCATTTATTACATGCCTTTACACAAAGCTTCGGATCTTCCTTTTTTCATTTTCCGTTCTCTATGCATGCTTTGAGAATTGCGTGACACTAAAGTACTATTACTCTATACATTAAAGCTTGCTTTGTTCCTAGATAATACTTGTAGCTTTTGGTTTATAGGGGCTGATAGGGTATAAGCTGGGGCTTATAGGGTATAAGCTAGGTCCATACTTACTCCATGAACTGTTAGGCTGAAATACACTGAAATGTTAACCCATCCTGGTGAGAAGCACACTAGACATAAGCGATTGACTGTGACCAATGATTCCAATTTCCAGATAACAAGATTTTCTACTTTACCTTAGATGGCGAAGCTTCCGCTGGGGCAGATTCTGGTCGTCTTCGAGGAGGAACAGGAGGGGGGACAGGCACTTCATCAGTGCCCTTGGTTAAACTTATAGATGATACTGAAGCAGATCCTGTAGAATGTTAAGTTTTTTAAATTATGGGACTTTTATTTTACATATCAGTCTTGAAAAGGCTTAGCTGGAAACTGCTTGTATTTATTAAAGAAAGTATATTGAAATGTACAAAGCAGTTTAATAAACCAATACCCAATAGTGTTCCACTTGTTAAAACAAATTGCTATAAAAGCATGCAGAAATTTCTTAGCAGAATTTTTAGCTGCCTAAGATACTGTTATTTTGTTTCTTGAGCAAAATAACACTGCCATCATTAAACTATTATTGCAATTTTTAACTGTCTAAGCCTCAGATTTTGTTGGAATGGTAATTTGATAATCTTCGAACAGTCATTTTTGACAAGACTTTCTGACAGGTTCTTTTCCCTCTAATTTTACTATTACATTGGATAGTTTACAGGAAGAGCCTCTGATCTTAACAGCGCTCCCCGTGTCTCTCTGTCCAGTACTCTCTTCAATGATGCAGGGAAGAGAATCTCATTCCCATAGAGGCCTCTTCTCATTTTGCTTGGATACAGACTCTCTTTAGCCAATACTCAAAAGTAGGATCATCAAATCGAGCCCAAAAATTTGAACTACCATGCAGCCTGTGATAATGAAAAACATAAGCTATGCTAATGTCTAGTGAGCCTGATTTAAGAATAAGTTGCACACACACACACACACACACACACACACACACACACACACACACACAAAGCCAATAAGTAAAGCTAATTAGAACCCATCTGATAGACAACTGAGGTAACAGGGCATGATTAATTATGCTTTGAAAGGCAATATTAATGTAAGTTGTTAGCTTATAAATACTATGAAAAGGTAAGAAAAAACCTCAATGTTCAAAACTGTACTTGACAGGTTCTATTTTTCAGGTTCTATTTTTTTAAGTATAAAAAAGCTTTTATTTTTTCTTTAAACATTCTATCAATATAGACCATAAAGAGTATTTCACTGGTATTCAAATGATCAGCATTGTGTGTGTCTGGGTGGTGTGTGTATGCGTGTGTGCATGTTTGTGTGGGTGGCGTTCTCTGGAGCACACATGTGATTTCCTGTATTGTGTTCTAGTTTTTTGAGACATGGTCTCTCACAACCTGGGGCTCATCATTTCAGCTAGCAAGTTTTGGGGATCTGCCTGTCCCCAAACCCCTAGTTCTGGAATTACAGGGGTGTGCCACCACATCTGGCTTTTTTGTGGGCTTCGAGGACCTGAATCTGGTCCTCAACTTGTGAGCAAGCAGTGTGCCCACTGTGCCGTCTCCCCAGCTCACAACCAGCATCTGGTCACCCGTCTTTTACAAGGAAATATACAGTTAAATTTAGCTCACAATATACTTTTTTCATTGTATACATTTTGAAATCATTTAAATGAAGAGTGACAAACATTAATTTGTTAGTTTAAAACAAAAAAGAACAGGCTTTATAGTTAACTGAAAGAATGAATTCCAATAGCACTTTATTTTATTTATCTATGGTGAATATTTAGGCCTCATCATCTAAACATCATCTAAAGTCAAAAACAGAAATCTGCCTACAGTCTATGTTGTCAACAGACTGAGAGTACTTTGTGATTTAGACTTGTATGTAGTTGCCAGCATTCCCATATGCGCATGCATGAAAGTTGAAAATTAAATATATTTAGATTCTGCAGTTGGAAGAGAGAAATGGTTAAACGTGGAAGCCACTAATTTACTATGTTCCTTCAAAAGAGTAAAAGCTTTATAAAAAGTATGAAAGAATGTCAATTGAAGCAAAAACATTGTGGTAACAGACAGCACAAGTGAAGGGCTGACTCCAGGGTGCAAGTGGGACCCACTGTGGGATCCAAGGAGAGTTTAGCAGGAAAGGGGGCACCTAGTCTGATTTCTACAGCCAAAGCAAGAATTAATGAGTTTTAAACCAAATATACTAACTTGGGCCATGGGGCAGTGTAACTTGAATAAAGACGGTGTCGCTGCCTGTGAAAGGAAACAAGAAAAAGTAGATTTTTTTCTTCCATTGTTATATTAAACTCATGTACAAGAATTTACTTCAGATGATGACGACAGTGCTTCTTGTCATTCTAGTTTTAAAGAATGCTGTGACCATCTTCTAAAAATGCTCATTACTACTTACTTTTGAGAAGTAAAAAGGAATTGATATACTGGGAATTTTGAAGATTCCTTTTAGTTTTACTATCTGGTGTAGTAAATAATCTACGTAATATAATAACATAAATGAAAAACATTCATTAGAAACAAAGCTATGCTATATTATTTGGAAGACTTTTTAAACTGTGTAAACTCAATTCAAGATTAAAGGAAGCATCACACTAATACTGTTATAAACCTCTGTTCGGGGGCATATATGTCATTAAAAAATAGCTAGAGCTTGGATGTTAAAACAATTTGAGAAGTGATATAGTATTTCACAAATACTTAACAGTCAATGTACACTTGGTAAGTTTAGAATGCCAAATCTCAAGAACATAATTCTTTTAAAAAGAAATAAGACTCAAAAGCCAAAGCGCCGAAAGGCCCTGAGCATCAGGCAGGACACTGAGACAAAAGACTAACAGCACCGCCACCACCACTCTGCCTGGTGCCAGCAGGACACGCAACAGACAGAATCCAAGCAGCTGAAACAATTACACTAGACTGAACTTACTAAAAACTCAGATTTCTCTTTCTCTCACTCCTTATCTTTATACAATATGCAACAACTCAAATACTGCGAGATGACTTATTCCCACTATTTGGTCAGGAAGAGGATACTTTTATATTCCAAGTTCAGCTGAACTGGTGAACGGCTTGTTCATCTCATTGCTTATATAGTGGTCAGATTTCCTACACAGTCCCAAACTCAAAAAAAGTCTGTTTATATTTAATTGGGACCCATGATTATGAAGTGTAGCAATTTAGCTTGTTCTAGTAGAAGATTAAAGTTCATTTTCATACTGTAAAATTACATGAAGTTGTTTTATGCCTTTTTTAAGATTAGATACCACAGAGGTATCTAGCCCTAATGTTTATTTCTAGGTTTTCCCTTAAAAAAGGAAATAATATACCTTCAGGAGTTAAGCATTAAGAACATGGCAGTATACGCAGTATAATAAAAGAGTAAAATGAAAGCATAAAGCTCATGCTTGCTAGCAGTCTTCTTGAAAGAATACTTTACTGTCCCTATACACCGTGTATAAGCAAGCTTAGCTTTCAGCATATTTACATATAAGCAGGCTTATATTCATGCTTTCCTAAATTTAGGGCATATCTCTAATTGTTACTTTAATTTCTTGGCCTAGACAATGTTACAATATTCTTATACAACTGTACATGCTTAGTCAAGAAACACAGGCTAAAAACTATCAGCTAGACAGTGAATAAATTATTGACGTTAGAGTTAAATCCAATTAGTTAAAAGTCAGAAGTTGTTACAGTCCCAGATAATTGATGGTTCGCATCTTGCTGCACGTTAGAGTGCCCTGGGAAATTATGAAAATAAATGGATATCTAAGTGACATCAGTGTAGAACAGGCCAACCCAAGCATCTTTTAAAGCTCCTTAGGTTGAAAACCACTGTTGTATGAAGAGCTTAATACAATCATCATTGAAAATATACATATAAAGGAGTCATTTTAAAACAAGAAACAAGCTTTTTCATATAGGGAAAAAATAACACAAGGAATGGAGAAAATTCTCAGCTCATGAAAGCCTGATATATAGTATTGTATTTGAGATTATATATTGTCTTATGCCAAACTCATGCAAGATAGCAATCTTGCATTCTAGTTTGAAATGTTTGCAGTGTTTTCTTTTCAAAGCTTCCCCTACTGAAGGATGCTAATAAAGTTCATTTCTAGCACATAAGCCAGATCTTTGGCTCCCTCTGAGGAGCAGGAATCTTCAACTAGGAAGGTAATAAGGGAATTTCATTATTCTCCCTACACTGCAGCAGAAACAAAGTCATGAGCCAGTGATGTTTTTCCTGGTGAGCACTGGAATCATCTGAGGGCAGAAATAATTGAGCAGGGCACCAAGGGCCAGAGGACCGTGGCAGCACAAGAAGGTGGGTGACCAGTTCCTTTCTCTAGCTTTACCACGAAGCTTTCAATGCCCAGTTTTGCCCACTGTGAGGTCATTTTTCTGTAGACTAACACAGCAACTATGTCTTCATCACTCACTAGGCATTATTTTTCCTCTCAGCAAGATCACAAACTTTTCCAAAGAAAATGGGAGTAGGATGTAAGATATAGAAGATGCTGACTTAAAAAGTTATAGGTTTAAAGGATTATTTTAGAAACAAAAAGTATTTCAACTGATAAATTCCAACGAAAAATCTGCTGTTTGTCTTTTGGAAACTTAAGCAATGGAACTTTCTGTTGCTTGTATGGAGTGGAATGTGTTCACATGACAGAACTGCAATCAAGGCAGCTCTTCCCTGACGGGGAAACAAGGACGTAGGTGTCAGTCTGGCGGCAGCGCAGTGGGTAGGAGGCCGGAGGTTACGGCGGTCCCACAGTGCGACATGCTAAACAGACATGGAGTCAATAGCAGGCGAGAACCTTTAAAACAAATAGGCTGTTTACTTGTTTTGAGTAAGAATTTAATTGATCATGTGGATAGTTTTATATCAAATTATTTGATTTCAAAATCATTATTTTTGTTTCTACTAAGAGCAAAGGGAGTAATACTAGGGGTTTTATCATAAAGAAGGTGAAATTGAGAAAATCTCAAGTCTGAGATCACCAAGTTCCACTGGACAGCAGTCCTCCACTGCACACGCGCGAATGCTGCCCGCGGGCGCTGCACCCCAGAATAGTGAGCGCGCATTTAAAGCTTTAACACCAGGAGAGAAAATGTGCTTAGATCCTGCTCTGCCAGCTTTAATGACTTAAACTAGGAAAAGCAAAATTTACATCTGATGACTTTCATGCAGTTTTGATAATTTATCTGAGCATCTCATAATATGAAAATTATAGGTTATCAGTTACAGGGAAAAATCCTTTAAACAGTTAAGTGTGTCCAACAAATAATGATTTACTCAGAGACTGGGAAAGTGAGGGTTTTGTTTTATTGCTTAGAGGGCTATCACACTGGAGAGAATGAATTTTTTTTTAATCTAGTGTCTATCTGAACTTACTAAGAATAATCTACCTGACAGCTTACTATGGATATAACTCTATGATCCTCAGTTGTCAAAGCAAAATGAAGTCTTGAGACACATATACTTCATACGGTATAAGGATGAAACAGACCGCTGGGTTACTACAAATATATGCATATAAGAATAAACAAATAGTATTCTGAGTCAAATTTCAAAAAAAGTACTTGCAAAGGTTTAAAGTGTATCTTAAATTAGGCTCTCTCAAATTGGGAGAAATCTCACAACTCTACAAGCCACAGAAAAGTTACTAGCAGGCTGAGATGATAAATTGGGATTCTTAAGACAAGTTAGTGCTTTTCAATCTCTACCCCTGAAATCATGGTTCATCATCTGCTAATGTTGCCTAGGGTCAGCTCCTAAACTGGAGCCTGCTACGATAGTCAATGGGAAGGGACGCACAAGTAGAGAGGTAGGGTGACTGGATTCAAATTTTACTTTAACAGAACAAAGGAAGAATGGTGATATGTTCTCAGAAGAACTCTAGAACTCTTCACAAAATAGATTAAAAAAAAAAGAGTGGCAACCTAGATTTACAGCAGTCATGTGATTACTGATCACCTGACAGTGGCTTGTTTGCACTAAGATGTGCCTAAGTACAGAAGGAATGCTGGATTTTATTTTTTTATAGAGGTCTTTCATTTAAAAAGAGTTTATAGTTTTTATCTTTTCTTACAAGTCTTCCAAGGAACAGATGTAAAACTTACTTATTTTTGCAAAGTAAGAATACTGGATTTTAAAGGGAACAATGATAACAATGTAAGATGTCTTGATAGTAAGTTTTTATATGAGACCATGGTGAAATAATAATACATTTGATATGCTATTAGGTTAAATAAAATACTTTAAAATTAATTTCACTTTCTTTTAACTTTAGTTTTTATTCATTTATTGTGTGTGCGTGTTACAGAGGGTACTGTGTCTCTGTGGAGGCCTCCAAGGTGACTTCGGGTATCATCTTGGCTTCTACTTCCTTTTTCCATTGCTCTGAGATTTCCCAGGCTCGCCCAGGCCCTATATAGTACAGCTCCCCCCCTCTCCCCAGTGCTGTTTCTGCCTGGAAATTTTTATGTGGGACCTGGGATCCAAACTCAGGACCTTCTGCTTGTGAGGCAGAGTCTTAACCCTTGTGCCATCTTTCCAGCCCTAATTTCACTTTCTTATTTTTGCTTTTCTTAATGTGGATACCATACATTTAAGTCATACCTTGGTTCTCATATTTCTGTTGGGCAATGGTGATCTAGAATTAAGAATGTCTGTGTGGTTTAGTATGGCTACCCCGAGAAGCACAGTATTAGCAGGTCTTATGGATTACTGGACACCACAGGGAGACTGAGGAAGGGTTGACTAGGAATTTGAATTTGATAAAAAGCAGAAAGCAGGGTACAACTGGTAGAGAAGGGAGAGTGTATATTGTATAGTCAAATACAATTGTATTGTGTATTGTGGAGGTAAGCACTGAAAAATATAAGGTTGATAATCCACCTTTGCAGAAAGAATGATCTTAATTGTTCTTGACATCAGAGATGCATTTGTAATGTCCTTTATAATAAAGCGTCATAAACTGTAAAAGCACAAAGACTTACATTATCTGAAGAGAAATCAGCATAAAGTGCAATAAATTTAAAGAAGGCAGTTAGTTCCAGCAGCTTTTTAAAAAGTGTAAGTAGTTAGAGTTTAGAATTTTAAGAAAATTTTACGATGATATCTTTTGAAGCAGTACTGGATTTGTGTACCAGTGCACACATACAAATATACAGGTCATTTTTCACCTCTGTGAAATACTAACAATTGCTTTAAAGCACTTAAAATTTTAGCACCTACTTGAGTGAAAAGGGCTCGAGTGGTCAGAGTCAAACACGCTGCACACATCTGTGGTACTGGAAGCACCAGACGCAGGAGGTGGCGTTAGTGGGGTTCTCGGAGAATTTGGAGCAGATGCTGTACTTTCTGCTTCACTCTCAGGGATCCTACTGTAACTAATTTTTCTTGGCTCCTGCTGCAGAGGTGTGGGATGCCTCATGGTACCTGGTCTTGGGTTTGATGGGCGAACACCAGGCGACTTTAGGGGATAGTTGTACTTTTTTGGCTGTAGACATATTAAAACAAAAACAAAACAAAACGAAACTTAAAACGCCATGCTTAAAAGGCTGTGTTTTCTATATCCCTTTGGTAAAACTCAACTGACAGTTAAGAAACTATTAATCACCAACACCATGACTCAGATCAATGTTTCCCAAGTTAAAGCATTGCTTTGCTGAAGTACTGGCTATGTAAATTGTTAGAAAATTGACTTGTTTAACAAAGATAAAAAAAATCAGAATATTTGTTAAATTTAGCATCTTGGAGGATGGAAATATTCCTCAATTATACTGTATATTCCCCTGGCTTTTATATGGATTTTTTTGGATCAGTCTAACCTTTTGGAAAACTAGGATCACCATCATGAATTACAATAGTTTACTGATACCTTTAGGATCATTTGAGCTATCTACAAATGTATAAAGTTGCTCGATTTTCTTGCCAGCCCCTGGGTTATTCACTAACCACTTTTTCGTTACTTTAAACTATCACACATACACTTCATCTGAGTTTCTTTACAGAAAACTAATCTATATGATCATGTTGTAGTGATGACATTATCAGATGCAGATGACAACTGCAAAAAGTTTATCAACATAAAAAATATAAATATATGAATGCTTACAAATCTTGGGAGAGGCTTAGGGTTTCGTGGTTCTATTTCTAAAGATTTGTTGAAAAGATAGTCTGTAAATTCTTTCTCCATGCTACTTCCCATTGGATTCAAGTTTTCAAAGAACCTCTAAAATAAATGGAAAGAAATGATTAATATTGCTCTTAATTCAGTTTGAAATTCAAGAAAATATATTTAATGTAAGAATAATTCAAATTTTCTAAATTTCATTTTCCTTTACTCCTCTACAAAATAAACCTGGTCTTACTTAATACAGTTCAACTTACTTTGATATCTGCTTCTACTCGTAAACAGTAAGGCTGGTTTTGGTACTGCTGGATCTCGCCTGTTATTTCTGCTACTTTCCTTCTTTTGCTAAAATTGATGAGCTCTTTTCCATGTCTTTTTAGGACCTCAGGGTTGCCTTCTTCTGTTTTCAAGATATTAGTGAGATAAATTCCTAAAAGATAATGAAATTATTTCAAGAATATAGAAAGGGAAAACTAAGTTTTTCTTTGTTAGTTACTGTGGGCCTATACAATGATACTTAGTTTTCATGATCAAAGAATCAATGTTCGGATTTTCCTTCTATTAAAAATAACAAGCTCAGTAAATACCAAGAGAAATATATTTGTCTCAAAATCTTTTGTAAAAGACTTAAATTTGATTAACTATCTCAGAAAAGGGGAGATCTAGTTTAAGAAATTACAAGATCTTTTTTTCAGGAGGCATAACCAATTTCTATTTTCCCTGAATCACTGCTACATGTTTGGTTAATGGAACACTAAGAATAATTCTGTCACTGACGATACGTATTTTTAGCAAAAAAGGAAAATATGCTAAACCCAGAAGATCTCCTTTTCTGCTTATTGAATTCTTTGTCTTTCAAGGGGTTGTTTTAATTTCCAGACTTCCTCCTGGAAATGTAAAAGTTAACCTGCAGGCCTACCTATAAATAATTTATGGCAATTGAGCTCCCATTTTCCCATCACTACAAGCTGGTAATTAGAAGAGTAAAAGAATGAATGAAGTAACAGGTACTGCGGCAGGCAAGATAGCTCAATGGGTAAAAGCCATCTGCTTGCAAACTTGGAGACCCAAGTTCAGTTTCTAGAAGCCCATATGGTGGAAGGAGCTGATTCCTGAAAGTTGTCTGACCTCCACCCATTCATGGGTGTACTTTCTCTTTCCTAAAAAGAAATTAAAAACAAAGCAGCAGGTGCGTCAACTTTTTCTTGAGATTGGATCTCATGCACCCCAGCTGACCTTGAGTTCACTTTGTAGCTGAGCAGGGCCTTGAACATCTGATCCTTCTGTTTTTAACTCCTGACTGCTGGGATTACAGTTGTGAGCACCATGTTGGGCTTATGAGGTAATGGAGTCAAACTCAAGGCTTCCTGCATGCTAGGCAGGTGCTTTTCAATTGAGTTATTAATGTACCTCCAGCTCCACTTTAGCTTTCTCCAGTCCTCTGACATGAGGAACATTTTAACTGCTCTCTTTCCTAGCACAAGGGATCTGGAACCAGTTCTCAGTTTGCACCTTTCATCCTATGTGAATTGCTTAGGTTCTCCGTGTCTAGTTTATGCATCTGTAAAACGAAGGTAGGAGGGTCGCTCTGAGAAATGAGTTTACGTATAGCTCTGGAACAGGGTCTGGCAAGAGAAAGCATTCCTTAGCTATGGTTGTGATTGTGAATGCTGTTATTGTATCTTATCACATTTTCTTATGCTTCTGCTGCTTCTTCTCTAAGTACTGACTCGTGAGGTGGAGGGCAGCAGATGTATGGATACCAGATATCCACTTAAATGAATGTACTGCTTCTGCTGTATGATGAGTTCTACAAGATACAGGACAGGATGGGGTTCGATGGTAGCCACTGATCCCAAGGAGTCCAGAGGCTTGAACATGGGGTGCTATAGTACAATTATTAAATTCTGTATTAGAAGATGCTACATTTATTACATTAGTAGTAATGCAGTAAGATGCTATGAAGACACGAAGGAGGTTATCTCATCTTGCCTTGAGCTGTTAAGAAAGGAAAGCACCACTGAAAGTCTCAAGAAAGTAGACGGGATTTTAATGGGTATAGTAAGACAGAAGGGGAGTGTGTGACCCTCATTTTACTGAAGGGCTTTAGCAGTGAAAAGAGTTGAGGGACAGACACAGGCAGATGCTAAACCAGTGTTTCACTAGCAGAGGTCTACCTTAAAGATACTGAATTTTTTTTTAAACATAACTGAAAAACTCAAATGACTCAAACCAATATTAAAAAGAAAATTCAGCAATTATGAAGGTTGGTATTGATGTTTATTTAATTGGTGGGTGCATTAGTTGCTTGTCTTTTCTAAGCACCAAAGCCAGTCTTCACGTGTGTTCATGAATAGTTACTCTGCTTTTAGGTAAGCACAGGTAGTGGTCTCTACATAGGTTGCATGGTGCATTTAACTCAATGTTGGAGCTGACACGCATGTCCATAAGAGAATACATATTCAAGGCAGTCAACATCAATTGTCCAAATTAGTCACAAATTGAAGAGTTTGTGGACAGCAGCTCCTGGCACTCAGATCATGAAATGTCTTTAACCTTCATGCTAGGTATGGTGATATAGGAGTGAAGGTCTGTAATACCAGCACTTGGAAGGCAGAGGCAGGAGGATCAGGAGTTGAAGACCACACTCGATACCCAGTGAGTTTGAGGCCAGTCTGGGCCACATGAGTCCCTGTTTCCAGAAAGGAAAGAAAAAAAGGAAGATAAGAGTATAAGCATCTTTGTCAAGGAAGAACACTCAGCAGACTAGCAAGTTTTGGTGAGATGACCATAAAAGGCACATGTCTAAGGGACGGACCCTGAGTGCCTGCCTAGAGCCAAGGACCTGCTTGAGCCCCAGAACTTATAAGCTAAAAGGAGAGAACTGACTCCTAAAGGTTGTCCTCCGACCTCCACAGGCACATGTGCACCTATTTTTTTTTCTCTGTCACACACTTTCTCGCTCTGTCACACACACGGTAACTGATTTGGATCCCAAGTTCTTAGGCTAGCCTAAGATGCATGGTTAAGACCTATTTTAAAAGAACAGCAAGATAGATAATGAAAAAGATTCCTAAGAATATAAAAAAGATGTATGTAATATCTGGTGACTATCAAGAATAAAAATAGAAACAAATATATACAAGTTGAGAATCTTTTATTTGAAATGATTGGGGTTGGTAGTTTAGATTTTTCTGTATTTGGAGTATTCAAAAACAGTAAGTTATCTTGAGTATATGTTCAAAGTCTAAACATAAAATTCATTTCCTGTTTCCTAGTTGGCCTCAAGTTCATAATTCTCCTGACTCTGTTGGGATTACAGGTGTTCCATCACGCTGAGCATCGGAAGCTTATTTTACACCTAGTTGGTAGTGAGCCTACACTTTGGCAATGGCCCCTAACTTGAGGTCACATATGGGAATTCCTGCTATTGGTGGCATCTCAAAAAGTTTCAGATTTTGGAATATTTTAGATTTTCATATTTGGGATGCACAATGCATGCAGAACTTGACTTCCCAACATCCTAGGATAAAAATTCCAAAGGGATTCTGGTGCCAGATATTCTGTTATATCACACATATCCATACTTAGATGCTTAATAAAATCAATGTCTTATTTATCTAGAAGCACAATAAAAGTTCCTAAAGAAATACTTACCAAAGAAAGGCACACATGGTGGGTTAATAGACCTGAGTTTTGCCAAATATTTCTTATAATGATCTTCACTCAATTCATGAGCTTCTTCTAAAATTTTCTTTTGTCTACTTGGTATTTGCTACAAGAAAAAAAGAAAAGTCTGACAATTATGACCCAAACAAATTAGTTTGACTCACTGCAATGTTGTTTAAAAAATCAACAACCAAAACTATCCTAATAGACTCTACAATAAAAAAGTGTGCATAATATAGTCTATCTGTATTACAAATAAAGTGCTGGATTTTTTTTTTCTTCTGACAAGTCAGAACCTGTGAATGCATTTTAAAATGAGAATACCAAATTTTAAAACAGAAATCAATTCACTACAAAATTTACATAAATCCTATTTTAAACTGCTACTAAAAATAAATGAAACATTTAAAAACTGAAGATTTTAATTGTCAAAAATTCCAATTTTGTTTTATTAGCATATATTAATTATACATCATAGATTTCAGTATGAAATTTTCATACATGCATATGTTTTGATCATATTGATCATCCCATAAGCGCCCCCCAATCACTTCCTCTTCCATGGTCACGTCTTCTTTGTGTGTGAGTGTGTATCCACCGAGCTTCATTAGGGCTGTTTACAGGAGTGTGGATAAGAGGTTTATCATGGGGCAAGGTTACCTTTCCAGTGGCTACAACATTAAAGAAAATTTCTCCCATCACCCTCCCAGTGTGTGGCGGAATGTGGACAGGCCCAATCTTGTGCAGGTTGTGAGATACTAACGGTTGCTGAGACTTCAAGAGTGCAATGGCTAATTCTGATTTTTATAACAGGCAGGCGAAATTCATTTAAAAACACAAATGCAAACCTACCTCAAATGTGTGGTCTAGCCTGTAAACAGGTGATGAGTTCATAGCACTGACAACTTCAAGGACACCATTGAAGTTGTTCAGCTCTTGAAAGACTTGTAGAATCTCAATTATTCGACTCACCACAGCTACTCTTTCTTCTAAATTTTCAGTTTCTACAATACATCTGGGAGCCAAAACAAACTAAGAATTAAAATTTTGAGTTTTCCCAAAAAGCTATGGTTAAAAACTTTCAATGAAATAATAATCCCAACTGTAGATGGCTCTGGGGGACTGCAGAGAATCCCATCTACAGTGATGGATTCACAGAAGAGGAAGGAAGGAAGGAAAGGTGGTCCACTGGTCAGGCATGTTTTTGACTGTCCTCTGGATTGCTACCATCATCCATTTTCCCACTCTATTATCTAATATCAATATTAGAACTACTAATATCTTGCTAGACATATTCAAATCTTTGTCATTCAAGTGTGTTTTAGGGATGTTTATTTTAGAATTTTGTTGCTTATTTCCAAGGAATTGCAATATTGCACAAAAGGTTAATCAGTGATTAATGCTTAAATCTTTTTTTTCTATAAAGTCTTACTATATATAGCCCAGGATGGCCTGGAATTAGTGATCCTCCTACCTCAGGCTCCTGAGTGCTGATTTATAGGTATACATCACCATGCACAATTTAATTTTGTTCTTTGATATATAGAAACAATTGGAAATATTTCTAGGGATAACTCTTAAGACAAGTAGCAGTATGTCAAAAAAAGTCAGCTAAAATATTTTGTCACAATTAAAATAAAAGCCAGTCAAGTAGCTGAGTTTCAAAGTGCTTGCTTATCATGTATGAGACCCTAAGTCATTCCCTAGCACAGCAAATAAACACACACATTACCTGGAAAAAAAATGAAACAAAAGCACTTCACTTTTATATATGGAGAATCACTTAAAAACTGTGTTTATTGTATAGTAATATCAACAATACAAAAATATATGTAGCATACAGTATCAACTATACATTGTATCTTTATCTCCCATCAAATAATTAAAAGGACATGTGTTCTATTCCAAAAATGAAAATCAGAGCCCAGTGTGGCAGCTCACCCTGCAATACCATCACTTGGGGGGCTGAGGCAGAACTGCCAGAAGTTTAAGGCCAGCCTGGGCTACAGCATGAGACTCTGCCTCAAAAAACAAACAAACAAACAAACATTATAAAAAGATTAATGAACAGGGCTGGAGAGATAGCTCAGCAGTTAAGATTGTCTCAAAAGTAGAAGGTCCTGAGTTCCAATTCTGGATACCATGTAAAAAATGTCAGGTAGAAAGGGCAGTGGCCTGCCCATCTGGTTCTGGTGGGATGAGCCTGGGAAATCCCGAACAAAGCAAAAATGAGGTAGAAGTAATCCAGGATGATTCCCGAAGTCATCCTTGGCCCTCCACAGAGACACACAGTCCCCTCTTACACACACACACACACACACACACAAAAAAAAAATAGTTATAAAATAAAAAATAAACTTTTATTCTCTACTTCTAAAACAATTTATTTTAATCATTAGTGAAGAAAAAAATAAGTAAACCTACTTTATCAACATAATTTAAGTTTATAATCTAAAACACTACATTAATAAACATTTTAAAATGTAAAAACAGATATTATTTCTTTATGAAGCTGATGTAACACTAAGAATAAAACCATTACACTTTAAGCAAAACAAATAACTTTATTCAGCTATTTCCTGTTACTAACCAGATGCACAAGTTAAGATCTCCTGTAGGGCTGCTGAGTGCAGTTCTACAGACATCTCCTGGGAACCTGAGGCAGACAAGAACTGGCTCACCAACAAGGAGGGAGACCCCCTCACTCACGTAGCCCATTAAGCACGGGTCAAAGAGGAAAAGCGGTGTGTATCTCATCAGTTACATTCCTCTTTGCAGACAGTTTTTAACTATTATGGTGGAAAAGGGCTTCTGTACGTTAAAACTATTTGACTTAAAAATGAAATCAGGAAGCAACATTTAGGGATAAATTCTATAGTTTTTTTTTAAGGAGATATGTTATCTTTAATATCATACCTAGAAAGCAATTCTAACTTTCACATGACTTGAAATACTTATTTGTTTTTAGGGATTGCTTCTGGGCTTCATCTATTTTAATAATTCCAATGTGAATCATGGAGATTTCTTTATAAATTTGTACTTTGTAATTCTGGTCCCCAATTATAAAAATTGCATTGAATTCTAAACTTTGGCATGACAATGTGAAGAGTGAAACTGGTGGAAATCAGTTCACAATACTTAAAAGACTCTGGAATTTGCCCAACAAATTATAAATGAACGAACAACTATTTAGGAAATCAACAAAAATTCAAAGAAAGTAAAGTGTGCCATACTTAAAACTAAGGTGGCTTCTGCTCTCCTTCCTGCTTTCTAAAGCATCTACTTGCAGTGGAGAGCACCTGTTCTCAGCGCACAACATTCCTCCCTACACAAGGCCTTCGTCACTTCTCATCCTGCCTCCAGCAGTCTGTTGTTGAAGCTGAGTCTAGCTGAGTACAGTGAAGGTGGACTCTCTCTCTCTCTCTCCCTTCCTCCCTCCCTCCACCCCTCCCCCCCCTTCTTTTGCCAAGTTACTCCCAGGTGTGGAGTGCTGAAAACCTCCCCTCCCTCCTGTTACTGTGGTTTCATGTCAAAAGAGGCCAGCGAGAGGACATGAAGCTACACGTAGTCCCTGTCCCTCCATACCACGGCCAACACCCAAGTAGGAACATCTTGCGATCATTCCCTCCACAGAACTATTTCAAGCAGCAGTTCCTTGACTTTTACCCCTTGCAGTGGATAGCTTAAATCTAAAAGTATGTTCAAAAAAGTGCAAGTTGGGATGAAAGGCAGCTGGGAGAAGATTTGGAGAGATGAGAGGAAGCCAGGAAGACAGCAAAGAAGGGCCTCTTGAGGTCAGAACAAATGTTGAACAGTGGCTTCAGAAGCTCTTCTGAGAAGCCGTCATTGAGTTGGCTCCTACTACGCAGCCATTAAAGTTGCCAGGAGTTGTTCACAACAACCCCGTGACATTTAGCAGAGTCTAACACTGAACAGCTGGGTGCGGGAGGAGTGGCTGTGAGCCAGACCCCACGTTTCCCACAGTGACGACCGATGGACCCAAACCTAACCTCTGGCCAAGCCGCTCAACTCTCCAGCAGTGCTAAAAGGCCTGCAAGGCAGGGGGCAGTCTTGAGCGTCACGAAACTCATCGTGAAGTGAGTGAGGAAGCACGAAATAGAACACGAACACTGGAAGAAAAGCAGGGAACAGATATGGCTGTGTGGCCAGCAGATGTCACACTCAACAGAAAGATTTCAAAGTGGCCATCATGAATATGTTCCCAGAGCCCAAAGGACACCGTGATAAGGGAATAATGAAGTAAGAATATCATGAAAGCAGTAAAAATTTCAAAAAGAACCAAGTGGAAATGCTGAAACTAGAAGCACGTAACTGAATGAAAACCTGGAAGGGCTCGCTAGTGGACTTGAGCTGACAGAAGAAAACCAGTTCATGTGAAGCCAGAGCTACTGTTCAAAAATGAGGTGGAACTGTTTTCCCAGGTTAAAAACAAAACAAAATCAAACAACAAAAACCTGAGAATTTGTTGCTAGCTGACCCACTGCACAAGAAACTTCAAGGAACTTCTCTTCAGCCCACAACATGTGACCTCAGAGGTAACTGGATCTATACAAAGAACAGCAGTGCAGGTAACTATGTGATTATACAAAATACTATGGCATTTTTCTCTTACCTGATTTAAAAAGCAATTGCAATAATGTGCATGGATATACTGGTGTGTCTACAGCAGCAGAGGAGTGGACCAGTGAAGTTGTTGAAGGTTAAGGGTGGCAGCAGATGGCATGGTGACAATCCTAACAGTGTCCTGTTGGACTTGTACCATTGGATAGGAGAGAAAAGCAGTAGAGGCATACAGTAGTGACATTCATGTCACTGGAATTAAGCTACTGTAAATCTGCAGCCAAGTCTAATAAGAGCTATATGGTTAATCTTAAAGGCATTTAAGGCATTTAAAGAAGACATTAAAAAAACCCTCAAAACCCAAATAATGAACACATCTTTAGTGAAATTATAATGCAACAGAAAAACACTCACGTGCAAGAACTGAGAATGGATGGAAGAACAAATAGTCATGACACACAGAAGTGAAACTGCACTGGGATTCATAACCTTACTGCTGTACAACAAAATGTCAGGGACACTTACTTTTCAAACCATAGAGTGAGATTAGTGGTGTGCCGGATCATTTTCAGAAGATTAGGAGAGTTAATTTCTTTGTCTTCTTTTGTCCATACGCTTCCAACTAATTCTGATGGCTGCACAGCTCTAAAATTTAAAAAAAAAAAAAAAAGCTATTCTATACTTTTCTCTTGAATATAGACATTTTATTACATAAGTAAAAAACCTATCATCATAAATGTTCCTTCTACCAATCAAAGTTTATGAAAACAAGATGAAAGAAACAACTCTATGCACCTTTCTTTACAGATTTTAAAAGAAGTATTTTTGTGAATATACTCATGTAATGCACTTACTGCTTTATTTACTTTTTTTGAGACCAGGCCTTGTCACGTAGCTCTGGCTGGGTGCCTGCCTGGAATTATGGTGGTCCTCCGACCTCAGTCTCCCTAGAGCTGGGACCACAGGCACATGTCGGCATGCCTGGTTCCGCATCTATTTACTTTGTGGTAGTGTTTGCTTTAAGAAGGGTTGAGAGTTCACAATATCTTTCCTGACATTTACAAATATTATTTAGTAATAAGTAGAGATGACAAAGTAGCTAAACATTAGCTAATATTCAGCCTAGTAAGGGCACAGCAATCACTAAAAATGTTTTTCCTTTTTATTTCCCCTTCTTTCCTCCCTCCTTCCTGCCACCGAACATTTCATGTCCTAGCTCATTTACACCCACCTTCCTTCCTTCCTTCCCTCCTCCCTCCCTTCCTTCTTTCCTTCCTTCCCCCTCCCTCCCTTCCTTCCTTCCCCTCCCTCCCTCCCTCCCTCCCTCCCTCCCTCCCTCCTTCCCCCTCCTTTCTTCTTTCCCCCTCCCTCCTTTCCTTCCCCCTCCCTCCCTTTCTTCCCCCTCCCTCCCTCCCTCCTCCTTCCCCGTCCCTCCCTCCTTCTCCCTTCCTCTCTCCCTCCCTTCCTTCCTTCCTTCCTTCCTTCCTTCCTTCCTTCCTTCCTTCCTTCCTCCCTCCCTCCCTCCCTTCTTCTGTCTCTCTTTTCCTCCCTTCCTCTCTCTCTCTCTCTCTCTCTCTCTTTCTAAGGGTAAGGAAACAATGCTGTGAAAGACGGTGAAATAGAATAAGTTCTAATGTAACTTTGGACTATGATAAACTTAGGTTGGATAATCTAAATTTAGCCCCTTTCTCATTCAGTGATTAAAAAATATTTTGGATTTTAAATAGAATTTAACTAGAAGCATATTTTTAAGACAATCATTTAATTAATGAGCAAAAGTAAACTAAAAGGCCTATCCTGCCATGATCGCCAAGGCTGTCTTCAGTCTCACTTGACTCGCCCGAAAACAAAGCAGAAAGATAAAAGGTACGAAGGAGGCTTAACCCTGTGGCTGGTACTGCTAGACTTGAATACAGCTCCACTTCCCTATCGGTGACTGCAGAAAGGGCACACATCTGACAGATGAAAGGGGAACAAAAGAACAACAAGCCAGGGCTGACTGCTAGCCCCTCCTACCACTGAACATTTCATGTCCTACCTCATTTACATCTTACACCAATCCTGTCAGGTAGGAACAGGGTTATCTTTTAAAAATGAACTGTGAAATGACTTTAGTTGAACACTGGGTTACATACCGGTACAGATCGGATTCAAGTAAAGTGAGTTGCCGAGCAATCTCTATTGGGTGCAAGGTGAGCAGGTCAAAGGTCTCTATGTGCCCGGGTCTGCTTATGTGCCACTCGACCGTGGGAGGAGAGCTCTGGAACGTGATGTTATGACCTGGTCCATTGTCTCTCGCAATTTTTTTCCTTTGGATTATCTTAGTGATAGATTCAACCCATTTTTTCATTGCTTTTCCTGAAATACATTTTTAGAAGAACTTAAATATATTTTAATATTTTATTTTTTAATGTTTAAAGTAATAAAAGTGATACCTGCATGTATCACTGCTCTAAAGTTTAAATGATCAAGCTTCCCTCTTATTCTTTTCCATATGGGTGGTCACTGTTTAAATACTTTGGCATGTATTCAAAACGCTTTCTAAATAAAATTAAAAAGCAGTTTGTGGAGATTTTTTTCACCTCCACTGTTCTGAACCTTAGTTCAGAATACTAGTTTTATGATATGCTCTTAAAACGTGCATTCCACACAAATTAGAAGACTGACAATTTACATTCATTATCAATCTAATTAGCATTATATTTTAAAAACCAAATGAGGACTGAATCCTCATATCAGTCTCAGTTTTAATGTGCTCTGATCTACACTATACAGGAAAGTACTATATTTAATCCTTAAATTTCTTAGATGCACAATGAACATCCCTGGAGCCATATAACAAGAGTGTTTACAATGAGAGAAGAAACCTCAGAGATAGTCAAACCTAGCTTTTCATGTTTTTGAGAAGGAAACTGAAGTCTAAAGTAGTTCGCGTTGGGTGGCGTCGTGCCTGCTGTAGGAATACTCATTACCTCTCTGACTTGCCATTCACGTGGCCGTGCACTCCCAATCAATTGTTTCACAGTGACACAAGAATCCAACATGCACCTTCAGGTAATACGCAATTTGATCTAATCAGCCTGGCTTAAAACGAGATGTTTTTCTAACTATTTGATCCATGAAATGAAACCTTACTGAGTCAACAGGATGGATGCTGAGCAACTCGTAGGTCTAAATGCTGTTTGATGAAAAAACTTAACTTCACATGATGATGCTGGCACTATTCCCAACAGCTTATAACAACAATGAGCCACAAAGATATCAATCGACAGTAACATATTGGTACTTTTATTGCATATAAAATTAAGCACTTGGAAGAAAACATACCTCTCACTGTTCCAATAAATTCCTCCATTCGTTGCAAAAGATCTGCATCTCTTTCAAAGTCATAAAAGTGGTGCTCCACCCAGTGCCGACATACATTTAATACTCTGTGGCATTAACACAGAACTGAATTACACCAGAACTCCAACAAATATTTATCACAATGAATGCGAAAATGAAAACAGTAACTCAGCAAATTAAATAATCTTCCCAGTGACTTACTACTTTTGAAATGCTATGCTAATTAATGCTTCCATGATTACTTCTGACATCTGTTTTTAATTAATCCACTCATTTTATTTCTCTGGAAAAGGTCGTTATGTATTTCTACTTTGAAGCAGAAGTTGGGTAAGGGCTTGTTCACGGCAGTTCCTCACTGCACGCTTACCGCAGCTGAACGGGCTGGATATATTCTTTTCTAAATCTTTTTAGTTCTGCACTCAAGGGCTGGTCTCCATTCTCTATAGCTATGCGATCAGCTTCCGTTGGCTCAGGCTCTGGAATTTCAAATCTGACATAAAACAAAACAAAAATTATATCAAATACAAAGTCACAAGCTTTTTCACTTGTCAGAGAATCAATACATCAAGAGAATATAAAAATTACTAAGGATATACAAGACACCAGTGAAAAACAATAAGGCGTCTATAAAGTAAAGGCTAAATCGTAACAGTTTTTCTAAGAAGTTAGCACTTGCTGATATAGTTAAAACTAACCAGCAACAAACATTCAAAGTCTAATGTTCATTCAAGTCTAAGCAGTTATGGACTAATGTTCAGTTTTAGTTTGGAGATAACTCTAAGTCAGCAGACATAACTTTTAAGGCTAAACAATGCTTGAAAAAGTGATTGCTGTCAGAGTGGGTGTAACATCTTCCTTTATTATCCTGGAGTACTGACGTGCTCCGTTTATTCTACATTCAGTACATTTGAAAACTTCAGAACTTTTAATCAAAAAATTAATTTCTAGAGTCTAAATTGTGTGTGGGCGTGTGCATGTGCTTAAAGACAGGGTCCCATGTACTCAGGCTAGTTTTGAACTTACTGTGTAGTCAAGGATGACTGTGAATCTCTTGATCCTTCTGTCCTCACCTCCCAAGTATAGGGATTATAGGCATGTACCTTGCCTGGCCTAAAGTCTAAATACACATACTTACATAATTCTTTAAATTAAATATCTGGGACTGATAATACAATTTAGATGTAAAGCACCGTCTAGCACACTTGATGATGTAGGTTCAATCCCCAGTATCACCACAAACCTAAATACTTCAAGCTTTAAGTACTAAGTTTCAACATAATAAAGAATATCCACTTTCATATTTAAATAGTCAAAGCTAACATGTCATTACAAAATGCTTTTATTTTAAAGAGCTTATCAACTACAATTTAAAATTCACAAAACATATTCTGGGGAAACAATACCTTTGTTCAACCTATTTTTAAAAAAAATGAATACTTAATGACAGACCTTTCTATTATAAGACTCAGTAGTTCTTGAGGTTTACAAAAGGATCTGTATGTTGTAAGAAACGTCCGAACAAAATTGGGATCTAAGAAGAAAAAGAAAAGTAATTCACAATAATTACAAATATTATTTTCAGTTTCAAAAGAGATCAAATAGTCAAAATTTAAATTTTATTTTTGTATGTGTGAGAGAGAGATCATTTAGGTGTCACAGAGTACAAGTAAAGGTCAGAGGACAACTTTTGCAAGTAAGTGGAGGTCAGAGGACAGCTTTTAAAGTGGGTTCTCTCCCACTACATGGTTTGAGGGATCAACTCAGGTTGTCAGGTTTGCAAAACGATGAGCCATCTCAGGAGACTTCAATCAATTTTAAAAGTGCCCAATGTTTTAACATTTAAAAGCTTTTGATTTTGTAATACACTGTTATCATTAATGTTTCCTATATCAGTGGTTAAAATAAAACAAAACAAAACAACAAAGTCCTACTATTAAAATTTAATTACCTTCGGCTGGAGACATATATGGGTCAGGACTTAGGACTCTGCCTCACAAGCAGAAGGACCTGAGTTCAGATCCCAAGTTCCATGTAAAAATACCAGGCAGAACTGGCTGCGGCCTGTACTTGGGGTTGAGAGGGGGGAAGGGGAGCAGAGTCTTGGAAATCCCAGAGAGAAGCAAAAAGGAGGTAGAAGCAATCCAGGAGGATTCCTGAAGTCAAGCTTGGTCCTCCACAGGAACATAAAGGAACACACACACACACACACACACACACACACACACACACACACCCCCCACACACAGGCTCAGTTTATTGATTAAATCCATAATTGTCTTAACCCCATAATTGGTCAAAAAAATGCATCATGAAGAAAAAGGCAAGGGCAGCGAACTGAATCAGGTGGTTTCCATCTGCTACCAAGGTCTTAGAACATCATCAGTTAGAAAGTCTCCCAAATGTTCAGTTTCCAAACATTTAGTTTAATTAGCTAGAATCTTATCTAACATGTTTATATCATGTTAACAATGCA
Organism: Typhlomys cinereus; assembly: GCA_023101885.1. Taxonomy (NCBI): domain Eukaryota; kingdom Metazoa; phylum Chordata; class Mammalia; order Rodentia; family Platacanthomyidae; genus Typhlomys; species Typhlomys cinereus. Next base: position 3,507,443 of record JALPQD010000198.1, on the reverse strand, counting down.
AAACAAGAAATTGAATCTTATAAAGTAGGTTAAGTTAAATTCAGATTTTAAACTGTTTTAATTTGCAGAAGACTTACTTAGAACTGTTAAAAACTATCTTACAAACCCTTATAGCCAGGAGATAGATGGTTTGGCAGCTGAAGGACACTTGCCACCCATCTGATGACCTGAATTCATCCACCAGAACCCACAGGGGAAGAAGAGAAACTGACTTCCAGAGTCGTCCTCTGGCTTCCACAAGTGTGCTGTGCAGAGTACGTGCGTGCAGAAGCGCGCACATGCGTCATAAATAAATGCGAAAGAAACAACTTGCAAACTCCTCTAAACTATTAAAAACCATTAGATACACTAGAATTGTACAAATGTTTTTAGGTATCATTCACGACTTTCAATTTCTTTCATCTCAAGTAGTTATAGTGGAAGTTCAAAGACCCTGAGTCTCCAACCCCATCAAAGACCTACTTTTCATTCACAGAACAATGATGTAAAACAAAACAAAACAAAACAAAACCCAAAAACAACAACAACAACAAAAAATGGAGGTCCTTTAAGTAGGATCTCTTTCCTAAGTCAGATATACCCTGACGGTGTTCTCCCAAGTTAGAGAAAAGTTGCTTTAATCAGCACAAGAAACCTAGGTCCCCATCTTCTCTGCATAAAGAAGGTAAAGAGACTTCCCCGAAGCGGCAGGGGAAAGTGAAAGAACAGCAATAACAGAAAGAAAAAAGAAGGGGCTGAGGGTGCAGCTCAGTGGTAGAGCACTTGCCTAGCACGTGACGCAGAGTTTAGTCCTGAACACTGTAAAAACCAAAACCAAACAAAAACCAACCGAAAAAAATCCACTCACATCTGCAACTGAACTCCAAGATTCTGTGCTCAGTTCTAAGAGTCTTTAAAAAGGTGTGTGTGTTGGGGGGTGGGGGAGAGGCACTCATTGACTTCAGTCTTTTTTGGAAGCATTTTCTTAGTGACATGGTGAACATGGGTAAAGTCTACCAATCTGCTTATTCACTGAAGTCAGTAAAGATCATCAGTTGTCAGCTTACATATTGTGGCTCAACGTTCTACCTGAAGTGCATCTCTTTTTATTAGGACAGGCTTTAATGAAATCAGAATATATTGAGAACATTTCTACTCTTGTTGATTCTAATTAGGAAACATCTTTAACTTGGCATTAAAATGTGTTTAACAAGTAATTTTTTCCCCAAAAACTCAAATTCATGGATTTATGACAAAACAGAAATTTGTATCTAATCTGTTGATATACAAAGTCATCAACATACTGATACATATCAAACAATCTTGAACTGAAAGTTGTATGATTTTTTTCAATTTAAAGAAAAATTTATAGAATAGAGAGGGGATAGGAGAGGATAAAGGAGACGAATATGATCAAATATGCTGCATTATATATGTATGTATGACATTGTACAAAAATAAATAAATCAAAGACTTAAAGAATAAAAACACAGTGTTGTGGTCTCATTTTTTGAGACAGGCCTGGCTATATACTCAGACTGGCCTTGAATTCACAATCCTTTTGTCTCAACTGGGATTGCAGGTCTGTGCCACTACACTCCCAGTTTAAAAAAAAAAAAATACACTTCTTTTTAATGCTCCTTCCTTTAGTTTGTACCTTCTGAAGCTAGAGTGGGTTACTGATAAAAGTAATTTAAATACATATAATCCTTAATAATTTCCTTTCTGTTGGTATTTTATTGTTTGTCTCAGTTACAGAGATCCTCAGTTAAAGACTAATGTCTCATCCAGAAGAAAAGATTTTAAAACAGAAGGCTGTACAAGATTTTAAAACAGAGATATTTATCGGTTTCATCACAATCCTCCCTTTCAAGAGTCTGCTTCCTGTCCTGCAAATCTATTTGTAAGGTGAGGCTACTCAAAACAGCATGTGTTTAGGAAGCAAGAGCAGTGGGCACAATAAGGAGATTTTTGCTGCTCGAGACCCCACATATTCTAGGTACAGAGATCTCTGAGCATCTCTAAGCTGTGTCCAGATTTAAGAAAGTTTATTTCAGACCAAAGGTCTAAGATCTACACCTATAACTATTTCTTCTCAAATGTCATCCAAAGTAAGACTAAAATGTGGTGGGCTATTAAAGATCCATTTAAGCTGAAAACAGAATAAAAACCACATCTAAGCAAATTAAAATGTTTTAAGAAAACTGTGGCTATTTTTAACAGTGGCAGAACTGGAACGAGAACACAGGCTGTGGAGTTCCTGACCAGTGCTCTTTTCTACCACGTAGCCTCCCTGGATTAAAGGATCCCTTTAGATTTGCCTAGCTGTGAAATCTAAGTATACAAAATTTATCTGTCATTTATATCATGACTACAGAAATTCACATAAATGATTACTTCAGCATGCAGCTTTGAGAGCTGAAGTGTAAGAAGCGAGCAGTCTGTGATTTATAACCCTTGGTAAGCCTTCTGATTTCAGGAAGCAGCAGCTGTGCCTTCCTGTTCCCTTTATACAGAATGAGTTTCTGGAGCTGGCCGAGAAAGAGCACTCTCGCAGCCACCGCTGCTGCAGTGTGGTCAAACTTAGCTGCTCTTAGCTGGAAGCTGAAGCAGCCTTGCCAAGTGGGGAGGGAAAGGGGAAAAACTAAAAATAAACCAAGAAAAAAACTATCTTAAAGGCCACCTAAATCCCCAGACTTGTGTGTGTGCACGTGTGCGTGAGTGTATGTGTGTGTATATACATATTCTATTTTAATATAAAGAAAAATTTGCTAAAAGAATAAAACACAATAAAGAACTCTATATTTGAAATTTCATACAGAAAAGATACATATATTCCAGAAGTTATTTTCGTTTCCTTTGATTTCTGTCTCAGTGCCTGAAATGCGTGCCAAGTTGCATTAACCACGAGAGACCTTAATCTTCTTGATGATGTAAAGGGTTAAAATAATTTTAGAGTTAAAAAATGCTCTTTAATCAGGTAGATTATACAATGACCTAGGTCTAAGTTATTTCAAACATAAGCTGCGGCCTTTACTGATTTTTTGAGACGGGGTCTCCTGCTCCTTGCTATGTCAGTGAGGACGACACTGAACTCCTGCTTCGGCCTCCACCTCCCCCATGCGCCCCACATCAGGTTTACCCAGTGCCGGCTGAACACAGAGCTCTGTTCATGCTGCAGCCACAACCTTAGTGCTACAGGGGCTTTTTGCTGCCCCCCCCCACCTCCCAGTCTCAGCCTTTTTCACTGTAACCACTCTTCGTTATTTTACTGAACAAACTTTACTATTTCAAACTCCTGTGAGCTTAGGACATACTGACATTAGTGTCAAAAACATGGCACACTAGATTTCAGGTGCCAAATGGAATCCTTTTGTCCCTATTTTGGCTGATATCTAAATGGAAAGGCCATAAGATTTATGAAATATTTATTATATCAGAAAGGTATTTATGTGAAGAGCAGCAGCCACCGCCACAGTGGACCCGTGAGTCAGGATGTCTGCTTGTGTGATGACACTCCCGCTACTGCAGCCGTTTAAAGCCTACAAGAAACAATAAGCTCCTCGGCAGGATTTATAAACAATCGCTCTTGAATTCCTTAAAAAAGGAAACAGACGCTATGCTGACGCACGAACACTTAAAAAAAAGGAGTTTAAAAATAGAACAGTGCTGCCTTATAGATCAAAAAAAATCACTCAAAGATTTTAAAAAGTTAAAAACCCAAATTGAACTTATGTAAGATACAAAGTGAAATCCAAGGTAGATTTGAACATTGCACATAGAAATGCATAGAACAGCAGTAAATACTTTAAAGATCAGTATCTTCTTGCTTCAGCTCTTGCTATAAAGTTCCACCATCAATGAAGGAAGGCTGGCATGCAAGGAAATGCCCTTTCCCCTCATTTCAATATGAAGACCTTTTATTTCATTCTGATGTCAGTTCTAAATTTTTATTCTGACCCCAAGGTTGTCTCATTCTACCAAACTGAGAGATCACCCCAAACATTTCTCTTCTCTTCCTTTGCTGCTTTAGGTCCTAATCAACGACCTGTATTGCACTGCCTACAGCAAGTTTGTGAATGACTTCTCTCAACTCTTTTACCTTGTGACATTACTTTGTATTTTCTTACTCTAGCTAAAGAAACTATCTCTTCGTGTCATTGCCAGATTTAGAATGATCCACCCAAATGAGTAATTTTAATTCCAGAAATCAGGACAAATCCCAAAGATTTAATATACTCAAGTGAATTATTGTATGTCAAAAGAACAGTAAAGGTGAAAGGCAGCTATAAATTAGATTCTATGTGTAATCTTACTGCAGTTCTTAGTGTAAGTTATCTGCTTTCTGATTCATCTAAATTTAAATTAATGCTTTCAGAGAGCTTTCTTTTTACAGAAAGGAAAAGCTACACTAACGCACTAGTGACTGGGTTATGTTAGAAAATAAACTGAGCCAAGCATAGTGGCACATACTTATAATCTTAGCACTCATAAGCTGAGGCAGGATGATGCTAAATTTAAGGTCAGCCTGTCTATACATCCTGTCTCAATAAAATAAGAAAATAAATAAAATAAAACAATAGGCCTACAGATGCAGGTCAGTGGTAGAACAGTTGCTTAGCATATACTTTTCGTAAACCTCAAAAAGAAAGATGAACAAGATGTTTAACTATACATAAAAATATATTACAATACTCAGAATGCATTCTCTATTTTAATAAGGAAAAAACACTCTCAGTATATATTCATAATAATTCTTTTTGCCCCAAAATGAACCATTTATATTAGAAATTCAAAATTCTCTTGTTATTGATATATAATTAAAAATTATATTCTAATAATGAAAAAAAATCACTCTGAAGGAGTTAGTTTAACATGTGGAAAGTATGCTCTGCTGAAGAGAAATCTAATTTCTAGACCTCATTCTACAATTAACCAATGATAGGATTTTTGGCAAATCATCAAACTTTCAGGGGGTCTTGGCTTTTGTGATAAAGTGAGATCTTGGACATCTCTCAAAAAATGAGGTCTACAGTCCTTTTATAAATTATTGCTATGATACTTGAACCAAGTTGACAGAAGCCATAGTTAAGTCTGAGTTAAGCAAAGTCAAACTAGTTTCTCTCTCTCTTTTTAAGGTCTGAGCAACTTACAACGATCTAAAAAGCTGTCTATTAGTGATATGTTATATAAGTTATTAAAGTTCCTAGTGTATACAATGCCTTTTATAATTCAATATAATAAAAAAATGTTTGAGCTAAACTTTAACTTTTGTTTCAGTGTAAGTCATAACCTGTACTATATGTTTTCTAATAAAAACACTTACTAGCCTACTAACTAAACCAAAAATCCCTTTTTTATTTGGGGAGGTTGAACAAAGACGAAAGGACCAGACCAACAGTTCTAAATACAAACGATAATTGGTCTATTGTCAAGGCAGGGAGAACTTAAAGTTCATTTCTGCGGACAGGGACCTAAAAATATTGTTTTCAGGGATTTAAAAGCACATTCTTTTTTATTATTTATTATTTATTAAATTGTGCGTGTATGCGTGTGTATGCGCGTGTGTGTATGTATGTGTGTGTATAGAACCACGGAAGAATTCGGGAACCACCATGGACGCCTCCACCTCCTCCTTGTTTACTCTGCTCCGGGATTCACAGGCTCCGCCCTACCAGGACCAGAAACGCAGGCGGCCCCTGCTTCCGCCCGGTGTCTATACGTGGGTCTAGGAACCAAACTCAGGACCTTTCGCCTGCAAGGCAGAGGCTTAACCCCTGAGCCACTTCTCCAGCCCCTTAAAAGGGGCTTTCAGTAATAAATTTAGGAACAGGCCTTATAGAAAAGCTGATCTATAAAAGAAATTTCTGTATTGCAAGTAAAGACTTCAGTAAATGAGCAGAATCAATTAAAAATTAAAATGTATTTCAAACTGCAACTCATGAAAGTTGCTGGTGAACTCTAGTTATGTCAGTAATATGTTTATAACATAAAATATTTAAGTTAAGTTTAAAAAGGACTGAAAAGGAAAATGTCAAAAAATGTAGTAACAACTCTCCTAAAAACGACACTGACATTTTTCAAGAAATTACTGGATTTTTTTTAGTCAACTTTTTAAAAAAAAGTAAAATAATCTCAGTTTAAATTTCAATAAACTTGGACAGAGAAGAAAGGGCGGAGGGTAAGGAGCCTGCTTGCAACCTGGCAACCTGGGATGGATCCCCAGAAGCCCACGCGGTGGAAGGAGAGAGACGAATGACTTCTAAAAACTGTGCTTTGATCCTCAACTTTGCCTTGAGCCTCTCTCCCTCCCTTTCAAATAAACAAACATATAAATAAGAGATATATGTATATATAAATCTCAGTAAACTTCTAGTAATGTTGTATGGAGAAACTTAAGAATTATTAATTTTAAATAAAACTGCAAATTATACTCAAACGCTTACGTTGATACACACAGAAAATTTATCAACAGTAACTGATACCACCATGACAAAGTGTCACTCCACAGATGCTGGTGGCACCGGGACATTAAAGAATAAAGATTGTCAAGACACAGAGGAACTATTAGCTTGTTTGAGTTGAATCTGTTTTGACAATACACTTATTCAAAGAACATCAGAAGGCTCGACACATCAGAAAACAAGAGTTTAAATGCAGCCTGCAATTACAATTATTTATAATTAACGGTCAGGTTTTACAAAACAGGTTGCAAATTCTGGGATACAAAAATCATTTCCAACTGCTTTATGACATTAAGAGAACGACTTGCTGTGATTCTCCAGTGGCTGTCGCTTTTATTGCTCTATAGGAAAAACTTCAACTTCTGTCCTTACAAATATAGACCAAACATAAGGAATAACTTTCACCCGAAATGTTCCAAGAATCAACCCCCCCAAAAAAAGTGCTCAGGGGAATAGGATATATGCTCCCCCACGGCTTGTCTTCTTGTGACTTACTTTGTTTTCACTTTAGTAAAATGAATGGTTTAGTCTCCCAAGGACTTAAAACAAGGATAACATGGCACAGTGAGCAATTAAATATTTATTAACCTTATATTATTTAAAGGATGTTTTAAAGTCACACATTTTGGGCTCATTTAATTGTCTTCTTAAATTTTCTGTGTGATTTTTTTTTTAAATTTTGAGATCAGTGAAACGAATACTCTGCCTTTAGAGTATTCACTAAGTAAAAATCGTTAGATGAAAAATTATAATAAAATTAGAATCTCAAACTAGACTTCTCTTACTACATTTACTGTCTGTCTTAGCTACTGCCTCCTACCACTGAGTAGTATGTGCTCAGAGAAACTAAACTATTGGTTATAAATAGTCTGTGAAACATACTATTATTTTACTATGGAAAAGGCTCTCAAAGAACTACCAGTTAGAGTCTAAATAACTGAAAGCAAAACCAAACACTGGCTTATTTATCAAAAAAGATATATAGAAATAATAAAAGCAGTGTTTGAATTTAATTTCACTTATTGTAAGGTGGCCTGCATTGGTCCCACGTATAAGTAGATCTAGTTATATATTTAATAAATCAAACAAAAAATGAAATTGTTGGGAATCAGTGAGATAGCTCAGAGAGCCGTGGTGTTTGGGAGCACATCTGGTGGCCTGAGTGAGGTCCCAGGAGCCCACAAAATGGAGAGAGCTGACTTCTGATAGGGGAACTGTCCCCCGCCTTCCACGTGCACATCATGGCACACATGCACCCCCAATAAAATGTTAAATTGCTAAATTCTATTCACTTTTGATAATGTAGGTAAAATTAATGGATAACTTCTAAAAAGGTTAACTTACCTAGCATCACAGCACTTTCTAAAGAAAATTGAAAATTTACTTAGAGGACTTTAAAAATGAAAGAAAAACTTCTCCAGAAATATGTATTTACTGGAAATAGGTATATATTAATTAAATGAGCAGTATGGTGAAGAAGTTAATTTTCACAGTTGACCACATCATGAATTACATTTTAAAATAACTTGTATGTCTTCCTAATTAAAATATGCCTTGAATATTTACACTTATATTTATAAAAGGTTTCCTATCCAGTATTAATTTGATTTTTTTCCTAATGACACACTCGGTAGCTATTTGATGTTATTTCTGAGGAGACAGAGTCTGATGGAGGGAATGTGAACAGTTTAAGTTCAAAGTTCTCAGTCAAAGCAACTCAGATTTGACAATGATAAAGCTTCCTATTATATGGAGGATCTGAAGGCTTAGAATAAATGATTGTGTTACTTTCTAACAATATAAAATTATTAAGATATACCTATACCTCTCAACCAATATATTTGATTCTGTCATCAGCAACTTGTCCAGGTTGTTTGAGTGGCTTTGTCTTTATAAATTTATTAAGGTGAAACTGTCTGCTTCTTAGGTAACATCAGTTACTTAAAAAAAATAAATAAATAAAAATAAAAACCCAAAACAAAATATGAAATTTAAATGGCTTCCAGGTTTTCTAAATAGATTGAAGAATGGAAATTAAGAAAAAGTGGTGCTGTGTATGTTTTTGCTACCAGCATAACTGAGGTGTATTAAAATTTCCACTTACTTCGTAATCTCAGTAATAGACAAGGAGAAACAAGGGAGTGAAAAAGTCAGTCATGCAGACTGACGCTGGGTCTTACTAATCTTAGTGTTGCTTCCACTGCTTTGTAACTATGTAAATTTGGCTAACAGACTTTCTTCCTAATCATAACTATGATTATGGGTTGAAAATAATATGTAAATAGGGCTAAAATTTTTAAAGAAACACAAGGTGGTGGCTGCAATCAAAGAAAATGAACTCTTCCCAACTTGCTTGTTGCTGGTGCTGGTGCAGCTTGCAGCAGGGCAAGAGCGAGCGCAATGCCAGACCCTTACCTGCGTACATGTGGTACGTGAGCCTCTCGATAAGTTTGATGACGGTTCCTGCTTTGATAATTGGAATCCCGGCCTTAGGCTGCACATTCTCTTCAAACAGGATATTCTCCTCAGAGTCAGGTTCTGCAAACCTATACACGTCGGCACTCGGCAGCCTCATCTGCTCCTCCTTCTCCTCCTGCAGCATTGTCACATCAAGCATCCTTTCCAGTGTACTCCGATACTGTAAAGATATCAGTGCTGCCATCCAATTGTTTTTCTCTTCAGCTGACTTGGCAGAAAATATAACACTGTTTTCATCTTTTAGAATTATTTCAAAGGCATGTTTGTATTCACTGGTGTCATCTTTATCATTAATTTGTACCTTTCGCATAAAAAACTTTTCTTTAAGACGATACTCTGCATTGCTAGCACCAGGAAGTCTTGGCTGCCCATGATTTGATTTACAACAAATCATTAAGCCATCAAAGAGAAATATGTGTCTCTCATGTTTGGCTCCTACACGTGTAAGAGTTCCTTCCATTATAAACTCATTGCAACACTGTCCGATGTCTTTTCCTTCCCAACCATCAATATTCTTCTGAATCTCGTTCATTTTCTTGATTGCTAGTTGCTTCCCCTTCATTTGCTGGCTGTAAAACCGACATGCAGATTCACTGGGATAAAGGAAAAGACACTGACTAAGAATCCAGAGCTCAGGTAAATAAGACAAAGGGCAAAAGTACATCTTAATAATGTACTGATAGGACACTTACTAATTCCTTAATATATTAGTATTATACAATTATATAACTTTGGAAATTAAAGAACACAAATTTTTTTTCAGAGTTCTAAAATAAACAATGACTACTAGTAAATTCAACTCTATAAATCAGCTACAGAATGATTATTTCTACCTTGGATACTACGTATTTAGAATGACAAATATTAAAAAGTAGCCTAATGTAATTAAAAGGAGAAGAAAATAAATTACTCAGAAGCATTTAAATAGACAAGACCCAAAGCTAAAAACAAATAGCACATATTACAATTAGGACAGTGGAAGAAATGTTATCCGAATTAATGCCTCAAGTTACATAATCCCTAAAATAAACAGCACTACGAACTCCACTTGGACAGAACAATGATGCCGACATAAATCTACCCGACATGTCCTGCTCTGCCTCTTCTTGAGCTTACCAGCTGATTCTCAGGAGGTCTTGTCTGGGCGTACGCAAGGAACAAGGAAAACGCACAAGTATGAAAGATTTTTCAAACAATAACAAATTCTCTTGGCTTTGATGTCACTTCCTCTGAAAGACCAAGCTTGTCACTAAAACTATTTTCTTCATTGTTTACTTGAGGAGGGACTAGGATTCATACTACAACATTCAGGGTGAAAAGGAAGGTACTTTAAAAGTGAGAATATTCACCTCAGTCTTCGTTTCGCAAGACTTTTAGAACATATTTTTTCCATACCACTTTGAACATTAAGTAAAGCTGTTATTGCTTGTTTCAAACATTCCTTATCTTCTTGATCTTCACTCTTTTCTTCTAACTGCTGTAAAGTTAAAAAAAAAATAAGCTAGATCTGAACCACAGGAGTTTTGGACAATAACCCTATTTTATTTAAGGATAAATGTAACAGTCTTTCAAGTGTTTCTACCATGATAACTTAAAATGTGTTACCTATTATCTTAAGAAGAGTTTTTCTGGGCTGGAAACAGCTCACTTGATGGATTACTTGCCTACCATTCACAAACGCCCTGGGTTCCATTCCAGGACCATAAACCCAGTGTGGGTACATGCATACAACACTCAGGAGGTGGATACAGAAGGGTCAGAGTTCAAGATCATCCTCAGCCTCATATTCACTTTAAAACCTCATACACAACTTAAGTTCTGTCTCAAAGGAAAAAAAAAAGTGTTTTCTTAGCCATATCTGTAATTCTACACTTGCTAGTAGAGGTAAGCAAAACTTGAGTATGAGGCCAGAACCTGCATAGCCAGAACCCGTTCTTTGTGTATTACTATCTGTAGTAACTTATAAGTTTTTCAAGTGGAAAACAAGAGCAATATTAAAACAAACAAACAAACAAAGTCAGTCTCTTGTAAGGAAGCAATGTGTAGTTTTTCTCTATCATTGAAAAGAAGCAAAAGGCATAGGCTGTGTTTAACTATCATAGGACACAGGTCTATACCAATGACCACAACAGGGTGCTGTGATCATAAGGAGGAAGAGGATGCAATATAGTTGAGAGGAACTGCAAACACGAACCTATGATAAAAATTTTTTTGAGATGGGGTGCCGCCAAGTTCAAGCCACAGGGAAAGCTGGAGCGCAGCCACGTGCCACTGCACCTATCTCCAAGGTAAAATAAAAAAAAGCCTGCTGTGCCTTCTTTGGAGGGTGACATTAAAAGTCAAAACACTTTGTAAATGGCAACACATACTTGATATGTAAGTTGTTTCTCTGGAATTTATGGGAACAGCTTCAAGTCAGGACACACACACATACACACACACTTGAACCATAGATGTTTCTTAATGGCAAATGCCAAAATATGCCAGGAAGAAAGCTTGTACTTAACAAGAACTAAGTCAATGACAACTAGCAGTCACAGATACAAGGACGGTGCCCCAGGTCAAGGAAGCAGTTAACAGCGGAACGAAGGACAGTTTCAGTAGCTCAGTAACCTAAATCTGTTGTAGCCACCAAAAGAGAAGAATTTATGCTTCTGAAAGACATTACTTAAAGGTCAGCATATATTGCTTCAACTGATATAGACAGATAGACAGACAGACAGACAAACACACTAAAAAGCCTTTTGTAAAAAAGCATCAGGTAACACTGAAAATTGGTATAGTTTTAAAAAAACTACTATACATGTTAAAAGCAATTTAATGAAAATATCACTTTAAAATAACTACTTTACTGAGAATTTAGTACCTCAAAAATTCCAGAAACATTCAAGTCCTAAGATATAGGGTAAATGGCATTAACAGGCACCAGAATATTGAACACTTGATATTCTGTCATTGAGATCTTTTGCATTACTAATTCAGCACTTATATTTATTGTCATATAAAATTCTATTGCAAAGAATATAAAAAGAAAAATTTGTTTCAAGATACACTGATTTTCTATTCCAAAAATGTTTCAAGTTTCAGAATCATTTAATATTTAATTATAGCATTTTGCATATGGAATCTACTGATAGCTGAAGAATACTGTTCATGTTTCTCATGTGGGTACGTGTGTGTGTCGATGTTGCCCCCAAGCTTTCTGCTCTGCGGTAACTTACTGTAGGACACAGGCCCTGCTCCCTCGACGTTTCGCACGGGTGCTGGAGATGAGCCCTAGGCTTTTGTGCAAGCACTTCGGCCACTGACCATCTCCTCAGCTCCATGCTAATGTTTTTAAAACCACAAACCCATGTTTAGGGTTTTTCCTCATTTTATTCTTGGCTCCCCCCACCCCCAGAGCTCTCATCATCATGAAGCTCAAGCTCTTTCCTCCACCTCCTGAGTGCTGGGATTATCAGCAGGAATCACTATGCCTAATTTATATGGTACAGAGGATCAACCCAGGGCCTCGTGATTTCCAGTTAAAATTCTAAGTGAGAAGCAGAATTTCACCAGATTAATAGGGAAGAAAGGAAAACAGACTTGGCATATCCAGAACTGCTGAAGTACATGGGGAATGAAGTACATGCTTGCACACACACTGAAAGATGAAACCAGAAGTAACAACAATGAGGTGGAAGCGGTTAGACATCCACTACAGGTGCCAGGCCACCGTCTGCTCTTTTCAATTTGGAGTTCCCAGGAGGTACCGGGACCACGTAAGACTACTGTGTCCAAGCAAGAAATGCTAAGGTAGTTCCACAACAGGTTGAATCCAGAGTCATTACTGCTGTGAAATCTCGAGCTCTGCCAGTAAGGGAAAGAGAACCGAAGATGGTGTGATGGTTTTTGCTGCGGAGGCCTAACCTGACAAAGACAGACAGGGAACAGAGGACAAAGCAGAGATCTGGGCAGGCAGGAGATGGGGCGTCATGAAAGAAGGAAGCGAAATGTTAGAAATCTACAGGCTAGAACAGGTCTCTAGTAACGATAAGGTTATGTTCCTTATTACGCATGAAATAACTTCTACACACCTTATCTTGAGTAGTAATGTTAACTACTCAGTAAGATAAGGAAACCACAGCTCAAACAGGTGAAGTGACTTGTTTCTGGCCCACAGCTAACATACTCAAAGATTTCTGATAAACTCTGAAAAGTCACTCCACACACACATAAATTGTGACTAGTTGCCAACTGTCCCTGATGTAGTTTTACTGCCTTCAATTACTGCAATTTCATGCAATTGATATTCATTTCAGAATTAGCAAGTATAAACTGACATGGAGTGACAGCAATTCCCAAAAGGGAAAAGAATTAAAAAAAAAAAAAGAATAGGAAGCATCTTGTGGTTAGGAAAGAACTAAAAGGTTTTTTGGGCTATCAGAAGGTAAAAACATCCATAATAATTTCCTTGAGCAATATCCACAAAGGCATTACACTGGAAGGGCTCTGCTTCATGTTATAATAACTTGGGAAATCTTAGATGGTTTTACTGTACAATTTTGCAAAGCTTTCAATAATGACCACCTTCCATTTATTTAGATTATTTCATAGGGGAAGCATCTCAGAAAATACACTTTGGGGTGTGGAAAATCATATGCAGGACAGAAAACTATTTAATTAGTCCACTGATTATTTACTCTTTTGTATCCCATGACCCTATTTTGCAATGTAATTTAGGCATTAATATGAATCAGAGATATGCATGCCTAAATTAGAAAACTGAAATCCTGCATCATTCACTGATAATTCTACTACCCCCGTTATATATTAGAAATTTTTTAAAAGATTTTTTTAATTTATTCAATTGTGAGTGTGCGTGCGTGTGCGTGTGTGTAGAACCATGGGCGAATTCGGGAACCACCATGGACCGCCTCCACCTCCTCCTTGTTTACTCTGCCCCTGGATTCACAGGCTCTGCCCTACCAGAACCAGAAATGCAGGCCGCCCCCACTTCCGCCCGTCGTCTATACTTGGGGTTTAGGATCCGAACTCAGGACCTTCCGCTTGCAAGGCAGAGGCTTAACCCCTGAGCCACCTCTCCAGCTTCTTAGAAATGTTTTTACATTACTAATTTTTGGGTGTGTGTGCGTGTGTTATGTGTGGGCATCTATGGAGACCTCAGAACAACTGGGATTAAAGTCAAGTTGCCAGACTTGTGAAGGCACCTTGCCAACCCAAGTTCAGAAATCGTAATTGCCAGTGTTAATGAAAATTCCCCCCTCTCATTTTTTGAGACATGTTCTCACCATAGCCCAGACTTACTCAAAACTTGCTATGTAGCCAAGGGTGACCTTGAACTTTCAGAAATTAATCTGCCTCAATCTCTGGTATTTCAGGCTTGAACTGCCATGTAGCCTTTTTTTGTTTCTGAGACAATGTCTTAATCTGGCCCACAGTGGCCTTGAAGTCACAACAACCCTACTACTTCTGCCTTGTGACTGTTGATACTACAAATAGGAACAGCCTTGCCCAGCTTGACTTCTATTACAATGATGAGGTTTATAGTCTTCTGAACCTTCACCAAAGCTTCTTTCTCTTATTTATAAATTAATAGTCCCTTCTCAGTTGGAACAGTCTTACTATGAGGCAGAAAGAGAGAACTGACAGATGGGATGGAAGTGCAGAGTAAGAACTGTTCCAGTTCACTTGTTCCATTCGTTCAGTGAGTCATGAGAGAGGCTATGTCATCACCTCTTTCCATGCACTAAAAACCTAATCACTATTACACAATTTTAATATTAAACAGAAACTAATGAGATCCCCAAATGAAGACCTGGATGCATATTTCCAGGTTTTCAAAGAATCACCTACATATAAACAAAGGGCACAAAATTTAAGAGCGCTGTAACTCACTACATTGTAAAACTGGGTTCAGACTAATGCATGTAGATGCTCACATAATAATTTACAAGTGAAATAGCCAAAAACCACTCATCACATTGAGCATCTTGTAAGCACTCCCCAGTGCGGGTTTTCTTACCTTCAGAAGTTCAAAGTAATGTAGGCAGTGGTACACAGGGGCCAGAAGCAGCCGAGGTAAAACATACTGAACGGCTTCTTTGAAACCTTCGCCTATTGACTAGAAAATAATTTTATTTTTTAAAAAGTTTACTTTTCTGACATTGTACATCTTGACTTAAAAATTACTGTTAATTACTGTACCTAAAATTACTGTACCTGCAAATAAAGTGCTGCCCCAGGCTTTGATAGCTGACTAAGGAAACGATCATGAAAACCAGGTCGTAAAATATCTCGAGCATATGATTCATATGGATCAAATGCCAGTTCCTAAAAAAGAAAGAAAGAAAGAAAGAAAGAAAGAAAGAAAGAAAGAAAGAAAGAAAGAAAGAAAGAAAGAAAGAAAGAAAAGCATAAATAATCTTTCTCCAAGGTAAGACATAAATACCCTACCCCCATTAAGTCCAAGGTTGAGTTATGAGCCTGTCTATGCAATACAACTATACATTTCTCTAGCCTCCAAATAAAAATTAAATAGCTTTAGTTATAATTTGATTCTCAAGTAAGAAAAGTAATAAATTCTTTCTTATGAGTTATGGATCCTTGAGTGCTACACGCTCCTCATGAAGGATTTCAGTGGAGAGAGTTCTAAGAGTGGTTGACTTTGTTCTAGAAACGCTCAACTTGAGCAACAACTGCGGACATCATCAACTAGGTAAGGCGTGAGCATTCAGAATGTGGATATCAGGTAGGCTCTACTTTTTCTTTTTTTGAGAGGGGGTTTACTTTCTTATTCTGTAAATAAATCATCAGTAACAGTTTCTATTATCTAAAAATCACTGTTACAGTTTACAAAATAAACAATAACAATACAATCTACAAAAAGTTTACTAAATCACCAATTATCAATAAACTAAATTTTTGTAGCTAGATCAAAAGAGATATGATTACTGAAGAAATGTAAGAATACTAACTCTAGCAATAACAGAACCTTTCCTGTTATCTGCCCAGCTCCCTGGGCCAGGTATAAATCTCACGGGAAAATGGTGCTCTAGATTCTAGCAAGGATTTCTAGCAAGTAATTCTAGAAAGAGGAAGAATATGGCAGTAAAAGAAAGACAGTACAACTGACTTTCATGTGTTAACTACTCTTAATACTGTTTTCCAACAACTTTTTAATGAAGATTTAATAATAATAACACCAGATCAGAGATTACAAGACTGGTATTCTTGCTACTATGAAATGCAGTATGGCACTTAAACTTCTGTTCTGCTGGACTCTTACAGCAGAATCCTGGTTCGTTTCTTAATGTTAACACAAGATTGTTCAACCAGAAATTATTTATAATATAGTACCATAAATTGCAATTCATTGTGTATCTTAAAGAAAAGGATAGTACAGTTTTGATGACAACATGAAGACAAGAATAAACAAAGTGGATGGGAAAGAGAAAGATTTAGACCCTGCATGCTGGGCTTCTTCGAACTGCTAGAAATGAGCATATGCAATCCACGTGGCATCTTCCTCACCTTTTGGGGAGACCCAATGCATTACAAAATTTTTACTGTAACTACAGACAAAAGAAACTTTACAAAAAGAAAGGCTTCACGGTGTACTGGTTAAAAAACAGACTTTCAAGTTAAAAAGACCTAGGTTCTAATTCTTATTTCACTATTTATTAGCTGTGTTTCCTCACTGGGAAACGTGGCTAATGCCCATTTCACAGATACCACCTGGAAAGTGATTACACTGTCTTACACATATTAAACACTGGCTAAAAAGGAGCTGGTATTACAGTATATAGCTAGTGAACAGGAAATCTCAAGAGAGTTTGAGTGGCTAATTAACCAGGAATCCAAATTCTCAGGTCATTTTATTCTTGAAACCAAGTATGTAGAATGACACTTACATCCAAGAACCAGCAATGACCTAATAAACAACTGTTTGTTTTGAGACAGGGCCTCGCATGGACCAGACTGGCCTCGGACTCACTAAACAGCCCAAGAGGCCTAAAGCTGGCCTTTTGCCTCCACCTTCTAAGTGTCACAACGCCCAACAGTAACTGACTTTTATAATTAATTCACTGGTCAATACTGTAACACAAGATTCACAAAATATGTAAAATTTAATTATCAATATATGTTTTAAAATATCACAAGAAAATACAAAGAACAGCCCAACCAAATTATAGCCACATCCTGCCTGTTAGAAAAAAGCTCAACATTTCATAGTCTGTGCACTGGAGTCTTAGTAAGAGGAACGAGAACATGTGGATGCAAGCGGCTCTCCTGGTGTCTCTCGGGGTCTCACAGGTCCTCACTATTCTATACTTGAATTTTACCATTATCATGTATATTTATACAGAAATTATTACTGCACTAATAAACAAGGCAATATTTTAATTTATACAGTTTCACACATCACATAAATAGTATATTCTTCTACATGTTGTTTTTTAGTCGGTCATATCCAAGAGTTATTCACTGTTCCTTCCAGCTTGTTTTACAACTCTGCAAATTCTTTCTAATGTATGACTTTTCTTTAACCCATTCTCCGCTGGAGACTATTTAGATTATATCCCATTTTTCACAATCATAAACAATTCTGTAGTTAACACACAGCATATGCACTGGTTATGTACACATCTCTGAATATTTTCAAAAGCATATAAACGAGGAAGAATTTGTACCAACCTATCTCCAACAACTTGCCAGCTGGTCACTTTGCTGCCCCCATCTGGCAATACTAAAGAATGCTTTAACAACCTTGGCAAGCAGTCATCTCTTACACAAAATCATTTCATTTCCTTTGGACATGGCGTTGCTGGAGTATATATAGTTCTATTTTTAGTTTTCTGGGGAACCTCCATATTTTACTAATTTACATTTTCACCAATGTGGAAAAGAAGTTTTTTCACTTTTATAAGAGTGTTATCACTTTGATAATAGGCACTCTAACTGGAGTGAGGTCATGACTCCATTAGAGTTTTGATTTACATTTCTCTAATGATTAGCAGTTTTCAGCATTTTCATATACACATTGACCAATTGTACATCTTCTTTTGGGAAAAGTGTAACATCTAATGCCATATTTTATGTTAGAGATTTAAAGTTCCTTCTATATTGTGGATATTAACCCCTATAGTTGACAAATATTTTCTCCCATTTGTCTGTTTTTGTTTAGATTTCCTACCCTTTACGTATTCTAAACAACCTAGTTCATTCCAATGTTCTGAGGCGTCTCCCCATGCTTCCTTCTGGTAGCGTTATGGCTTTACATCTTATACATGCATCCATTTTCAGCTGACTTTTGTAGATGGTGAAAGATGTAAGTCCAGTTCACTTTTCTATTAGTTATTATTCCTTTTTCTCAGCATCATTTATTGAAGACTATCTTCCCTCCGGTGTGTGTTCTTGGCACCTTTGTCAAAGATTAGTTAGCTATGGATGAATGTATTTACCTCTGCATCCTACATTATGTTCTTATTGGCCTATGTGTTTCTAGGCCAGCTCTGACACGCTAGGAAGGGCCTCTACCAGTGAGCTGCATCCCTAACCTCCAGTAGTATATACTTTGAAGTCTGGTAAGTGTTGTAAGTCTTGATTTTGCTCTTTTAGCTCAAGATTGCTTTGAATAAGGGCAAAAAATTGGATAAATATGATCAAACTACATTATATACTGGTAGGAAAACATCATAATGAAACACATTATCTGGACAATATATACTAGTAAGCAAAGGAAAAAGTTTTGAAATATTACTTTTTTCCCTATACATTCCATACAAATTTTAAGATTTTTTCTATAAAGAAAGTCACTAGCATTCTGATGCAGATTGTGATGATCTTTAAATACTTTGGGTAGTATGGGCATTCTTATTGATCTAATTAATTTTTTGATCTGTCAAGAAATCTTTGTGAATAACAGAAGCCATGAAATAAATTTTAATAGATTTAATAATATCTATTCATAGTTCTTAGTAGAGACAAAAGTTTTAAGTGCTAGGTATGGTGGTGCAATCTGTTATCTTGGCATGAAAGAGGTAGAGGCAAGAGACCAGGAGTTCAAGGCTAACTTCAGTTATATAGTGATATATATTCGCATATATGTATATATATTCATATATTCATATATGTATTCATATATATGTATATACGAGGCCAACCTGGGCTACTATACCTCAGAAAGAAATAATAGAATAATTTTATTGGCATATATTTATTCCACCCAGTGGTTAATTTTGTAAAGATGTTTTCATACAAGTATGTCATATACTTTGACCATAGTACCCAACCAATCACCTCTGATTTTTTGTTTTGTTTTATGTGGTACTGGGATTGAATTTAGGCAATGACCTCACATATGCTAAGCAAGCACTCTATCAATAGACTTTTTATTTTATTTTTTGACTCAGCCTCATACAGCTTATGCTGGCCTTGAATTCAAATCACTATCTACCACAAGTTGGCATTAAACTCCTAATCCTCCTGCTTCCAACTCTGGAGTGCTACACCTGGCTCAGAACACATGAAGTTTTGACTTTTGTTCTTTCCCTACTGATTGTAGTGTCTGTGTCATGCATAGGGAGAATATACATTCTCTTCTGCTGCTTGTCTATGATGTACTAACATTACCATCTTACCTGTAATCTAAATAGGTAATGGAGCAAGTCACCTTAGGTAGTACCTCTTCTTCCAAACTGATTCCATTGGCTTTATTCTGCTGAAGGGACCTGAGGAGTCCAAGGCAGGGTGTTGCACTGCAGACTGACCAGAATATGCACAACAGCTCAGAGTGGCTCCAGGTTCTGGGCAGCTGGGGGGCAGGCATACACCACCACATCCAGCCCCATCCCTTCACTCGTACACGTCCGTTAATACTGGGTTTGTAAGTTACTCTGGGGACTAAACCTGATTGGAGTATTGCGTGTTCCCATACATAAACATAATCTAGTGAGCATTTTCACCTATTCAAATATTCCTTACAACCCCAAGTATTTTATGATTTTTCTTAATGAAAGGCGTGTACAATTTTAGTAACTATTTTATTAAATACCTGATAGTGAATTATGCCTTTTGCATTTAATATTATGTATTTTATGGACTGTAACTCTAGATGGTAATGTTGATTTTTTTTCTCTAGCCAATAAAATGAACTTGCTAGTTGTTTTAACAATATAATGTCTTGGATTTGCTACACATTGACTGCAAATAGTACTCTGCCTTATTCTTTTTCTATCATTTTGCTTAGGTAGCACCAGTAAGAGAAGGCCAAATAGAAGTAGTGACAGTATTCTTTTCCAGTTTCTGAATTCTCTTATAAGCTATAAATACTTTCCTTCCTTTCCTTCACCGCCCCTCTCCCCCCATCCCTCTCTGTTTTTAAGACAGGGTCTCACACAGCCTTAGGCTGACACTTGCTGTGTAGCTTAGGATGATCTTGAATTTCTGATTCATTATAAGCTTACAGATGGGCATCATCGCACCCAGTATAAGTATTGCTGGGGATCAAAGTCAGGACTTAACAAGTGAGCTACATCTCCAGCCATTCTCAACACTTAACAATAAAAAATGAATAAAAACACAGCCAGAGCTAGAAACTTCAGAATGAAAACCAATGATAACTCATTAAAACTAACACATACATTAGCATTTGGAATACTCAAGATCGTTACCAGACTTCCCATGGCATTATATCTGAATTACCTAGGCCCTGGATCTCATTTCCTAGTATTGCAGTCTTTCAATTCTAGATAATAAAATGGTTATAACATTTCAGTTTACTGTGTTAGTTGAGTACTTTAGGTAGGTTATCTTAATTTTCACACACATAAAAATCTTCACTCCTGCTATCACTGTAATCCTTACTTTACAAATGCATACAGGTTTAGGGAAGTGAAAGAAACCACCTGCCCAAAGCCTCACGATGATAAACATCAGCGCTTCGAGTAGCAACTACAAGCAGTGTGACCCCACATCCTAGCTCTTCATTAATTTGCTAACTTTTATTTAGTGTTTCTGAGAAAGATTTTACAGTAAGAACTGCATGTCTTTCCTCTGTGGAATATGATGTTATACAACCAGATACCACTTTTCAATGTTATAACAGAAACAAATGCTGATAATGACCCAATGAGAAAGGGAGCAGTAACAGCTACGTATTCAGCAGTCAGTATTCACTATGTGCACTGGAAATAGGTATTAGGATCCCCAAGTATACAAGTAGAGGCGTCTATAAGACACTTACCTCTGCCAAGTCTTCAAAACAGCTTCCTACTAATGGATGGGGACTGCCTTCATCTGTCATTTCTACAGTGTCTTCTATATGGCCCAGTAACTTCACACTAAGTTCATGTATATCAACTATACGACTAAATATGTTTTCTACATCCTATAGAGAAGGGGGAGGAAAACACATCAACTCAGTTGTGTTTATACTAATAGATAACTTTTGAGTTAATAAAGTTGTGTTATAATTATAAAGTTTAACACAGACATGTTAAGAAATTTCAATGACCTACAAAAATAAATCACTGGCAATTCGAGAATTCCTTTAGCAGGACTATACAATTTACAAACACGTTTCTGTGCTAGAGGTTGTCAAACTTTCTGGTTTTTGGATTTCTCTCTACTCTTTTTTGTCTTCTTATATGTGTTTGATTGTGTCTGGGTGCACATGTATGTTCAGGTACATGTACATGTGGAAGCCTGAGCTCAGTATCAGGAATCATCCTCCACTGCTCTTCCATCTAACTCTTTTGAAGCAGGATCTCTATTCAGACCCAGCGCTTGCAAACAGGGAGTCTCGCTAACCAGTTTGCTCTGGGGATCCTCTCTCTCCATCTTCTGAGCACTGAGATCACGGGCAGGGTGCTATACCCCTGGCACTTATGTGGGTTCTAAGGACTCAAACTCCAGTCCTCAGAGTTTGTATAGAAAGTGCTTTAAGCACTCAGCCATCTCCCCAGCCATTAATCATACTGTTACGATACAGAAGCCTCTAAAAAGCTTTTATTTATATTTATCAATATTTACCACATTAGAAGCTAAACCAATTTCTAAAATAGCTAATTCATTTAAAAACAACAATATTTTAACAATTAAAATTTTTATGAAGAACAACTATTTTTCTAAAATTAAAAAACGAAACATATAGAGCTGGTAACAGTGGGTAAGAAAAGGCACTAATGACATAAGTTCAATTCCTGAAACCCATAAGGTAGGAGAGAACAATAAGCTCTCCTCTGATCCCCACACACTTGTTTTGGCACATGCGCACGTGCGACACACACGATATAAAAAAATAGCAGAAAAATGATAGTTTTTTGCTTTTTTGTATCATGCAAATCCCTGTGAGGATCTTGGTGTTTCTGTGTTAAATATGGTATGAACAATATTGGTTTAAGTACATGAAGAAAACAGTTTTACACAAATATACAATGGAATAATGAAGAAATATTCTAACAGCACATTCAAATAACTCGGATACTGTTTTGCTTTCTATATAATTTTGACATAGTTTTTCTATTTAGACATAATTCACATATTACAAAAATAACTGGTTGTCTGGGAATGTGGTTAGGTTGATGCAGATGGAATACAAGGAAATAAAAAGCAAGAAATGTGTGTGTGGTCACTAGAAAGAGTAACTGCAAAATTTCACCAAAAAGAACATTTGAAGGTAGTCCTCATTTTTGAGGTATTGCTACATGTGCGCCCTGGTATATGGGCATCTGCGCTCACACACATCTCATCAAAAGTACATCTAAAGTATGTATATAAGCCATAAGCACTCTGTGAAATATATTTACCACTCAACAGCTTTAAATAGAGTTGTACAATCATTACCCCCCCCAAAAAAAAACCTTAAACCCATTAACAATTGTTCTACATTCTTCTTTTTTTTGTTGTAGTTATTTTTTTTGCTGTTCCTGGAAACTAATATTCTACTTTCTACCTTTATGTATTTGCCTATTCTGGACATTTCATACAGTTTATCCCTTTATTGTACTACATTAGAATTTAATGATGGTTTATTGTTGCTTATAATGTGGAATCTTAAATCATATCAATTTTGAACTGCTACATTAAAATACACTGGTTATTATTTGATGTGTCAGTGACTTTACTCTGTCAAATCAACTTTGAGATGTTGTTCATATACAGTAAGATATGCCTACTTTAAATGTCCCGTTTGGTATGATTCGACGTAGTTATTAAACCCCATCATGGTCATGATTCACATTTTTTTGGTGGGGGTGCCTTAAAGTTTCCTTGGGCCAGCAAGATGGCCCGTGACCTCCACATGTGCACAAACACACACACCTGCTTCCTTATGCCTAATCTTCATCAGTCCTCATCATCTTCACTTCTAGGAAGCCAGTTGTCTTACAATTAATGTAAGAACTTCACAATCCCAGAAGCAAGCGGTGGCTCTGCAAGTGCCTTGTCAACATTTGGTGCTCTTTTTTTAAACAGTCTTTTTAATAAATGTTTGGTAGTAGCTCATTTCGCTTTTAATTTCTGATAATGATATGTTAAACACCTTTTGACAATTTTAAGTTCTTGATTTTATTTATTTTTGTATTGTTTATTGCCATGACAATATGTGTAAGAAGACTTTAAAATTTTTTTTCATTCATCAAGTATGTTTTCCAGAACTTAAATAGTAGCATATCTAGTCTGGATCTAGTTTCTTTGCTCATGTTTTTGAGATTTATCTATTCTATGTGTTAACTAATTACTTCATTATTTTTTAATTGTGGATTACCATTTCACTGTGTCGACAAACCACAGTTGCTATGCCTACTCACCATTCCAGTTTGGGGCATTACATAAAGCTGCTATGAAAATTCATGATTTTTGTATGGACTGTTTTAATTTACTTTTAAGTAAAATCTTAGAACCACTGGAGATTATGGTAGTTTATATTTAACATTGTAAAAACCCACTAAACACTGTGTATCAGAGGGCACTGTGTGTGCTTGTGAAGACCCAAGGGTGACTTCAGGAATCATCCTAGATTGTACAACCTCCTCTTTGCTGTGCTCTGGAGTTTCCCAGGCCCACCTTCCAGGACTGGAAGCACAGGCTGCCACCATTTCTGCCTGGCATTTTTATGTGGGGTTCTAACTCAGGACCCTCTGTCTGCAAGGCAGAGGCTTGCTTAACCATTGAATCATCTCGCTAGCCCACCAGTAAACATTTTACCAAAATGTTTATACTAGTTTATGTCTCACAATTAATGTAAGAACTTCACAATCCCAGAAGCAAGTGGTGGCTCTGCAAGTGCGTTGTCAACATGTGGTACTTTTTTTTTAAACAGTCTTTTTAATAAATGTTTGGTAGTATCTCATTTCGCTTTTAATTTCTGATAATGATATGTTCAATGCCTTTTGACAATTTTAAGTTCTTGATTTTATTTATTTTTGTATTGTTTATTGCCATGACAATATGTGTAAGAAGACTTAAATTTTTTTTTAAACTTTACTTATTTGTGTGTGTGTGTATTAGGAGACACTGTGTGTCCCTGTGGAAGAACTAAAGGTGACTTTGAGAATCACCAGGGATTGCTTCTATTCCTTTTGGTTTTGCTCTGGGGTTTCCCAGGCTCCAGCTACCAGTGCAGGCCGCTGCCATTTCCACCTGGAGTTTTTTACGTGGGACCTGGAATCCAAACTCAGAATCTTCTGCTTGTGAGACAGAATCTTAACCTCTGAGCCATCTCTTCAGCCCGTAAGAAGACTTTTAAATTGTGTGAGTTTCATCATTTTGATGGTGGCTCTCCCCGCTATCCGGCCCATTAAGGCCTTTTCTATCTTTTGTATTATGCTTAAAAAACCTATTTTGTTCCCGAATTCGCCCGTGGTTCTACACACACACACACACACACACACATCCATACATGCACAATTGAATAAAAAAAAAACATTTTGACTATCAATATTCTTAAGTAGTGCTGGTAACAGGTAGCCAAAGGCCTGAGAAGACATGTTATTTCCTGTCCTTCTGAACATGGAGTCTTGGGAGAAGAAGAGAACTGCATGCACAACTGTTCTTATATATAGCTCTCCCTCCTACCTCCCTATACTAGTTAGATAATGTATCAGTATCACAACCAGCAACTAAAGCTTTGGGCACAACAGCAAGGAATGCTTGCGTGCCCAAAGCATGTTTTCCTAATAACTGCTTTTTTTTTTTTTTTAAAGCATGGGTGTGTGTGTGTGTGTGTGTGTGTGTGTGTGTTTACAAGAGAACATTTGAAAGTGTGCACCTGTGGAGTGCACCAAGAATAACATCGGAATCTTTCTAGGTTGTTCATCTTTATTACTTTGTTCTGTTTTTTTTTTTTTTTCTTTCTCCCAGACTTGGTCTTCCAAGGCCAGAATTTCAGGCCATCCCATCTCTCTCTGATAATTTTATGAGGAATCTGGAGATCTGAACTCAGGTCCTTTTGTTGTGAGGCCAAGACTTTAGCCAGAGCCCCCTTCCCACACCAACATTTGCTATCTTGAGAATGTGTTTTTACAGCAGGAACCTATGGGGAAACGCAGTTGTACTTGTATAATGCTCTAGCCACACACATGGTACACTTGAGCACACTGCATTTCCATTTCCTTGTACATTATCTAATAACTTGTGTGACTGACTGGGTGAGCCAGAGAAACCTTAACATTTTGCACTCTCTTCTCAGTGTCTCCACTGTCCACATTCAAGCTAGACTCCGAGTCTTTTGTTTTGAATATAGGACTTATCTTCCAAGAAGAACTATTCGCAGCAGGGTAGTTTGATCTGATAAATATTTAATAATATTATTCCCATGAAGCACCTACTTTTGTGGTCTTTCTCTGTCTACATTCATTAATACATCTGATTCATATTATGACATTTAATAGTTCTTGATTTTAGTCTAATATCCCTTTGTCTGTTTTACTCTTGCTTTTTATATTGAAATATAATTCAAATGCCATTTATGCATTTAAAGTAATTCAACAGCATTTAGTATGTTTACAGACTGATAGCATCATTACTATAAACAACTACTTTATCTTTTTTGTTTTTTATTTTTCTTGTAGTGCTGGGCACTGAACCCAGGGCACTGTGAATGTTAGGCAAGTGTTCTGTCAAGTACTTACTGTACTTTCAATGCTTATTCACGGCTACAACTTGAGTCCCAGTACAAGTTTTTATAGTGAACACTGTTTCTCCAACAGTCATTTGTGGCCTATGGCTACAGTTCTAGCAACAACCACTAAGTAGCCCTTTGGACAACCTCACCTATTCTCAATAAACATATCCTCAAACCAGTTAGGCTACGTGAATTTCAGTGCTAATATCAATGTTATACTTCTAGATTATATATGTTATACTGCACTAGATTTAGTCTCATCTGCCTGTTTTAGTTAAACTTGAGGGCGGGAAGGGTTTCTCACTGGTCTGTGACTATGCTCTGCTAGGAATGGGGAGTGGCAGTACATCTGATGCTGAGGAAGCACCGAGTCAAGGACTCAAATAAGTCAAATAAAATTTAAAAAATCTTCCACCAAAACAAGTACTGCTCCTCGGACTCCATGATTCTGTGATTTCATTCTCACTTATGTAATCAATCTACTTAATCTCTTGAAACTATTGTGGCACTTTTTCTGTGATCATGAACTTAGTGCTACAACTTGAAAAAGACTGACAGATCAGATGTCTTGAAATAAACACAAATTTGAAATGAAATTTAACAACACATGTAACAATAAGCACATATACTTACATTAGCTGAAAACAATTTGGAATTGGAGACAAAGGGTTCTCTAAAAACTTTTATAATTAGATTTAGTTCTCTTATATATTGTCGAATTTCTGCCATAAATGCTTTTACCAAATCATAGTAAGTTTGCTCTCCTGAGGTGGAAGGCTCTTCATCAGTTAAAGATAATATATTTATATCTTCTACATCTTGATGAAACATATCCATCAATACCTATATATAATCAGAGATAAAGGGAAAGTAACTACAGTCATCGAAAGCAAATGCCCAAGGAACTCTTTGAATACAATTCTTAAATGACTTTTCAAAGCAAGAATATTACTTTTTTAGATATAGTACCACTTCCTCTCCACACTTCTCTGAAGGTCTGTAAATCACAATTCTGCATCTGAAACCATACCTGTCTTCTCTAAGATCTTTGTCAGTACAGTGTCTGCCTGTCTGCCTCTCCTGGGAACTCATTATTTCTAACTTGCTCCCACATTCTGCCATGAAGCTCTGATTTGCGTGCTTGGCCCTGACGTGCTACTCCCATGTTACTCCGGGGCCTCCTCAGTCTCACAGGACTCTCTGACCTAATTTCCTATATTTGCCCCTGATAACAGAGCAAAACAAGGCCCTTTTCTCTAATAAGTTTACAATGATTAAACCCATCTTTCTTCTTTCTTGTGAACTTCTAGAGTATCACTATATAAGAAAATGAAATACGTTTTATCTTCAGTTACAAGAGACATTTATCTCTTCGACAGCTCTGGAGCCTCATTCTTTTCAAACTTAAAGAATTTTAAAATTTCTTTGAAGCAATGTCTCATGTATCTCTGCTAGTCTCAAGCTCATTCTTTAGCCAAGGGTAGCTTCTGATCCTCCTGCCTCTATCTCCAAGTGATGGGATTACAAACATCTATTTACACAGAACCAGGGACGGAACCCATGTCTTCCTGCATGTCAAGGCATGCACTCTAGCAAAGGAGCCCTAGCCTTAGTTCCCTGGGGCCCCATTTTAACTTCTGTGAGCAAACAATTCTCAAAAATATTTCATTAAAAAAAAAGGAAAGAAAATATATTTCATTTATATAATTTTAAATTATAATTGTACAACCAATATTTATCTGCTTGGAAACACTAAAACATTTGAAGCTCTTCAGATCAGGTCTTTTTTTTTTCTTTTTTTACCCTAAATTATTATCATTTTCTATAAGACTAAATGCTAAGACATAACTGGATTCACTAATCAGAAACAACACTTTAAGTTAGTAGGGGTATAGCATGAGAAATGGAAGAAAATACTTTCAGGAAATGCTTTACTTTCTGCAAAGTCATTTTCCTAAAATGAAAATACTCAAAGATAACTAAAAAGCTTCAAACTGAGAATTGGAATTCAAGTTTAGTTTTTGAAATTGCAGAAAAATCTAAAGAAATTCTTTTTTTGCAATGGTTTGTTCTTAGCATTATACAAATAGTATCTAAAGAAACTGAGTTATACAAATAAAACTGTCTTTTATCTTTACATTTTCAAAAACTGTTTTCAAGTAAATCCATAACCTTCCAAATCTTTCAAATAAAAATTTCAAATAAAAATGTAAGCTACTGTGGTGAGCAGAGGGAAAATGTGGAGCCAGACACCACACACAAGAATGCAAGTGCTCGGAATGTGAACAAAACTACTGTGATTGTGGAGAGTGAAGGAAATACAGCATAGGGAAGAGAAGTTAAAGTAAACAAGTAAACTTGTGTGTGCTGAGAAACTTGCCAAAAAGCTTGCTAGAAACTTGTGCTGTGAAGCTTGCAGTGATAAACACATTGGTGTGTGAAGTGCCTTTGCATTTGATTGTAACCATAGCAACCTGAGTTTGTGACCCCAGGGCTTATAATCTTATCAATGTGAACAATGTGAATTGTGACTATGAACATATGCATTTTCTAAGTGATGTGATTGGTTGAATTTTGAATAAAGTGGTACACATCTAAGTCACAGGGGAAATAAAAATCCGACTTCCCACCGCTATCTAGGCGTGCCTGTGCATCAGGGTTGTTTTCCCGCACAGTCTCTGGTGTTCCAGACGTTGGTTTTCCCTGTTACCAGTGTCAACTGAGGACCAGAGGAGTAGAGTGCCCCTCACTCCAGCTTGATCCAAGCCCTCTTGGCCTCCCCAGGACTGTCCCCCCTGGGGCGAACAGCAGGTTGCCATTGACTGCAACCCCCCCCACTTATTCCGGAAGGTGCATGCGTAAGTGCTCCGAACAGCTATCACTGGGCTAGAGACATAGATCAGTAGTACGATGCTTGCTGATTGTGTGAGGCTCTAGGTTCAATCCTCAGTAGCAGAAAAAAAGGACATAATTACTGCAAATACCTCCAGTTGCAATAATACATTACAAGAAACTGCACAGTATATTTAAATACATTTTAGTATTATATACCCAATACCTATTTCTATGTATTTCTGAATACATGCTATGAGAAAGTTCCCCAGCACATCACAGTAATAGTACACTAAGGATCCAATAAAATCATAATAAAAATTTAGAAATAAAACGAAGAATAGCAATTTCCTACCTTATCAGCACACATTGCCACTTTAATATCTTGCTTTGTAATTTCATAATGTCGTATATTTCTTACATAATTCCCCACCAGTTTTAAAATGTCTGCAGAAATGTATTCTAATACTGCTACTATGTAAACAGAAACCTGGTGATCAATTTTATAACCTAGGACTTCCTGCAAAAGTAAAAGGAAAACATGTTTAAATATCATATACAGTAAATTTAACATATACTATAAACTTAATATATTGACTAAAAATAAACCCATGCAACTTATAAGATTATTACCAATGTTCAACTTTATAATTTAAAGTGGTTCAATTATGAGTAGTGTGAGTGTGTGTATACTTAATATTGAAAAAAGCAAGCTAAGAAAACTCACAGCAAAATTACCTCTAGTCAACGATCCAGTACTTGAATAGAATACATTACAATCACAGGACAGTCCTAGCTTTAGGAAGGGGGAATCAATTCTTTCCTGTTACGTTTATAACGATGCCTGGAAATAACTATGTGAAATAAGTTTTCTCTTTCATAAACAATGAGAATGAAAATAATACTGGCATTTATGAATAGCTGTTAGTCGTCTACATCTCTGTCCTTTGCAAAGGAACCTGGACTCACCAAGAGCTTAAGGGCTCATTCCTGGTATCTCTCTGGCTTTCTAGGAGAAACAATCATGTTATGTCCCACTTAACAATGGCAGTTACTAAGAGTACATTAAATATTTCTATTGTTAGAGTTCAAAGAAAATAAGCTTTGTCATGGAGCTAAATAAGTTCACAAGGGAAAATAGATTCTAACCAAGGGAGGGGGAAAAAAGCAAACGAACTGTGAAACAAGTTATTGACTATATAAGTTGGATTAAGGTTACATTTACTTTTCAGGAATGTAAAAAAATACTAAATGGATCATGATAAATATGTATAAATAAGCTGAAGTGTGATCCACAATTGGATCACAGAACTCAAAATTTAGGATCATTAATAGTAGGCACATTTTAAAAAGACTGTTAATTCTCTCAGAACATAATTTAAGTATAGCCAATGACAATTTTGAAAACAATTACTTCTAAATGCAATATTAATAATTTATAACTTTCTGTAACTTACAGATTTCCACAAACCAGACAATAAGATGCAAATATTGATGACTAAATACAAAATAAAACACTTCAGTGATTTTAAACATCATCCGAGAGTCTAGCCTTATATTCTGGGGTGATAAGCAGACCTGGATTTCCTAACGCCATCACCACTATCACTTAAGAGTCTTGAGAACTTAGACAGGAAGTTACTTAATAATTCTGTCTTTACTACCTCTTTTAACTATCTCTTTTACAAATAGGAAATGGCAATAACTTTGAGTAATGATACTCAAAAACAATATATGAGAGCACTATCATTCTACTTATACTGTATGCAAAACTACTGCTATCTAAAAGTATTGTTGCTGGACATAATAATGCACCTATAATCTCAGCCCTAGGAAGGCTGAAGTAGGAAGATCACAAATTACAGGCCAATGTGGGCTATGGAGTGAGACTCTGTCTTTAAAAGAAGTTTTAAGAATTGATGAGATAGCTCAGCAGGCAAAGTGTCTGCTTGTAAACTTGGTGACTTGAAATCTATCCCCGGAACTAACATAGTGAAGAGAACTGACGTCAGCAAGTTGTCCTCTGACATCCGCCCATGCACTGTGGGGCACTGTGCAGGCTCCTCTTCCTCCCCCCTCGAATAAATGAAATACATATATTCTGAAGTTTTATTAAGGCTTTAAATATTATGATATTGATACTTTTGCTGTGAGTTA
Source organism: Typhlomys cinereus (assembly GCA_023101885.1). Classification (NCBI taxonomy): domain Eukaryota; kingdom Metazoa; phylum Chordata; class Mammalia; order Rodentia; family Platacanthomyidae; genus Typhlomys; species Typhlomys cinereus. The sequence continues at coordinate 3,476,405 of JALPQD010000198.1, read as the reverse complement.
GCCAGTAGTTTGTTTGTTATACTGAATAAACAGAAAGAACATTTCTAGGATCTTTAGCATGTACTCTATTAGTTCTTCGGGGATTAAACTCTGTTAAATGTAAATGGATTACCTAGGTTAGGGATTTTCAGAATTTCTGTTAAAAAATTATACAGGAACTTATTGCAGCTTTGGAAAAATTCCTAACAATGTGTTAACAATCTCTAAAGGATTCATGGACGACTATATTTGAACCAACAGGACAGGGATTTTACATATTCTCCTTGCAGTTTCAGCAACCCAAGGGATAAACAAAACCCACAATATAGCCTTCTAAGTCTCTTCAACTTGTTTACTACTGTGGTATGAAAGTGTACTATGTTGACCGGTTTATACTTTCTTATCATCAGAGTACCCCTACCTACCAGATGAATCCCTGAAAAACTTAAAACAAGAGGATTCCACTGAGTTCAATTCAAACATTCTTAATGTTTGAAAATGGTGGGTTTTATTTTGCTATCCGAAGGTAAGAAGGCAGGACTTCAGCTTTACCTTTAACAAAGGATGAATTTTTTCTACTGGGAGAGATAAAGGGTTTCTTCGCTTCCTCTTTTCAATAGCCGACTGGGCATCAGCTATTGCCCACTTATCAATTGGATGAGGGAAACTTTTTTGAACACGTTCCTTGGAAAATAGGAAAATAACAACTAAGTAACAAACAAATGAAATAGTGCTCTTCACTTAAAGTTATTTTTAAAATCAAAGAAATTCCAAAAGTTGACCTTTTCATATATGGCTTAGCTTACACTATAAACATAAATAAAAAGAATGAGTGTTTCTTAATTAGACAATGAAGAGACTAACATTTCTTTTATTGTATAGGGAAAAGTCACATCCTGAACTGCAATTTCATTAAATTAACAAGATTGAGCATGCACTAAATATTAGTTTCATGAAATTTAAGGGGCTAAGGCATAAGTAAATATCTGGATCCAATTGTCATTTACCTGCACTTTTAAGTATCATTTGTGTTAAAATCTCAGAGTTTTTTTTCCTTTATCTATCACATGAAAGTACTTACCTTCAAATCTATGTACAAATTATGGAAAACAATGATTAACAGCAGTAACAGTAATTTTAATGCAGTAAAATTTATCTTCAAAGTCCTTTTTTAAAAAACTTTATTTAATCTAGAAGTTATTCAATTAAAATTTCATTGAAAGTTAAAGGATTTGAGTCATTATAATAGCAGAATTGTCTTACTTTAAGGTAATTCACTATAATTCCCTCCCCTTAAGTTTTTTAAGACCACTTGCCAGTACACCATAATTAAAACCAATAGAGGTCGCTATTGCACAACTTAATACCTCAGATGTCTTCAGTAATCATCTAGTAGTACGTGAAACTACTAGATGAAATTAATCATCAGCTTTGAATATAAAACTAAATAAAAATCTTCTAGGTAGATGATAAAACAGAAAAAAAATCTGATAATCTAGAGGTAGAGTGTATATATTGCTCCTAGGGCATGCTAGTAGCAAATTTATAAACAGACATTTAATCCTTTCTGTTTAAAAAAGAGAGAGATCACTTCAACTAGAAGTATGCTCAAAGAAATTATTATAGTGGAAAATAAATAATAAATTTTTTCAACTGTCCATTTGAAAGCTTATTTTCCAGGTTGCTACTACCTTGTTTAGTAAAAGCAATACACAGTTCCAAGATGTTGAGAGAACAAATGGGCAAAAGGGAGGTAGCAGGAAAACCAGGGAGCGGAATGCAAGAAGTGTCTACCATGGAAAGTTATTTTCTTTTGTCCAAGTCAACTTCAGACAGCTATCAATCCAAATAAAAATTAACTGTACCATGATTTTCAGTTAAAATGTTTATACTGGTGGGTTTAACCCAGTAACTATATCCATGTACAGAAGGAGCAATATGTCCCTGTGGAGTGTCTCTCTCTCAGGCACCGGTGCAGTGCTGGGCCTGCCAGCCAGCACTCTCTGACACCGAGCTACAAACCTAGCCTAACACTGTGTGCTCTCTAACATGCTAAAAACTCAACTCAGAGAATGGAATGCATTCAGCATGAAGGCAGAAGGGTGGACTATTGCGGACAGAGCGACCAGCAAGAGAGTGGAGGGTGAGAGTAAATAGGCACCAGGTGCAATGGCAAATGCGATGAAGGCCACGCACGATCTTTTGTAAGCTAACTTTAAAAAAGCCTAAGAGAGAAAAAAAATCTTGTATCATAGTTAAGAAACAATGGGTTCTCAATATGTTTTACATTAATCCTTACAAAAAGGTACTTAACTGAAACAAAGCTTCTTACACAAAACCCGCCCTCAACTTGTGGAGTGCTCTGCCCTTTCCTATTCTATGGTACTTTTTAAATACTGGCTGGATGATGCACTGAGTGACAGTATGACTCATTAATGGGTCACAGGCTTGAGTCTAAAACCATCAGTATTTATAATGTAGAAAAGCAGCAAAATGGGAAAAAAGTTTACTGAAAGTGACGATTCTAAAATTAACATATCCCTCTAGATAGAAGAGGGCCCTTCAAAATGAATTTGAAGTGCTTACACTTTGAAAACAAATCTCTTCTGGCTAGAAGAGATGCTCCATGTATAAGAGCCCTCGTTCAGCAATTGTGAAGACCAGAGTTTGGATCCAAGCATCACGTAGCAAGCCGGCCATCTCCACAAATGCCTGCAACCTTCAGCTCTCAAAGGGACCAAGATAGGAGCATCCCTGCTGGGGCTCGCCTGGCTCTAGCCAGGCAGAGACAAGAGCCCCAGATTCAGGAAAAGACTGTGCCTCAGAGAAATGGGCCAAGAGTGATGGAACAGGGTACCCAACGCCCTCTTCTGGCCTCCACATGGCAACAAAGCCCTGTGCCATGCAAGTATATGTTCCCCTCCTTCCTTCTCTCTTTCTCTGTCACACACACACACACACACATACACGCACGCACGTATGTACACACACGCGCACTTAAAAAAGAATCTAAGACACTATTTGCTGAGGTCTGAACTTTTGGGTCTCTCCAAATTAATGCTCAATGTAATTCCCATGGTGATGGTATTGGAAGATGGGTCTTTATATGATCAGCTCCTGAGTTCTCTTTCCTTCTAAATGAGATCAGTGTTCTTATTTTAAAAGGGTGGGAATTTCCCCTTCTGACAGGGGAGACACCAGACACTATCTTCTGGCATCTTGCCTTTGGACGTTCCAGCTTCTACAACTACAAGCAATAAATATATGATGTTTATAAATTAATACTATTTTGAACACAAAGACATGAGCATACACCTTCACACTCATCTTGGTGTTTCCCTTCCACATTCTTTAATCTTACAGATGTGGTGGCTCAGGTCTATGGATCTGTAACCTCAGTTCAGGAGGCAGAGGGTGTTGTGTGCTATTTTTTCCTCTGAGCGGCCATTTTGCCCTTTGCCCAGTCTTGGTCAGCAAACACTCAGGAAGCTCCTGAAACTGACAAGCTTGGGGGGAGGAGCTCCCTCCAGGATGGAAGTAAGGGCTGGAGGAAGGAGGAGCTCCTGCCAGCCAAGCAGACAGGAGGACTGCTCAGCAGCCAGAGGCGGTCTGAAGAAGACCCCCAGCAGTGAAGAAGCCTGGGAAAGAGGGCTGCACAGCTGAGTAGTTCAGTTAGAAGACCCAGGAAGGGGAGGTGGGCATCTATCGGATGCCTAAGGGAGCTGTCAGTCACGCCGTGGTGAGCTGCCCCTGCTCCTGTCAGAAGCCCAATAAACTTGCTGGTTCGCAGCCAATTTGATCTGTTGCGAAACTCTTATCAGGGCTGGGAAGGTGGTTGCCTGGTGTCTCCCCAGAAAAACTACTTCACACACAGAGGGAGGAGGCTGAGGCTGCAAGTTTAAAGCAGCCTCAGGCCACAGTAAGCTAGAGTCAGACAGACCCTGTATTGAAAACTAAATAAAATGAAATAAAAAGAAGCAAATAAAATAAAGATAGCAATCTCAGCACATACACACTCTTCCAGAAATAGTAAGGACAATGGGGTATTAAAATATTTATTTTTAAAAATTGACCAATCACTTTAATATTACAAAATCTAACTTATTGGTATTTCTATTTCAGTCAAATCTAATCCCAGCCCCAAAGCCTACTCACTGGAATCACACATGGGAGCTTCTGATTTAAAGGCCTAAATGAAATGCTTAAAAATAAGGTAGGAAGTAGGGTACACACTCTAGATATTTCAGAAGTTTCTAAGAGAGCTATGAAATATACTTACTTAGAATCTTTGATCTACATATTAAATCTATACAAGTAGAAGACTGTACGACAAATATTTCATAGAATTCATGAAGCTCAAATAGAAAACATTGTCTTAACTTCTGTATTAACTGAAAGGATGACATTAAACCAGATGAGGACATCGCTGCAATGTGTGTGGAAAGATCTGAATGTGAGTTCTTGATGTCAGCAGATTACAAATTCCTGGACTATGCCAACGTTAGAATAATAAGCAAGGTGAGACACATAACCCCATTCTAATATAAGTTTTGGATTTTGTCATTTTATGAACACTGTAGAAGAACCTAGTTAGAATTTAAAATAGCAACTGAAATTATTTATGAAATAGAGTCAGATAACCAGCTCTATTCAAGATCCATTCTGCGGAAGCAATATAAATAGGAAATTATGAATAAGGTATCTAGCTTACAATCCAATGGAAATAGGAAGAAATCAGCCAGGCCTGGTAATGAATTTCTACTATCCCAGCATTTGGGAAGTAAAGGTAGAAGGATCAGAAGTTCAAGGTCATCTTTCACTGCACAGCAAATTGAATTCAAGGCCAGACTGAGAAACCAAATCTCAAATAAACCAAAGCAAAACAAATAACAACTAGAGCATTCCACTGTAATCTGCCACCACTACACTATGTGGTTACATCGTGTTTTGTAACTGTTACCAGTGATATTTTAATGACCAACAAAAAACCTACTGTAAATTACTTAAGAAATGAGAATTATAGTATGCAATCTTTTCTACATCCACATCCTCTTAGTTAGTGTTTTTTTTTTTCTACCGATGCTGTGGATGAAAGCTGGGTCTCATGCACACTAGTGCTGCCAGTGTTCTAGAGCAGAACAGTGCTTGCCCCGAAACCCACAGGAAGGGTTCCATTGGCTGCTGCTGGAAAAATCAGTCTTCCACTTGCATTAAAGTTTGTGACTTACTTACATTAACAGCAGATAAAATACTTTCTTGGCCTCTTAATTCCATTTTTTTTGTCATTTTTTTTGAGACTTGGTCTCATGTAAACCAGCCTGGCTTCAAACTTGGCATGCAACCAAATTTGACTTTGAACCCCTGATCCTCCTGCCTCCATACCCCAAATCCCAAATGGTGGGATTAAAGGTTGGCTCCCTTATGCTATACTTTGGTCTTTCAATTCTTTACACATCTCATCTTGGGAGCCTTCAGCCCTAGTCTGACACATCACATGGCCATTTCTTATTTTTGAACTGTTACCAATGAAATTAAGTTCATCTTTCTCTGGTCTCAACCTATTCTATTTTTCTTATCCAGATATTTTATTATCAATGCTCTGACCTTTTAAATTTTGAAGGAAGTAATTTTGGAGTAAATATTTGGAGAATGAAATATTGTACTCTTAAAGGTGGAAACAGATGGGTCTAGCAGCATAAACAAGTTGCACATTTTAGCTTAGAAGCAAAATGTGAAAGCTCCACAGCTAAGACATGTAAGATGTCATATGCCCAATACAAAGTTTAAAGAGCTTCGATCTTCATTTTATACGTGTACATGAACAGAACAGCAAATGCTTTTCTCCTTCATTTATGTTACAACAAACATGCAAAACAGATATACATAAAGTAAATATGTGGCTCAAGATTCATCATACCTCCACATCTGAAACACTCCGGGGCTGAGCTTGGCATAACATATTTAATAACTGCAAAATTAATTCTTCCACATACTGAAGAGCATCGTCATTAGACTCAAGCGTAGGATGAACTTGCCCCTGGACCTACAAACAAACAATGAGGCTGTTAAAATAAATTTAAAAATAACTTTAAAAGAAGATATTAGTTTGTATTAAGAAATACAGTCTACACACACAGATTGAATGTTGTCTGAAAGTCTAAGTTTTTAACCTTTGTTCCTAGCCATACACATCGTGTGTGTTATAATAATCTTTGAAGATCCAGTTACCTAATTATAATTCAAATACTTTCTCTTATAGTATAGTTGCAATGAAATGCAGACAAGGGAAGCAGGAGGAAGAAATTTATGTGGGATTCTTGCCATTCAGTTTTTATATTCAGTCAACATTCTGCTTGGGCAAAACTGGTCTCCTGCAGGTCTCTGGTTCTTGTTTAATTCTACTGTTCCTACTCTCAATGATAAAATCCAAGTGGCTATGTTTCAACATGTTACCTAATAAATCTTCAACATCTAACATTATGCAGAGCACGCACAGAACAAACTTAGTAAATGTTTGTGAACACAGAGTCGCCTACATCAAAATACATAAAATAGACAACTGACAACCTGTGAGAAGACGGATGATCACTTTATCATCTTTGTTAATCCATGGCTTCTTTTCAAGGCACTGCAGAAGGTAAGGGAAGCTTGCCCTTAAATAACCAGCACACTAAACTTTGCTTTTATCACTATGGGTCAAAAGACAGTGATATATGCCTTAAGACATATGCACCATTGCACACGAGAACATTCAGTATGGCACACTACCTCACTTCATCAGACTGGCATCCTTAGTGTGAGGAGAAATTGTTAATTGTTACAAAGTGAGATGGCTTAGTGGGGAACACTACCTGTGTAGAAACCTGCAACCTGAGTGCCACCCCCTTCCCTCCCCCGAAACAGAATAACAGAACTGAATTCCCAAAGTTGGTTCTGACATCTGTGCTCACACACTCAGGTGCCTATGCACTCCTCTCTCTCTCTCTCTTCTCTCTCTCTCTCTCTCTCTCTCTCTCTTTATTCTTAAATATACAGAAAATGGTATACTGTATGAAGAGTTTCTGAAAATATGCTAAAAATACATATATGTGTATTTTACATACTTTTTGAAAGGGAAATGTTTTGGAGGCAAATAACATTCCAATACCTGAGAACCTCATTTGCTCAAGCACTTTTAACCACAGCCAGTGTACCAATTACCAATCTGATTACAATTTGTTTGTAAATTCTTCACCCCATTAGATAAAATAGTGGAGCACTGGGGACTCGAGACTCTGAGGCCTTTCCACTCACCTTGCCAGCTCACTCTGAGTAATGTGTGCAAAGCTTACAAACACGCTTCTGTTTATGCTTAGCATGACACAGCCACTTGTTTAAAATCTTCTGGAATTCGCATCTTACTTTGCACATCAAGTAGAATGCTTTTTAGTTTGTCTTCTCAGAGATCACTTGTCTTCATGCTTTACCTCCCTTCATTGACCTGTGAATCTTAGCAATACCTGGAGTGCTATTTCTAAGTGTCTTTCAAGAATATTAGTAATGAGGATATGGGCTCAGTCAATAAAATGACTGTTGGTCAGGCATGAAGACCTGAGTTTGGATCCCCTGTAGCCATGCTATAACATGCACACACACACACACACACACACACACACACACACACACGCATACACACAGAAGTGTACCCACACACCTATACACAAAGAATATCAGTGATGTAATCTATTCTTCTGACTTCTTTGCTACTTTTATATTTGCTTGTAGCACAGAAATATCTTCCTTTGCCTCTAATACATCTACTGTGCCCCTTTATTCTCTCCTAAGATTTCACATTATTCTAAATATTCTGAATATTCATATTATTCACACATTCTGAGCTATCACATGCACAGACAACTGACATGAAGTTTATCACTCTCTCTCCTGATTTTAAGACCCAGACTTTAAATTACCTGTTAGATATTTCCACTTATTCAATTACCATGTAAAATTTAGCATAAAAACTTATAATAAGTTAAACAAGAAAAACTACCTCACACAGAAATTTAGTATTTTCAAATGAACATATATTTATATGTATATGAAAAAGTGTATCTGGGAACCATCTTTTTTTTTTTTTTTTATTAAAAATTTAATTATACATTTTAAAATTTTTTACCAGTTCCCTCCCTCCCCCCGGGAACCATCTTTTAACTAGAATATAATTCTGAAAAATGTAGTTAACTTAGGGGTTAAATTTCTGTACTGGGCCCTAGCAACACATGACTACAGCTGCAGATTTGCAAAGCTGTAGACTTTCAAAACTGAAAGGGGCCTTAAAGTCTCTTAACTAGCAAATGAGACAAAAATCTGTTGATAACTAGAGGGAAATACTAGCTAAGTCTCAACTGGGGCCTCCTGCCGTCTGGGCTAGAGCTCTTTCAAAAACTCTTCACTGTTTTTCACTGGAGGTACAAAAGAGGAATCTCAGCAAGCTAACGAGTGGAGAGTGAGTGCCATGGATATATTTATTCGTGAGATTATAAAAGTTTGCTTGAAGTATGTTGTCCTGCCTTATATAATACTGGCATGTTATAAATGCAAATAATCTTTTAGTGTGAAAGGTAAGGTAGGATGGTCACTGATAACCCAAGAATTCAATGGCTATAAATTCCTCACTCTGGCTCTGCAGTTTTTGCTGCTAAAAAAGTTTTGGTTGCTAAAACTTCCCTCAGGCCTGCCATTCACTGTCTCCCTTTAATATGCCTATTTGACTTTCAAAATTAAAAATTCATTCCAGACTGTCTATGGGTGTTTCTTGTTTGTGAAGCAGCGTAAACAGCACAGCACAGACCGGCCTCCGCCTCTTCTTGCGCTGGCTAAGCTGATTCACAGCATGTCGCGCTGCAGATGTACCAAGGCCACAGTATCTCAGTCCTTTTTCTTTCTGATGCAGAACTAATCTCATTCCTTTAGCTAATTATTGACTGTACTAAGCATTATATATACACTCTTTGTTAGTGCTGGCATACAGGGAGGGATGAGTCAAATATAGTAACTACTTGGGTTCTGGGTTTGCAATCTCCTCTGTACTAATCCCTACACTGAATGTTACACTTTCATAACTGGGTTTATCGCAGCTAACTGTAATCCTGTTCCTTTACCTATCTCAAGTGGACAACAATGTTCCATCAGGCAAGAAGGCCTTGTCTATCTACTTATACTAATTCATTTTCTCCTTGCTTTTTACTTATAAAACTATGGCATTCAGAAAATATACAAAGCTTTTGCTTTGTAGAGATGAGAAGCATAAATACTTTTTCTTAGAATTAAAATTGGAAAGGGGACTAGAGTAGATTTCAGGAGCATATTTTTAAGCAGAAACCACTTCATATACAATGGGAGACTGAGTACACCCAGGAGCTTACTATATAGAATTAAATACATCATATGAACACAGCAGTGGAATGCAATGGTTAAAAACAATTTGCTCTTTGTTAATTCTTGCAAAATTAATTCAGATGCTGATTAAATTTGATACTATGTACAAAAATTTTAGGAATTCAAGTTTAGATAGCTTTATTTATTAATGGTTACTAAAGTTAAATAAAGCCTATGAGCCTATTTATTAATGGCTATTAAAGTTAAATAAATCAAACAATTGCCTAAATAGAAAATTATGGGGTTGGAGAGATGACTCAGGGGTTAAGACTGCCTCGAAAGCAGAAGGCCCCATGTTAAAAATGCCAAGAGAAAACAGCATTTCTGACCCTGGTGGGCGGAGCCTGGGAAATCCCAGAGCGAAACAAGAAAGAGGTAGAAGCAATCCAGATGATTCCTGAAGTCTCCCTTGGTTCTTCACAGGATCACACAGTGCTCTCTGATGCACACACATACACAGATATAAAAATTTTTTTAAAAAGGAAAACTATTCACAATGCCAATTGTTCTTCGAAGCATCTGAACACTAACCTTTACCACACTACTCTGTCAAGTCAGGATTATTCATACATGAGAACAATAAATCATTTTATTACCTTAAAAAACAAACACTTAAAAACTTCTAACTGGTCTATGCCTAAAAGTAAAATGATGATTCTTAGAATTACACCAACTGATCTCTCTTCTTTAAAGGGCAAACAGAAGTAGTAGTATATTCATACAATACAGATAGTATTATAGCTAAAATTCTCCATCACACCAGAAACCAAGACTCAATGATAATTAATGACCCAAACTTTTAGAGACTCTGACAAATCTCCTGAAGCTATTATCTACTGCTGATATTTATGGTGCAATGTGATAAGCTAGATGTGGATTTCCCCTTAAATGGAGTTTTGAAAAAAATTCCATTTTCCACTTATGCTTATTGAAATATACATTTCATATACTTCTTTAAGTGTATTTAATATAATACAAATACATCACTAGAGAAGTAATGATTTCTATGAATAAAAGTTTTATTTGAACATGGCAGCCACTTACTGAATTTCAAACCACCCTTAAGAAGCAGTTGGCTTCTATCTGACAGCTCGCTTTGCCTGTAGTAATTTTCTGGCAAATGCTATGATTACCAAATTTTATGGAATCAAAAAGCAAAGGGACTCTGTATGAATTCCTAGTTGTCTGATACATGAGTCCTCTAAGCATATTCAAGATCCCCTAGGGTAAGCAGCCAGAAAACACTGAGCTGAATTCTGATGAATCTTTAATAACACTTTCTAGCTAATGTCTCTCTGAAGAACTGAAGAGGCTTTTAGATTTTATCATCATATCTTAAGCCCAGATCTGCTACTTTTATTTTTAAGTATGATGAGAGAATTTAGAAATGAAGCTGATGTATTCAAAACCTTTACCATAACAGATAACAAATCCCATTGTTAGAATTTTTAATTGTCGATATGATGCTTTTGGTGATCATTTTTCCTTACTTAGGCTTGTTTAAAAATCACAGCAAAAATATTTCAAAAAACATCTTTAAAAGGTTAAAAAGAAAGTCAGGGAACTTTTCTTTTTCATAAGTATCCTATCACTTCTTGTTACTTGATAGTCTTTAGGCCTATATATATATGACAGTTTGTTCTGAGTTTCAGTTACTTGGGGACATGAAGATGAAATAGGGACATGGCTTCACCCTCACCAAATTTAGTTCACTGAGGACACAGACATGTAAACAAACAACTCAGTGTGATGATGGCTAAAATGAAATTATACTTAAGTACATGATGAATACTGAACGAGGGATGTGCCAACACTCAGAATTCTTCAATAGAAAAACATACTTGAACTGGGGCATAAGGATAAATAAGGTACAGGAACAGGAGCTAATGAAGACAAGTGTGCACTAAAAGTACTTGCACACAGTACAAAAGCACAGAGACCAAGAGCATCTGGGAAACTGTGACTTCAGTGGAAATGTACACCAAAGGAAGGACGAGACTGGACGCGCTGTCAGTACACGCAACAGGCTGATACAGAAGCTGAACGAGGCGAAGCTGGTTGGAGTAACGGCCAGGGCTCGGCTGAGAACAAGACTTGGCCAGGCAGACACAGCAACAGAAGGAAAGGGATTATGAACATACTAGACAGGTTAGGTAACTATGTGCTAGGACAGCAATGGAAGAGAATTGCCGCTGGAGAGATGGCTCAGGGGTTAAGACTCTGCCTCACAAGCAGAAGGTCCTGAGTTCGGAACCCAGATCCCACAGAAAATATACCAGGCAGAAAAGGCAGTGGCCTGCACTTCCAGCCCTGGTGAGGGGAGCCTGGGAAATCCTCAAGCAGAAGCAAGAAGGAGAAAGAAGCAATCCAGGATAATTCCTGAAGTCACTCTTGGTCCTCCACAGGGACAATTTGCCCTGTGATACACAGGCTATATATACAATGAATGAATAAATAACAAAAATTTAAAAAAAGAAGAGAATTGCCTACCTAGTATTTACAGGAGAGAAATGAAGCTCTGACACCTGAGAATCTTGTACTGCATTAGAAAAACAAAGTGAAAATTGTTTTCTAATCAAAGTTCCTAATTTTTATTTTGGTTGTTAAATACATAGCCTAGCAGTAATTTAAATATTCATTTAGAAAAACAATATAACTATTAGGTACTGTGGCAAAATAAGTTTACTATTAACTTATTTGCTGTTGTAGTTATAAGAAGTTTTTACTTTTTGGACATTTATTGACAAATAACTCACTAAGTTGAAAAAAAAATCAATGGTTACAAACTGTGTGTGCTGGCACATTGCTGCGATGCCCAGAGACCATAACAGAATTAACTGCTATGAATTCTGAGGCAGCCTGAGCTATACTTTTGAGTAACCCTGTCAATAAATAAATAAAGGTAATGATTACAATAAACTGAATGAAATAGATAAAATCTGGTTTTGTTTTGTTTTTTTTGGTATTTGTGTGTGTGTATCAGAGGGCACTCTGTGTGCCTGTGGAGGCCCATGGGTGACTGCAGGAATCACCCTTGTTTGTTCTATCTGCTTTGCTCTCAAGTTTCCCGGGCTCTCCCTTCTAGGGTTAGAAATGCAGGCTGCTGCCATTTCCACCTGGTTTTTTTTTTTTTTTTTTTAATGTAGGATCTCGAATCTGAACTCAGTACCATCTGCTTGTGAGGTAGACTTAATCCCCGAGCCATTTCTCCAGCCCAGATTGACTGATTTTTGATAAGGGTTCTCATGTATGCTAGGCTGACCTCCAACTCATTATGTAGCTCGAAGCGCCCTTCAGTTTGTTATCCTACCTTCACCTTCCCGAGTGCTGGGATTGCAGGCATGTGTCACCACGCTCATGTGACTTCCCAGCCTAGCATTACATCATTTGATTTGACCAGTTTCGGTTGATTGGTTTTAACTTGGTTTGTCTCTGGTCGGTGTGAAGCCTTTCCATTCAGATGATCTGTTGTTTTAGTCCTACTGCACAGTTTCTGGCACAAGTAGATGTCGTAGGTGCCTACTGTGCTTCATAAGAAGCAAATCTGTCTCTACATTTTAGGAAATTGCTGTGCATTAATCGTATTTGTGCATTTGTGTGTATGTGTACATGTGTTTGTGAGCATATATGGAGGCCAAAGGTCACCCTAATTTTTTTGAGAAAGAAACATACCTGCTAAGAACTGAGCTTTATGTATCTAAGTGTTTTTAAATTGACTTTATAAAATTTCCCCTTGTTAATTCCAGTAATATAAGTTAACAACAATAGTTCCTACACTTAATCTGTAAGAATCAAGGACTTTATTTCTACAGAAAAATCAGCAAAAATGATCTTCCTACTAGATGAAGCTGTAGGCTGGTTATACTAATCATCTAAACTGTAATAATTAGATGATATTATACATAAATAGACAGGAAAACTACTCTCACGGAGGTCCCATGAGCACCCTACCAGAAGCAGGACATCACTATGGGGGGAGGGCTGTCAGGAACAATTAAGAGTCACCCCCTTCACACACTGTAAGCAAAACTCAAAACAGATGAAGTACATTACTGTGGTAAGGAAAAGACTTAGAAACCTTGCAGAAAGTACAAAAGGTACTTTTACAGTTTGAAGTGGTAAAGAATTCCTTTAAAAAGGCACACAAAAAGCAGGGCAGGTCTGGAAGCGCCAACTTATCCCCAGAGCCAGCACAACAGTTCAGAGTCAGGATGGGGAAGGTCTTCCTGGGTTTCCACTTGAAGTTTCTAGGAATGTTAGAAGGGGAAATGGTCTCTGCACACAGGATTGACAATATATGGCTCCCTAGGCTCTGTTGTCATTGGATTTGACTTTTGTTAACCAGTAGAATTAGAAGAACACATGTCGCTGCAAATTCAGAGTTTTGGTTCTATTGTAAGTATAATTATGCAAAAGCAAGAATCCAGGAAAGACAGTAACAGTGGACTGATAGCTAAAAGTCACTCATTACAATCTTTTTTAATATTTGGGGTTTTCAGGATTTTTTTTTCCCACAGACCAAAAATAAAGAAAAAGAAAAGAAAAAGAATCACATCCATTAAAAAAAAAAAAACAGAACAGAGAAAGTTAAGTGATGGGGTTGGGGTTGACAGAGGCAGTTGTGATGAGCAGTGCTGACTGTCAACTAGACAGGGTAAGGAACCACTAGGAGACAGGCCTCCAGACACACTGGGGCAGACTCTTCACATCAGGCTGGCCTCTGGGCTAGAATGCAAAGCCCTACCGTGTGTGACCTCATTCCCTGGGTTTGGGTTCCAGCACTAGGAGGTGGAGGCAAGAGGATCTGCACTTCAAGGTTGTACTTGGCTACATTTGAATTCAAATATTCAAGGCTATTCTCGACAAGATAACGAGTTCTAGTCCACATGGCTATATGAGACTCCAACTCAAAAAAAAAAAAAGCCCTGAATTTAATTGGGTTTTCTAATGGGATAAAGCTAACCAGGGTTTTAAAAGCATGGTCTGTTTGTGTGCTGATTAGTATAGTCAACCTAACAGAATCTAGAATCATTTGGGGAACAGGCTTCAGAGCATACCTTCAGGAACAATGTGATTACATTAAGGGGGTGGGCACACCTGCCCACTGTGGATGGCACATTATGCCTGGGCCCCTGGACAGCACCAACAGAGAAAGGGAGCCGAGCAGCAGCATGAACTCGTTGCTCTCTACTGTGGCTGTGGACACGCGCAGCCAGCTACACATCTCACTTCTGCTGCCTTGATTTCCCTGCCACGCCAGGAAATAAAGATTCCTTTCTTAGGTGCTTCTGCTAAAGTATTTTATCACAGCAACAGAAAAAGAAACAATGCTTATTACTATGTCAAAAACTGTGTTGGTACAATCTCAGCAACTCAAGAAAATTGCAAAAAGGAAAAGAGTGCAAGAGGAGGCAGGGAAGAAAACAAGTGCAATTTAGTCACAATAAAGTACACAATGAGAACAGCACCAAAACTATCAAATGCTTCTCACTGTCAAATATCTCTTGGAGTAGCAGTTTACTGAAGCATTTAAAACTGTTTTGAAAAGGTAATTTCCAGAATGAAAAAAAAAATTAGAAGAGAAGCCAATGAAAAAATAAATGAAAAGTAAAACAGAAGTTGATAGAGTGCTCACCTAACATACAGTGCTGGGTTCAATCCCAACATCAGTCAGACATGGTAGCTCACAACTAGGGAACTCAGGAGGCTGAAGCAGGGGGACTGATGAGAGGCCCAGTCCAGCCAGGTTAGCTACACAACGTTGTGTCACAAAACAAAATGGGAGGAGGAAGAGGAGAGGAAAAAGAGACATCATGCCAGGATGTGAATGTGTCTGAATCTTTCCCTGATGTTAATGCTCATGAAGGTCATGGCAACTTCAGGACAAGGAGCTGGCTGGAAGGCGCACCACAGGCAGGCCTGAGGTTGGTAGGTCAGCCCTGCTTGCAGTTTGCCTCTTGCTCACTCCAGCTCCATGGTGACTGCTGTGATCTGAGCTGTCTGCAGCTGCTGATGGCAGCTCCCCTCTGGAACCCTAAGCCACATAAATCCCTTTCTCCTTGAAGTTCCGTCTGAGCGATGTCCCACAGCAGCAGAAAGGTTAACTACAACGCAAGGCCAACGCCCTGGATCTGATCCCTGAAGCTCGCAAGGCAGGAGAGAACTCCCAATCAATGTCCTCTGACATCTATGACTATACCATGGCACATGTCCTCCCACACATGCACAAAACAAACAGAACAAAAAGAATATTTGAAAAAACAATGTCTGAAAACACCTCATAGTTTATGAAAGAGGAATCTACTAATCTAAGAAATTCATTGAAGCCCAAGTAAACCCCAAGACACATGACAGTCAAACGCTTCTTGAACACTTAAAAGGTGGTATCTCAGCAGTTTTTTGTTTGTTCTTTCTTTGTGATGGACTCTCATTTTGTAGCATGGACTGGCCTCAAACTCAAGGCAAGCCTCCTCCTTCAGCCTCTGAAAATAGGAGTTGCAGGCAAGAGCCTACATTCAGCTTCCAAGAGAACTTTGAGAGCAGCAAGGAAAAAACAAAACAAAACAAAAAACCTCTTTGAATATAATTATCCTAGGGGGGCTGGAGAGATGCTCAGGATTAAAACTCTGCCTCACAAGCAGAGGGTCTTGAGTTCTGATCTCAGGTCCTTTGTAAAAATGCCAGGCAGGAAAAGCAGTGGCCTGAATTTCTGACCCTGATGGACAGAGCCTGGAAATCCCAGGGTGAAGCAAAAAGGAGGTAGAAGCAATTCAAGATGATTCCCAAAGTCACCTTTAGTTCTCCACAGGGATGCAGAGTGCCCTCTGATACACACACACACACACACACACACACACACACACACCCCAAAAAGTCAATATACTTATTCTGGAAAAAGTCTGGAGAGACGGTTCAAAAGGTAAAGCATCTGTTTACAACTTGAGTTTGATCCTCAGAAAGCCCCATGTGGAAGTGGAAAACCAACTTCAAAAGTTATCCTCTGACCACCACTGTGCACATGGCACATGTGTGTCTCTCAAATAATAAAATATATTTGAAAAAGAATGCTAGAAAAAATATCAGCTAATATCTTGTCATAAAGCGTGGATGCCAGAACACAGTAACATGTGGGGAGACTTTTTAAAATGACATCCAACACATTCCATTAAGTCTGTCAAAACTCTTACAAAATGAAGTACAAGGTGTGGTGTTGGTAGTACAGTGGTGAGCAAAGCTTCCTTCCAAAATGAAGCACAGCATGTTCACAGATAAAGAAAAGGTGAGGTGTTCATCACCATCAGACCAGCTCCACAAGAAATGCTCAGGAGTCCCTCAAGCAGGTGTTGGTGGGACACACCTGCAATTCTAACACCTGAGGCTGGGCCGGAACTCCACAGGAAGGGTGCCAGAAGCTCAAGGCATCTGAATTACCTTGTGAGCACCTATCTCAAGTAAATAAACAAAATTCAACTTTATGCTATCTATAAAAGCCTGGCTTTTCACTTAAATATTATTATATGCAATATATTATACGCAAATGGTAATCACAGAGAGTAGAAAAGGCTCTATTAATGCCACATAGAATATAGTCTCTTAGTCAAAACTGTTGCAAGAGAAAAAGAATTAAAAGGGCAGTGCCATTGGGAGATCTGTTATAAACGTACATATATACAAAGTCCAAAAATATGGTAAAACTGACAAAAAAAATAGTTCTACAATAATGTCTAGAGTTTTACTATACCAACAGTGGATACAGCTGCGGTTAGCTGCCCATGAGAACTACACAGTAAGATCCTTTGACTGAAGACACCACATGCTCTGCTCACAGAACACACAGAACTCAAGCCAGAACGGAGAGCTCGACCTCCCTCCTGCTGGCTGGCGCTCACTACTAGGTGCCAGGCGTGTGCTGAAGGGGAGCGATCATCACTTGTTCTACTCGGCTGCGGATCTTCACGCGCACATGAACTGTCCCAGTAAGATGTGTCCACAAGTGCAAAAGTGGCAAGTCCATTGTGGAGGTGACCAACTGCTTTCTGATTAGTACTGAGGCCCAGTCCACAGGAGGGAAATCATGTCTGGTACTCTAAACCCTGTCAAAAGCCCACGGCTGTGTTGGTCACGGGTCCTACTAAAAATCTAAAGCTTTTGTTTTGCTCAATGGACACTATGTGGTTAGCCCGCAGACGGAGGCCCTCTCAGCTTTGCCCAGAGATGCTCTTCTCTGCAGCGGGCAGCAGTAACTGCAGAGACCCACAGCTGGCCAAAGTTGCTCTGACCAGCTGGTGCTTGCGAGTGCTCAGCAGTGAACGGGACGGCTTTATCGCCCCTTCCGCCACTTAGGAGCATCACGGAGGAGGGACAGAAAGACTGCAAGGCCAGAGGATCAGGGAGAGTGCTGTGGAATACCATCTTCCGAATACAGCTCTCTGGAATGCTCAGGTTACCTGCACAAAGAAAGTCCTGGGCCCCTCAACATCCTGCTGTGCGTGGAGCCTCAAGGGGCTCACAAGGCTCAACCCTCTCTGAGGATCTGTAGGCAATTAATGATCTGGGAAAGGAAGAGACAGTTCCTTAGTGGTAAAGCCACCTGCAAGGTGGTTGTGCTCACCCAAACTGCTATAAGCAAACCTAATGAAACTCACTCAGTCATCAAGAAAGAAAAAAAAAGACATGAAAGTAGAAGGTGGAATATACTGAAGGGGAACACAAAAAAAGAGCTCTAGGCAATGCTACTGAGTCCTTACACCTCATCAGAAGAGGAGGACCCAGAGGGAAGTTTGACACGCACAGTAAAGGATGCTCCAGGAATGGGGGGGGGGGACACTGGGAGAAGGGGGGGAGAAGGGGAAAAGGGGGAAGGGAACAAGGGGATCCAGGGAAGGGTGGAGGGAGGGAGGGGAATGGGGTACCTATCAAGTTTGTAAGAGTGGACAAAATAAATAAAATTAAAAAAAAAAAGAAAGTACAAGGTGGACTAAGTGTGAAGAAGAAAGGATTAGTGAGAGTGGAGGGAACAAGAGAGGGTAATGGGGTGAATATGATCAAAATATGTTGGTGTGAAAATATTACAATGAAACATACACATACATATGCTGATGAAAATAAAATAATAGAACATCCAGCTATGCAGGGTGGTGTGTGCCTGTGACACATCAGGAGCTTACAGTCATCCTTGGCTATGTGTAACATCTGAGGCCAGCTTGGGCTACATGAAATCCTGCTTCAAAAAGACAACAAAAGACATCGAACGAAATAGGAATCTGAATAACTAGATTTGATATGCACATAGAGAACATTCTACTTAATAAAAGTAAAATATGTATGTTTCCCAGGCGCACATAGGGCTTTTTCCATGATGTATCATAACACAAAATAAAGTTTTGAAAAATTTTAAAAGATTGAAACCACAGTTCTTTTCTGACCATGTTATGAGTAAATTAGAAATCAGTAACATACAATTGACATAATGGTATATGCCTGTAATCCCAGCACAAAGGAGGTAGAGGCAAGAAGAACAGAAATTCAAGATCATCCTCTTATTCCAAAAAATTTCATAAGGAATATGAACGAACACATGAATCAATACTTAGAGAAAATACAATAAGCCAAAGCATATTCAATACAGCAAAAATAGTACTCAGACAGAAATGCATAGCTTCCTGTATTTGAAATTAAAATGAGGGTTAGGATGTAGCTAACCGTACAACATCTACTTGACAAGTGCAAGACCCTAGATTCAATCCCCAGTACTACAAGGAAAAAAAATGGAGAGAGTCAGAGGAGGGGAGAAGGGCTTTGTAAAGAAAAAGGAAAGTAAAACCATTTCAAATCAATAGCTAACTAAATTCCAAGTTAGAAGGAAAATATAAAAACAATATAAAATAGAAAAATGGACTTAAGGAAACCAAAACTTGATACCTAAAGAAAAACAACAAAATTCACACACTTTTAGAGAGACTGTCTAAAAAGAAAGCTCTGAATAATAAAACCAGAAAGAAAATAACTGGAGGGGGGGATAATACAGCTCAGTGTGTAAAGTACCCTCTGTTGTAATTTGCCCTCCAGCACCTTTACAGCGCTGAGTAACCACTGCACTGGGACGGACATGCGCTGGCTGGTCTCACTATATGACAAGCTCCAGTTTCAGTGGGACCCCATCTAAAGGGCCCTCGAGGAAGACGCGAGTAAAGGCACTTGCTGTATGAAAGCCTGACAACCCAAGTCGGAGCCCTTGAACTCATCTAAAAGTGGATGGAGAGAATCGACTCCACAGAACTTGTTCTCTAAACTCCACACATGTGCTGTGTCACATGTGTCCTTCACAATAAAAAAAACCCACACACATTAAAGTAATTAATACATCACACTCACCAGTAAGGAAACAAAACAAAACATGATCGATCTCTGCAGTGTGTTTTACTTTTCTGAGTGCTGGTAACTGAATACATGGCCTAAAATTCAAGTAAGTATTCTAGCACTGAGCCACATCTCTTCCCTCTCCAACTGACTCAGAAAATGTGTTTCATAAAATCTAATGCCCTTTCTTTCCTCAGAAAACAGAATTATGGGAGACTTCCTTAATATCATGTTCCTCACTTTTCTCCTTGCCACACCAAAAGGCTGACAAAGGAGCAGGGGTTTGCTTGGGTTCGAGGTCTGGGGGCTCACACACAGTCCATCATGGAGGGCGAGGTGTGGTAGCAGAAGCAGGAGGTAGCTGGTCCACCGTGTCCATTGTCAAGAATCAGGAAGATGAATGCTGATGCTACCAAGCCTCCTCCTTTCACCCCTTATTCCGGGGGGGGGGGGGAACACTCCTATTCATTTTCAGAGTGGGCCTTTCTCCCCTCTGTTGCACCTCTGGAAATGCTCACACACATGTTCAGTGGTGCTTCACTACTGTCTTAGGTATTTACCATACCTAAGATCATTTTCAATGGTGAAAGATTGAAAACCATGGCACTAAAGTCAGAACTCAGGCAAGGATGGCTACCTTAAGCAGCTCTGTGTTTGTGCCTTTTGAAACAGGATCTTTTTTTATTATTATTATTTATTCAACTGTGTGCATGTGCGTGTGTATGTGGCGCGCGCGCGCGTGTGTGTGTGTGTGTGTGTGTGTGTGTCTGTGTATGTGTAGAACCACAGACGAATTCACGAACCACCATGGACGCCTCCACCTCCTTCTGCCCTGGGATTCACAGACTCTGCCCTACCAGGGCCAGAAGCGCAGGCCGCCCCCGCTTCCGCCTGGCGTCTATACGTGGGATCTGGGATCCGAACTCAGGACCTTCCGCCTGCAAGGCGGAGGCTTAACCCCTGAGCCACCTCTCCAGCCCCTTGAAACAGGATCTTATGTAGCCCAGACTAGCCTCAGGCTGGGCCATGTAACTAAGAATGATCCTCCTGTCTCCCAAATACTAAGATAATAGGCATTCACATCACTCCTTGCAGTAAATATTGTACTAAAAGTTCCAATCAGTTTTGGACAAGAAAAAGAAAAGGTGCTCAAATAGGTGGAAAGAAATAAAACTTTTATTTGCTATAACATAATCTTAGATATCTATATAAAATCAAATTAAAATAATCTATAAGAAAAGTAACAAAGCTAATGAATAAAGTTCAGCAAAGTTGTGGGTGAAAGTAACCAACATGGCTGGAGAGAGAGTTCAGGTTAAGACTGCCTCATAGACAGAAGGACCTGAGTTCAGATTCTGGATCACACAAACTCCAGAAGAAATGATGGTGGAACCTGGAAAATCCCAGAGCGAAGCAAAAATGAGGTAAGAGTAATCCAGGATGATTCCCAGGGTCACCCTTGGACCTCCTCAGGGACACATGGTACCCTCTGATGCACACATATACACACGCACCCCACTCCCCCCCATACATATACACAAATAAATGTTTTAAAAGAACCAACAGACAGACAGACAGATATAACTTCCATATACTCTGAATGAATAAGCTGAAAAGGAAATTAGGAATAATTTACATAAAAGAACAAGAGGGCATGTTTTACACTAAAAGTATAAAACATTGATGAAGAAAATTAAAAATTACCTAAATAAGTGGGAAAGCCATCCTGTGCTCATGAGGACAAAAACAATATTGTTATATTTTCATTTGTTGTATTCCCAAACAATCTATAGATTCAATGCAATCCCTTAACAAAATCCTGACTTTTTTTTTTTTTTACAGAAATGGAAATCCCAATTTTCAAATTCATACAGAACTGGAAAAGGCCAAAGAATGAAACAGTCAAGATTGAAAAAACAAAAGGCGGCAGGACTCACACTTCTGATTTCAGTGGTCCTAACAATGACAGTAACCACAGCCATGTGACCATCTGGCATAACGTACAATCCTGTAATGTCAGCATTCTACAGGCTGATGCGAGGATCCTGTGTTTAAGGCCAACTTGGTTTTACATAGTGAGACCCTGTTTCATTCAAACAACACCAGCAAAATGTCTCACCAGATAAAGGAGCAATGCACAAATGGGGCTGACCTGAGTTCAGTCCTGAGAATCTACATGGTGGAAAGACGGAACCAAATTCTATGAGAGTCTATGACATGTTTTTTCATCCTCCCCATCCTCAAATTTTATATATATAATCTTTACAAAACTATGTTATTGGCATAAGGTAAATAGATCAATGAAACAATGGTGAGAATTTAAAACTACACATCTATGGCTAAATCATTTTTGAAGAGTACCAGGTCATTTCTGTTGTGAAAACGCAGGCTCTGCAACAGATGGTACGGAACAACTGGATCTACACATTCAGAAGAATGACACTGGTCCCCTAACTCACACCATAAACAAACATTAACTTATTCAGTTACTCTGAAAGCTGATGCAGGAGTCTAAGTTTGAAAACAGGCCTGGAAACTTAGCAAGAGCCTGTTTCAAAAAAAAGGGGGGGGGATATAGTTCAGTGACAGAGCCCTTACTTAGCATGCATGGAATTCTGGGTTCAGTTCCCACTACTATATCAAGAAAGGCATCAATAACATAAACCCAAAAGCTAAACAAGGAAAATATTCATAGCCTTGGAACAGTAACAGATTCTTAGGGTGGCACCAAAAATTCAGCAATGAACTAGAAGACCAATAAAACTAAAACTCTTGTTTACCTGAGAACATTACAAAAAAATTAAAAATCCAAATCTTTGGTTAGTTCCAAATAAGAAAAAGACATCTGCAAATACATGTTTAGTAGAATCTTGTATCAAAATTTTTAAAGAACCACCATAAAAACAACAACAAATGAATAACGACAACAAAATCCCACCTAAAACAAGGGGCAATGTTTAATAGATATTTCTGTAAAGAAGATACACAAATAGCCAATAAGTAGTGACAGGACGCTAACCATCAGCAGATGTCAGGAAAACATAAACTAACACACAACGGGATAGCACTTCATACTATTTTGTACACAGTAAAACAAAATGGCTAAGGATGTCACTGAATTAGTAGAAGCCCTGAGTTCGAGCCCAGCTCAACATAAATCTGGTTGTGGTGGCACTGGCCTGTAATCCCAGCATTTGAGAAGCCAAAGCAGAAAGAGCAGAAGTTTAAGATCATCCTCAGTCATATGGTGAGTGGGAAGCCAGCCTGGGCTACAAGAAACCTTGTCTCAATCCATCAGTCAGTCAGTCAGTCAGTCAGATAAAGTAGCTATCTATAGGCAAGAACATAAAGAATGTCAAATGGAGCAGTTTCTCTGGAAAACCATGTGGTAACTCTAGGGCCAGCAAGTCTAGGGCCAGCAAGAATGCTCAGCTGGTAAAAGGCAGTCAAGTGTAACAACCTAATTCAATGCCTGGGACCCACATAGTGGAACAAAAGTGACTCCTGTGAGTTGTTCTCTCACCTCCACACAAAAGTTGTGGCACACTTGTGCATACATACACATACAAAATAAATAGTTTCTTACCAAATGGTCTAGTATTTCCATTCTAGAAAACACACCGAAAAGAACTGAAAACAGAGACTTAAACCAATACTTTTATTGTAGCGTTTTTGTTGTAGTTTTATATCAGTTTCATCATAGCATTATTCACACTTACAGCAACAAAATGTTAATTAACAAAGACACTGGTAATATATACATACACAACAGATTATTCAGTCTTAAGAAGGAATCAAATTTTGATGAGTGCTTTTGACATGGGTGAATCCTGAGAACAGTATGCTGAGCGTAGCACATCAGGGTACAACATACGTAATAATAAAATCAGTGTGAAAGTACCATTACAGAGACTTCCAAAAGCGCTTACACTTCAAAAATGTCTTTAAATGACATCTCCATTTAAAAAAGAACATCTGAGTAATGAAGTGTCCATAAAACCCAAATTTTAAATTAGCTCTTTTTAGAGGGAGGAAGATTGTAAGTTCAAGGCCGGTCTGGGATATCAAAGCAAGACTATGGCTCAAAGAACTGGAAAAACAAAAACAACTTTTCTTCCACATAAATCTTCACCCCCAACTCCGCTAGTGTGCTACCGGGAGAACTTCACTTGCTGATTGTGTCTGCCTTGGAGTAGCCAGAGAGTACAGAAGCAGCAAGGAGGCACTTTCAGGACCATATACTTACTCCTTGGCAGGAGTACTTACTGCTGAGCTGCCTGAGTTCACTAGCAATTGTGTAGCTATCACTTGCTTTCTTCTGAATTACCATTTCCTTGGTGCCTTTGTGTGGTACAGATTTAATTACAGAAACACTGTATATGAAACAAAGTTTATTTGATTACTTACCAAAACAGATTATATACCATTAACTTTAATGAAAATTAAGCTTTTTGACTTTTAAGAATTCATTCCAAGTTTGGAGAGATGAGATGGCTCAGGGGTTAAGCCTCTACCTCACAAGCAGAAGGGCCTGAGTTCAGATCCCGGATCCCTTGTAAAAAACACCAGGCAGAAATTGTAACTAGCCTGCACTTCCAGTCCTAGAAGGCTGAGCTTGGGAAACTCCAAAACAAAGAGGTAGTATGATCCAGGGTGATTCCCAAAGTTACCTTTTACCCTTGGACTTCCACAGGCACACACAGTGCCCTCTGAGATAGACAGACAGACAGACAGACATGCAAAATTTTTTTAAAAAAGAATTCATCCCAGGGCTCAGTAAGTAAAGCACTTGCTATGAGAGTGTGAGGACCTGAGTTTGAATTCTCACGCCCCACATGCAGCCAGGGTGGCGGAGGCATCTGTAATCACAGTGCTCCTGCAGAGAGACGCTAAGTCAGAACAAAGGAACTCCCAAAAGCTTGTGGGCCACTAGTTTGACAGACAAACAGAACCTGTCACACAAAGTGACGGCAAGGACCAACGAGCCAAGAATTCATTCATTCTGAGACCTATTTTTACACATAAAAAGTGCTGGAGCTTACAAGTTACCCACTTTAAGTGGGGGAAAACTGTAATTCAATTATCCCAAACTGCACGGTCCACAGCCAGCTGTGATCCTAGCTGGCCATGAGTGAGCTCAGATCTGACCTCAAGCAGCAGGAAGGCTACACAGTCCATGCTGCCCTTGTGCAGAGGTCATGCTTTAAGTGTCTCCTTGTCACTGCTGCACACAGCTAGCAGAGTAAGACAGGGCTCTTCCTTGGGACGCAGAGTGTCACATGAGGCCCAATACTCAACCCAGGTTTCACCCAGGTTCCTTTCCTCTTTAACTCTCCTTCCACAGCAGTCAGAGCAGCATCAGTGTGAAGACCTCCCCGTCTCCTGCCTGTTTTCTCTCACAAGCATCCTACCTAATAAATGTCTCAACTTCTGAAATGTCTCAACCAATTTCTGAAAGATGTCCTCTGACCTTCACACATGCGCCGTGGCATGCACACACCTGCTTGCTCATTCTCTTTCTCTTACTAAAAAAAAAAAAAAGTTTAGAAAGCCAGCCTGTCACCAAGTACTAAAAGGGAGGTATAAGGAACAAAGAACATGGAGTGTCACTGTACGGGAGGCCATGGCTGTAGTGAAGTCTCTGTGGAGCAGGGGGCATCTGAAAGGCACTTTGAGATACTTGAGTACACAGTGAGCCTTCAAAATCCTCATCTAGCCAGCTTTGCTGGCTCACTTGAGAGCTGGAGACAGGAATCATATGCTCAAGACCAGCCTAGGCTACATAGAAAATTCCAGGCCAGCCTGGAGTATAGTGTAAGACCCCCAACTCAGGAAAAAAAAAAAAAAAATCAAAACATGGCTGATGATAAGGCTCAGTGTATTAAAATGCTTGCCACACAAGCCCTGTGACCTGAGTTCTATCCACAGAACTTGTGGGAGTTCTATCCACAGAACCTACAGATTGACAGAACTCCCACAAGTTGTCCTCTCTTTCTCTAAAAAATTGTGTGTGTGTGTGTGTGTGTGTGTGTGTGTGTGTGTGTGTGTATCAGAGGGCACTGTGTGTCCCTGTAGAGAACCAAGGAAAACATCCTCAATTGCTTCTACCCCATTTGCTTTGCTTTGGGATTTCCCAGACTCTGCCCACCAGGGCTGGAGTGCAGTTCCCTGCCATTTTCACCTTGTATTTTTACGAGGGACCTGAGATCTGAACTCAGGACCTTCTGCTTGCAAGGCAGAGTCTTAACCTGTGAGCCTCTCTCCAGCTCGAAACTAAGTATTTTAAACAATTAATGTAATCCAATGGTCATACAGATTGTCCTTGTTAAGCTAAGAGTCATGAACCGGGAAAAGGACTGGTGGGAAAGATGTTCTGAAGTGATGGGAGAGGTAAGAGTGGTCAGAATACATTATGCACATGTATAAAATTGTAAGAGAACTCATAACAAAAAATATCGTAGGGGGCCTGAAAGATGACTTAGTGAGAAAAGGCACTGGCTTACAAATCTGGCAACTTGAGTTGATACCAACTCACCGCAACTCCTGCCCATGTGGTCACACGATGAAAGGAGAGAACCAATTTCTGAAGTTGTCTATGATCTCCATAGGTGCGCTCTCTCGCTCTCTCTCTCTCTCAAAACTGAACAACATGAACAGAACTTTTTCCAAGACTAACCTATGGTGGCCTGACAAAAGGTTAGAACATGGTTGGGTTAGGGACAACGGCTCTTCTTTACCTTTGGAGAAACTTGGATCATGTACACTTGTTAAAATCCACTAAGCAATACAATTAACATCTGTATTTCAGTGTACATAAACTTCCTTAAAAACAAGAAGAATTGTCAGAAACGGTGGTCCAGCCGTAGTAAGGGACTCTTCCTTGGACAGGCAGATAAACTAGCGCTGGTTAGCATTTTGGCAAAGTGGAACATTAGACAGCAATAACACAGCACCTGTCCTTGCACTCTGCTCTCGGTGTGGATGTAGTATGTCAGTTCCCTTGGCTCCTGGTGCTGGTGCATCTCTCTTGCCATGACGGACTATAACCTGGAATCATGTGACAATAAGGAATCCCCTTGTTGCCCCCGAATCGCTTGGCTCTGGTAGGTACTGCAGCCCACCAAAGCCTGGGATAAGCTGGGCCTGCAGCGCAAGCCTGGAAGGCAGCACTCAGGAGCCCAAAGCAGGAGGACTGCCCCAAGTCTGAGGTCAGCCTGGCTTCACAGTGAGCTCCTCGCCCATCTGGAGGACAGTATGAGGCCCTATAAAAAGAAGTGAAGGGGAAAGGAAAAAAGGGGAAGGGAGAAAACAGGAAATTATTGAAGGATGGAAGGAAAGGAAAATGAAAGGAAAAGGCAGGCAGGCAAGCGGACAACAAAAAGTTGTGTGTGTGTGTGTGTGTGTGTATCTTCCAACTTTTCTATGTATTTAATTTTTTTGTAATTTGGTTACCGGGCGGCAAGTTTAGCTTTGTGGTTAAAATTATGCACTTTACATGCTCAAAACCCTGGGTTCAAGTCCCAGCAGCACACAAGATTTCAAGATGAAACTATTGGCCTACGATGAATTCTGTAACTGTAAGAAACAATACGTGACTGTTGAAGAGTCTTTGCCACTCATAATATCATTTGACTAAAGCATCCTTATTACTGTTATTTCTTAACCTCTGCCAATTCTGGATTACGATTCTCCTTTATTTTAATGCACACTTTAGAGCTGGAGAAATGGTTCAGGAGCTAAGACTCTGCCTTGAAAGCAGAAGGTCCCAAGTTTGGATCCTGGATCCCACATAAAAAAACACCAGGCAGAAAGGGTGAAGGCCTGCACTTCCAGCTCTAGTGGGTGGAGCCTGGGAAATGCCAGCGCAAAGCAGAGGTAGAAACGATCCAAGATCCAAGATGATTCCCCATGTCACCCTTGGTCCTCCACAGGGACACACAGTGTCTTTCAGTACACATACAATAAATGAAATAAATAAATCTTTAAAAAATATACACCATAATCCTTGTGGGCTTCATCACATAGATATATAACCTGGTTTTTAATTTCATCTTTGGGTGTAAGTGCGAGTGAGCAAGCCATGCATGGCATGGTGTGCATGTGGAAGCCAGAGCACAACTACTTGTACTGGTTCTTCCTTCCACTTTCTTTGAGACAGGATCTCTTTATCTACTGCTTGTATAGGCAACCTGGCTTGCCCATGGACTTCCCCGGATTCCCCTGCTTTCTGCCTCCTGTCTCTCCATAGAAGCATATCACCACATCAGGTTTTGCACCAGTTCTGATAATCCAAACTCAGATTCTCGGAGTGCAACTGCAAGCACTTTGCCCACTTTGTTTCTCCAGCCCTACAACCTGTTTTCTAAATATACTTACTCAGAGCTCTGGTTTCATCTCGTCTTTGGAATCTTAAAACTTCAAAACAGTTGGGTGTGGCAGCACAGTCTGTAATCCCAGCATTTGGGATTGCCACAACTGCAGGCAGCCTGGCTTACTAGTGAGTTCCAGGGCAGATAGAGTTAAATAGAAAGATAGAGTTAAATAGAAAGTCTCAAGGTACCGAAAATAAATAAATACATAAGAAATGCCATCACCACTATGCACAGTCCCCATCTACTCTCCTTGTGACTTAGGAAGACTTGCAATCCATGCAGCCCTCACTTTGCTTCTGGACCTTCCCATTCTAACAGCCAAACTTCTTCCTTGTCACCTGCAGTAACCCCGTCCTTAGTCTCCAATGCATCTGCCTACCACCAACTTTCCTATCTGCTCTGCCCATTTACCTGAACTGATGGTGAGCGCTGCTCACAAGATCAGATCACTCCAGATGTACGGTCTTCGAACTCATGAGTCAGTAATCCACTTCTAAGTCACTGGCTGGCTCCATCTCCATATTGCATAGCAGTAACATTTCACTGTTCTGAAATTCATTACTGATTTTCCCCTTTTTTGTATATATTTTGCCTTTGATTTCATCACGAAAACAGAAGCTGTCATGTTCAATCTCTCTGCTGTCTCCAAAATCTCATCTAGTCTCTCACTCCCATTTCAGAGGAAAGGCTACTGCCAGTTCTGCCAGCTAGAATACCACAGGGTTTAAAATATAGACTGTAGGCAGGGGTTGGAAACTTAGTTCCGTGGTAAAGCACTTGCTGCAAGCACGAGCCCTGACCAAATCACTTGAGAAAATCAGCCCTTTCAAAGGTCAGTTTTCTCCTATGTACCATGGAAGCAGTAACAGCATTAGAATTAAATGGAAATGCATGAGTGGGCGTGGTGGCGCAATCCTATCATCCTCGAACTCTGGAGGCTAAGGCAGCAAGATCAAAATTCAAGGTCATCCCTGGCTAGAGACTGAGATCTGTCCCAAGAAATTTTTAAAAGGGAGGTGGGGGGTGGGATGGGGTAGCAAGACAGCTCAATAGGTAAAGGCACTTGTACAAGCCCGATGACCGGAGTTCAATCCCCAGAACCCATGTAAAGGCAGAAAAAGACATCAACTCCACAAAATCATCTTCTGACCTCCATGTGCACGCCAGGGCCTGTGTATACAACAAAAAATAATGTATCTTTTAAATTTTTTTAAGGTTGTGAAGATGGCCCAGTGGGTAAGCTTTTTAGCTTGCAAAGCAAACATGAGGGCCTGAATTCAAAACCCCCAGAAGCCACAGGTGTGGATGCACACCTCTGCACCCCTGGTGCTCACAGGGGGTGGTGGAAACAGGAGGGTCACTGGGGCTTGCTCGCCACAGCTGATCTCATGGCAATAGAGAAGCAGAGGATGCCAGTGTCCTCCTCTGCCATCTGCACATGTGCACATGCATTCACACACACATTTGCATATACAACACACAGACACAAAATTTCTTAAAAACAAGTAATTTTAATGGAATTATATGTAAAACACTTAAAAATCTCGTCTGACAAGCATAGGCAAATCCCACTACTTGAATTGCTGGACTCAGTACCTTATTCAGCTCCTTCCCAAAAGGCTCTTGAGTTTCCGTTGCCTTCAAATCAGAAGCAAAAATATCTTCTCTAGCACTGACCCCTGTTCTTGCCTCCCCTTTCATTTTCAAGCTTCTAGAAACCCGGGAAAAGTCACCTGCTCTTGAGGTTACTTTTTTCACACTTGTCCAGGTCCTGGCTCACTCTAAAACTCCTCTACATAAATGGTGAAGGCTGTTGCTGTCCAGGCACTTGATTCTGCTGTAGCCCAACCCGGTGAACTCTCACTGTGAAGCTCTGTTCCCTCAGCTTCCCAGATACTCAGGTCTCTCTCCTTCACCTGGCTCCTTCCCACCATCACGCCTTTCCTTCTTGCCCTCTCCCCATGCACTCCAGTATCTGATGCTGGCCCTATGTTAGTCTTACTTTAACCATGCCAGTGGGTGGGTACTCTTTAACGTCTTCACAGAAATGCAACTGATACACAGTAAACTGTATATTTCTAAATTGCATAAGATGGAAAATTCTAGTATATGTAGACACCGACACCATTGGCATAAGCAAGGTAAGTAAACACAGAAGGCTCTTTTTCTGCAGGGTCTTGGGCAGTCCAAGCAGGCCTCAAACTTGCTATATTGTGAAGGATCTTAACTCCTGATCCTTCTGCTTCTGCTTCTCAAATCCTGGGCTAACAGGCTTGCCTAGCCTAAAAGCCTTTCTTTATGATACCAATGTTCTGCATTAGGTTGCATTTTCTGGAATTTTATATAAATAGAATTATACAGAACATGCACTTCTTTGGTTTGGCTTTTCTAGCTATTTAGCGATCTGGCCATGCTGACATGTTATGTATCGGTAGCTCATTCCCTTTCATGCCACAGCATGACTGCATCACAATCTGCTTTTTCATATACTTATTGATCTGCCAATGGACATTTGCACTGCATCACGCCTGGGGCTGACCAGACCTCCCATGAACCAGTTGTGTGTGTGAGAGAGATTTCTTAACAGTAATAGTAAAATGAACCTAGGATTCATGCATACACATTCTACCACAGAACTACATCTCTATCACTCTTGTTACTTTTGAAACAATTTTATTCGGAGCCACGTTACTCAGGTTGACCTTGAACTCTGTGTCAGCACCCCAATATCTAGCAGTACAGGCCTACACGACAGGTCTGGTTCACGTGCAAGTCTTTCTACAGATACAGGCTTCTTACTAACATCTTTACTCATACACCTAGAATCAAATATACATACACAAGATATCAAAAATGAACCGCCAGGTGGAGAGAATATACCTGGCCTTTTCAAAGGGGTTTTTCAATCAGTATGTCCTAAAATCATCTCACGTACCACTCTTCTCTCTACTCCAGTTCATGAAAAACCTGAAAAAAAAAAATCTTTCTGCTTCCTTAATGTTTCTCCAATCACATAGGCCCTGACAGTAGCTCTCACACAGAATCCATGTCCAGTCTCTATCCTAATGAAGATGTGTATCACCTCTGACCTCTTAGCTAGACCAGGAAACAAGTTTTGCAATTATGCTTCAGATCTCATTCTGCCTATTCTATGGCCAAAATGAAGTTTCTAAAATTCAAACCTAGTGTTAATTCCTTATTTAAAACTCCTCATTGTGACTGCAGAATCAAACTACAAATGTGAGGCCAGCCTCAGCTATGGAGGAAAACTTTTTTTTTTTTAATCTGGCTTATAAACCAGTGATCTGTCCAAACTCACTCCCACCACTTTCCATTCTAATTATGTTATTTATCCTTTTTTATTCTTAAGGCCAAGGGCAATACTTACTCTGAAGTAAGCATGATACATTTGTGAAACAAGATAGAACTTAAACTAACAGATGTAGTAGGAGAGACACAGTGGGACATTACAAAAACAAGTTGCAATCCTGTCTCGCTAAAGCATAAAGACATTGGCAGGGAATCCAGTCAGAAATCAGGATGGATCCGGCTCATCAATCACCACAACTTCCAGGCTAAAAATTGTACATTCTATCTTACCTTAAAGCTCAAAAGACATCAGTGTGAACCAAGGTGTAACATGTTCAAATGTACTGTAACTTCTGAAACTTGGCAAAGAGATGAAGGCAGGTTGGGAGTGGGGGCAAGTATTTATTAAGAGGCTACTGTGGATAGTTGGGGGGTAGATTAGAAGCACATGTTCAAGGTTATTGAGCACAGGTTTCCTCTGAATGTGGACAGCAACGTACAGAGGAAAGTCAGAGATGACTCCAGAGTTCTGAAGTAGCCAAATAAAATACTAAAGCTTTTAAGCAGAAATTTAAAAGCTAGTAGAGAGAGCAAGGAGAAAAGTGTTTTGGGTATTCGCTTACCCATTTGTTCAAATCGAGTGGTAACAGGTGTCAGGCACAGCACGCACAGGGAATGGAATGAGGATAAGATATCATTCCTGTTCTCTCACTGGTGACTGAGGGCACATACACCAGTAATTAAAGTTACTGTGAGTTACGACACAATGCTTAAAAAAAAAAAATCAAGGCAAAATGTCCAACTCAATCCTGAGGATTTGAGAAAAGTTCTGAGGTCATGTGACTGAGTGAATCCCAAAGGACTGAGTAGTATTAGGCCGAAAAAGATGGACATTACAGGTAAAAGAAACAGCATGTTCAAAGAGTGTCAAGTAAGAGAACACAGGGTTGGGCACTGTACGCACTGAAAGAAGGTTCAGCAGGGACACATCCACATGAAATGTTCAGCAAAGGGGAAAATAATGCAGGCTTCAAGTTTTGAATGGTGTATTTAGATGTGGAATATATGCTCTATCTTGTAGGCCTTAGAACCACTGCTGGGTATTTAAATGAACAGAAGAACCTTGCACATCAGGTAGATTCTGGACACTTCTACCTCCTCCCAATACTTCTGCAAGGCTATCTCTGCTTCCCGTGGGGGAGGGGGAGATCTGGGCTATTTAGCACAAATGGGGTGGTAGTAAATTGGAGTCACCCACTCTAAAGAAAGCAGCCAGTAAATGTATGGATATCTTGATAATTCATGAAAAAGTAAAAACTCAGATTTCATGTAGCATTTCCCATTTTGAATATTGACACCTAATTACATAAAGTGTGTGTGTGTGTGTGTGTGTGTGTGTGTGTGTGTGTGTACAGTTTCAGCAAGAGCCACTCATGCAGCATGTTGAACCTGGTCTGCCCACTTGCACAGTGCTCTTGCCACTACTTCAAAGGATTCTCAAGTGTTATCTTGATGGTTCCCTTAGGACAGGAGCTGCTTGCTTCCAAGCAAAATGGCTTCAAAGTGGTGATGTTTTATGAGGTCTTTTGTACATTTTGAAGCAATTTTTCCATCTTCCCTGCTCTGTCAAGCTTCTAGAATCACTGAGACACACTACTCCACTTCTATGACAAGCTTAGAAATTAAGCTTGCAGGTAAAAGCAAAAGTAAATAATGAAGTGAAGCCTCATGGGACCCTTAATGAATAAAGTATGCAAGACGTATTGATTTTCTTAGAAAACGTCATTAAGAGGTTTGTGAGTCGTGAGACATTTGAGAGAAAAATCGGTAACTTAAATCCAAAATAGAAGAATAAATTCTGCTAACAAACAAAATAACTTATACCGTAAGATACCAAGGAGAAGCAGAGTACAGGGCAAAAAGAAAAGTAAAACTTGCTGACCTCTGAGATGTAGCAAACACTTTAAAAGATATTTTGGTAGAGTATAAATGCTGTGCATAAATGGTACATCATATTCTCAGTCCTAGGAGGAATGTATTCTAACTTTCATATGAGCATTATCTGAGCAACAAGAAATCGAAATTTAGAAACAGTATTGAAAGAGTAACGCAATCTCTATAGAAAAAGCAACTGAAGAAAAAAGGAAACAATCTGGCTGTTTTAAAACCCATTCAAGCACACCCACTTCAGATGTTTTCATACGGTATTTACTAAGTCACAATGTTGCTTTAGAAGCATGTAGAATGTAGCAACATTTCCCATATAACTTTGGTTAACCATTGGCAAACTTTAACACTCAAAGGTTAAAAACGCAAAACACCAACCAAATGACAATTCCAAGATCCTCAAACTCTGCCAAAAAAAAAAAAAATCTGAACATAGTATGTGCACCACCCCATTAATGCGGGCGAGTAAGGAGTCCAGGGAGGGGTGGGGCTGGGGGGAGGCGCCCAGGAGAACCGAGTTATTACTGGGGGCGAGCAAAGCAAAGCAAAGCAAAGCAAAGCAGGCCGTGTTCCTGCTGGCAAGCAAGCTCGCAATTACTTAAAGCATGCACTGTGGCCAGGGAACGCTCCAGCCAGTGAAACGAACGTACGGGACACCTAAAAGGAGAGGCTGACGGCAGCTCCGAAAGAACGAGAAGGCGGGCAAGTGGCCTGCGGTGACCTCCAGAGAGAGCGCAGGCTCCTCCAACGGCGGGCTCCGAAGCCAGGAGCAGGGCACGCGCCTCTCCGCGGCCGCACGCTTCGGACGCCCCCCAGGCTTCCGACGGCCGTCCCGCCCTCCCCGAGTCCATGCCGACCCCGAGCGCCCGCGGGGCGCGGGGAGAGCGGTCGCGTGCGCGGCCCGCGCGGCCCGGACACCCGCCCGCCAAGCACACGGCGGCACGCGCCCCGCCTCCCCGGCCCCGCGCCGCGGCTGCAGCCCGGCCGCGGGCTCCGCGCGCTCCTCACCTTCTTCAGCGCGGGCACCAGCAGCCCCCGCCACTTGGGCGCGTTCTCCTCGCTGAAAAACTCGTAGGGCAGCTGCTGCGCCTGCATGGTGCCCCCGGGGCGCCTCTGGGCGGGGAGAGGGGCGGCGGCGGCCGGGGCCGCGGAGCGGCGAGACGCCGAGCTCGCTCGCGGCGCGGGGCAGGGCCGCGGCCCCCGCGGACAGCCCGGCCCCCTCGGGGCGCCGCGCGGCCGGGCTAGCCCCGGCGAGGCGGCTGCGGAGCGAGGCCCGCGCCCGGACGCCCACCCGACACCCGCGCCACTAGCCGACGGCCCACGCAGCCCGGCGGAGGCGGCGGCGGCATCCCGCACCACCGCCCCGGGCCGGGCCCCCCGCCGCTCCCCGGCCCGCCGGCGCCGCCCCGGGCTGCCCTCCGCCGCGGCCGCCGCCCGCCGCCCGCCGCCGGGGTGGCGCTCCCGGGCCCGGCCTGGCCCGCCGAGGAGCGGGCAGCCGAGGGAGGCTCGTGGACCGACGCTTCGGCCGCGGCGCCCCGCTCGTCCCTCCCGAGCGGACGCCCGGGACGCGGGAGGCTCGGCGCGGGGCGGGGCGGGGCCGGGGCCGGGGCCGGGGCCGGCGCGGAGGGGAAGGGCCCGAGGTCGGGGTCGGGGAATCGGGCCGCTCCGCCGCGGCCGCCGCCGACGCCGGTGCAGCGCTGGAGCTTCCTACTAGCAGGCTGGACCTGGCGCTACTGAGCATGCGCCGCCGCGCCGGGCCGGTTCGCGCCGGGTTTTGCGGCCGCCCGCGGAGGAGGAGCGACGCCCGGGGGAGGGAGGGAGGGAGGGAGGGGGGGAGGGCTCCCGGCGGGACCCTGGCTGAGCTCCGGGCGCTGCAGGGGAGGGGTCGGAGGGCCCCTGGAGGCGACCCCTGGGCGGACTGGAGCCCGCGGGGTGGCGAGAGTGCGAGCCCCCGCAGGGCACCCCCAGCGTGCGGCCGGGCAGCGGGGGTCGCAGCCTTGTCTTGGAGACCCTGGGCCTGCGTTTCAGAAAAGGAGTGTGTGCGTGTTATGCGTGTGCGCGCGTATGTGTACTTTGTTCCCGAACATAAAGATAAGGAATGTCCAGAGCTTGCAATATATACTGCACAAAAATGCAGGCTCTGACGAGACTTACTAGCGTAGGAGGAATGATCGCCAATTTCTGTGGTCTTTCCATATCAAGAAGATATGTACGTGTTGTGCTGGTTTTCTGCATGGGTTTAGATTCGATCTTTTCAAACTCATGAGCATTTGATTTAAGTGCTTAATCTTGGTTTACATCTGCCTTTTGTGGCTTTCCACTAGATAATAAACTTCTAGAAGGCAGATTTTAAAAAAAAAGCCGGCGACCCTGGAATGGTACAGAAGCAGTATTGATAAGATGTTCCTCCAGCCCGAGGATGCAGATGTATGGTAGGGGCACTGTGCGGCAACATGACACATCGTGGCTTATGGTTAAACATCTTTTGAGAATCCTGTCACTTGACCTCATACCAATCCCGCAGTTTGCCATTTCCTAGTGTTTAGACGGTTTGTTCATGTTCAAAATGTTCAAACATGTTCAAAATGACAGAAATTCAGCTATAAACCTTTGAGGAATAAGACAGGCAGAGAAACCACAGGGTAGAGAGAAGTTAAGGAACATGAAAAGGGGTTTACAGAAGAACGTGTCAGTTATCATGCAGTGCTCAGAGGACAGTGATGTGGACTAATGACTAGTGTGTCTGGTCCTAAATGACTGGACCAAAATTAACCTTCTGGAAAAATAGTCCTTAGCTTCCGTTGGTCTTATAACCCATCTCAGGTTGAGCACGGTCGCACAATCTTGTAATCCCAGAATCTGGAAAGAATGTGGAGGCAGAGGTTCAAGGCTAAATCTCTACTACATAGTAAATTTGGCCTAGCCTGGATCACACGAGATCCTGTCCCCAAAGCAAATAAACCATACACACACACTTCAGACTTCTGCACAAGGCCGTGCATCTGGCTTCTATTTACACCTCCATGCTTTTTCACAATTCTCAACTATGGTTCCTCACACTCCAGTAAAAATGCTTTCTCTCTTCCTAGAAGTCTCCAGCTTCTATCCTGCTTTAGTAGCATCGCTCTTTTCTGTTGACTGAGCTAGTTATAAACATCACCAACTCCAAGAAGCCTCTCTGATCAGTGCAAGTAATTACCAACTGTGTCTGCCGTAAATCCTACATAGTTCTTTATTAGCACTGAATCAGGCCTCTCAATTCTTTTCTAATAGTTTAAAAATATTTATTGGAGAAGGCAGACGTGCCTGTGGAGGTCAGAGGGCAACGTTCTGAACTAGGTTCTTTCCTTTCAAAAATAGTGGGTTTCAGCGGTCCGATTCGGGCCGCTAGGTTTACCAGCCAAACTAGTCCGCTCGCCCCTCTCTATTCTAGCTGATCTCCACTCCCTGGACTGTAGACGCCGAAAGATCAACTTCGTGTGCGAATCTCATCATCCACCACATCCCCGGGACTTAACGATGCGTGCGTAGAGCAGGAGACTGTTTTTAAAGGATTCGAAGGAAACTTTCAGGATGAATACATAATCAAGTCATCTCCGGGAAACGGGTGATCTTCGAAGGTATGCAAGAAAAAACTACGTTCGCTTTGGGGAGTCAGGGAGCGTTGCGGGGCTGGAAGGCTGATTTCCACAGTCCCCTTCAACTAGGAATCTCGAAGTGCAGAGGGGAACAAGACCTGGGCACAGGCATGCAGCCAGGGCAGTTTTGCCCCAGCGTGGGAGCTTGGACGGCTCGAGGGAACCGCTCAAAGAGCAACCCGAG
This sequence comes from Typhlomys cinereus, assembly GCA_023101885.1. Lineage (NCBI taxonomy): Eukaryota > Metazoa > Chordata > Mammalia > Rodentia > Platacanthomyidae > Typhlomys > Typhlomys cinereus. The sequence continues at coordinate 3,439,197 of JALPQD010000198.1, read as the reverse complement.
GGAAGCCGGTCCCAGAACGCTCGAGGCCCTCTCGACTATCTGCCTAGATCTTTTAAAACAAAACAACCCCGAGAGCCGCGCAGCGGAGGGAAACGGCCGAGCCGGGCTCAGAGGCGTGTGACTTCACACGCACCGGCCCGCCGACGGCGGCGCAGGCGCAGAGGCTCCGGCTGGCGCCGCTCCACCGCAGCCTGGCGCCGGATCGGACGTGACGCACGGGGCAGGGGGCGTGTCTAGGTTCAGCAGCCGACGACCGAGCAGGGAGCTTCCAGGCCGGCTAGCAGAATTTCGAGAGAATCGGAACTGGAGAGGCGGGCGAGGGGGCGGGAGGCTGCTCGGCCCCCTGAGAGCGCCCCCTGCAGGCGGAAGGGCGGCAGCGTTGGCTAAGCCTGGACCACTGGGTTCCTTCCCTCCCACCGCCACAATTGTCTGCGTGAAGCCGACCTCGGAGCGGGTTCCTTTTTTGTTCAAGAGTTTCCACTGGCGTCCCGGGATAAAGTCCAAAGTCCTTAACCGTGTGCTCACGGTTTTGCATAATCGAATCTCCCACTCAAAACGAACTGCTCTTTGCCTCCTTCAAACCCACGCCTGGTCTGATTCCTGAGCATGCTGCTCCACGTGCTTGGACCTTTTTCTCCAGACCAAGGCACAGCCCCACCTCCGATCCCAAGTACAAGGGTCAATGGAACCCTCCGACCCCCCAGTGGAACATCGTTTCTCTCAAGTTCTCCGCCCTATGCAGGATTCCTCCAGGGTTTAATAGGCGTATAGAAAACTGATATTTTCTCCTCCCTGATTTTTCAACCTTTATTATTTTTTTCTTTCCAATAGCTGTTCTCAATCCCACATCTCAATAGTCTGTTCCCAGGAAATACGCCAAATAAAATAGTGGCGGAAAAGAGCCCTGCGAGCCAATTGGCTAATGATTCTCCATCTGCCTCCCACTCCACTGTGCAAAGCGAGGAGGAGCTGAGTAGGTAGAATCGGAAGAAATGATCAAAGAACCTTCAACACAGGTATTCCTCATACTTCTTCAACAGGATCCCTATGGGATTTTTTTTTTTTTTTTTTTTTTTTTTTTTTTTTTTGCAAAATCTTCTCCTTTGATTCAAGTTGTAATAGATCCTCAAACAGACAATGAGATTTTAATCAAATTTCCAACATAGCTTGTCCTGGAACATGACAATTCTAAGCTGTACATGAAAAATATAAACCTAATTTCCTATAAAAGAACAAGATGTGTGTGCGTGTGCGTGTGTGTATGTGTGTGTGTACATACAACACCATTTCTCTTAGGATTTCTTTTTTTTTTTCTTGACTTTCTTTGTCAAGAAAAGGCGGGGTGGAGGTGCTGGGAAAGGAGAGTCTTATCTGTAGCCCAAGCCTGCCTGGAACTCAAGGATGCGAGAGTGACTGTCCTACCTTTACATCTCAACTGTTAGGATGTTAGATGTGTGTCTTCACATCAGCCATGAGATGTTTAGTTACACAGAAAGAATAAATTATTAAATTATAAAAACCCTAACATTATTACAAGCACATCTACATGTCACAAATTTGTTCTGACAGTATTCCTTATTTGATTTGTTTCCTGTTTGTTTTCCTGGCATGGGATCCAGCGAAGACTCATACACTGCAGTCTATTTTGTCTTGTTTTTTGAGGTGAGCCTCATGTACAGCAGTTTGTCCTCAACTTGCTGTGCAGCTTAGGATAACCTAGAACTTCTGACCCTGCCTTGTTTCCCAATTGCTGAGACTACAGAGGTGCACCACCACATCAGGTTAATGCAGTGCTGAAACTGAGTCCAGATCTTCATGTACACTCAGCAAGAGCTTTTTCAACTTACCTGCACCGCCAACCTGAAGTTCAATTTCATGTCTCCTTAGTCTCCTTTAGCCTGGAGTAGGTCTTCAGATTTTCTCTGACTTTTGTGGTATTGACAGTTTCCTAAGATGATGGACTTTTATCTGAAGCTTTCCCAGGAAGATGCCAGCCTCCCATTTGAGGCAGGAACAGAAGCTAAGTGACAATGTATTCTTCCGAGTGTTTCACATGAGAACATGCTGTGATTTAGTATCCGTAATCATTTTTGTGAGACCAAATGTTTCCATTTCTCTAGGGCATGTTTTTCAGAGGGCAGAATTGCTGGACATTTGACAACCCTATGTTTGACCTTTAGAGGAACCGACAGACCATTTTTTTCAAAGTAGTGGCATTATTTTTTTATATTTGACCAGAGATATGTGCTTCGATGTCTCTAGATCCTCATCAGCAGTTATCTCTTTATTATTATTATTATCATTATCATTGCCATCCTAGCAGGCATAAAATGATATGCCATTGTGATATTTTTTAATTTATTAACTTATTATTTTTGCATTATGTGTACATATAGTGTGTGTGTAAGCGCACACACACACGCACACACAAATGCCACAGCACACAAGTAGAGGTCAAAAAACAACTTTCAGGAGTCAGTGCTTCCATTGTGGACTCCACAAAGTGAACTCAGGATGTTAGGTTTGTGCAACAAGCTCTTTTATTTGCTGAGTCACGTTGCCGACCCTTGCCATTGTGATTTTTAATTTGCATTTCCCAGATAGCTAATGACACCGAGTACCTTTTCATGTAGTTCGGCCATGTAGTTTCATGTAGTTCTTTAGAGAAGCCTCCATTAAGATACTTTAGAGACTGACCAGGAGGACTGCCATCACTTCAAGGCTACGTAGCAAGTACCAGACTATCCAGGAATATACTACAAAACCTTATCAAAAAGCAAAACAGAGGGAAGAGAATATAGCTCAGTTGGTAGGATGCTTGCCTAGTATGCACAGAGCCTTGTGTTCAATCCTTGACTCCCCTTTCCCAAATAAAATCAAGTGTCTTGGTGTACATCTGCAATATCAACACACGGGGTAAAAAAACAGGAGGATCTGTTCAAGGCCACCCTCAGCTACACAGTGCGTTTGAGGCAAACTTGGGACACATGAGACCCTGTTGCAATTAAATAAATAAATAAAATAAAATAAAATAAACCCAGGAGGAAATGGTTGGGCCTGCACTTCCTGCTCTGGAAGGTTGACACTGGGAAATCCCAGAGCAAAGCAAAAAGGAAGTAGAGTAATCCAGGATGACTCCCTTGTCATATGTGCTGGTCAGTTTCTGCTGTCAACTTGACCTCTGGGCCTCTGGGCACACCCATAAGGAATTATCTAATTAAGGCATGCCTGTAGGTAATTGTCTTGATTTTATAAGGTATAGGAAGATCTAGCCCATAGTGGGTGGGATTATTCACTGGGCAGGTTGACAAAGATAGAGACCACTAGCGACTGTTGAGCTAGATGGTATGTATGAGTTCCTCTTTGCTCTTGACTTTGGGATGAGGTATGGCAAGTTTCCTTGGCTCCTCTAGTAATGCTCTTGCTATAATGGATTTTTTTTTTTTACTATAATGGATTTTAACTTGTCTTGTAAACTGGAATATCTATTACAGCAAAGAAGGTTTAAAACTAAAACAGAGATTGATACCAGAGAAGTGGATATTGCTGCAAAACCAAAACGGTATCACTAGTTTTTAAATATTTCCTTTATTTATTTGAGTGGGGAAGAGATATTAGGTATGCATGTGCCATGCACACGAGTGGAGGTCAAAGGACAGTTTTCAGAAACTGGTTCTCTCCTTCCACCACGTGGGCTCAGGGTTTGCTCCTTTACCCGGTTATCCATCTTGCCAGCCCAACATCATTATTGAAAAATTATTTGAGTATAATGTCAAGGTTTAGCTACAATTTCACTCTGGTAGTTTATAGGTGTGCCTTTATCTGGCACTACATTGTCTGGGTTACAACAGCTTTAGTGTGTGTGTGTGTGTGTGTGTGTGTGTGTGTGTATGTGTGTGTGTGTAGGGTGTATGTGTGGGTATTTCTCCCTGTGGATGACCAAGGGTGACTTCAAGAATCATCCTGAATTGTTTCTACCTCCTTTTGCTTTACTCTGGGATTTCCCAGGCTCCACCCACCAGGACCAGAAGTACAAGCTGCTGTCGCTTCTGCCTGACACGGTACTGGAGATCAGGACCTTCTACTTGCAAGGGAGAGTCTTAACCCCTGAGCCATCTCTCCAGTCCTTGTATAAGTTTTGGAATCAGGAAATATTGGGCCTTCAACTTTTTTCTGCTTTTCCAAGATTTTTTTTTTTTCTGTCCTGAGTCCCTTGCACATGTTGTTGTTGTTTATTTACTTGTTTCATGTGAGTGCATGTATGTATGGCATGGATGATGCATGAATGTGGATGTGCGTGTGTGGTGGTATGTAGTGCAAGTGTCCAAATACCTGGGCACATGTGCAGAGTCTAGAGGACTGCCCACCAGTTGGCACAGTCCTTATTGAAACACTTGGGAGCAGAGAATCAGCAGTGCAAGGTCATTCTTGGCTATATATCCAGTCCAAGGCTAGACTGGAAGACAGGAGACAAAACAGAAAGAGAAAGACCAAAAACAGAGACAGCGAGAAGACAGAGAGAGAACTTAGTGGCATGTTAGTCAACAAACCAAGACTGTTAGAGTCTGCCTCTTCAGTGCTACTACAGAAGCAGGATGCCAAAGGGCTTCTGGAAGTTCCTAGGTCTACACCACTCATTTCCCACAGGGCCATGGGGCTTACAGACGCTTATGCCACCATGTTTATGTGGGATCTGGGAATCTAAACTCAGGTTGTCAGGTGTATGCTGAAATCATTTTACCCATTAAGCAGCTCCCCAGCCCTGTTTAAGATAAGGTCCCTGTAGCCCAGGGTGGCCTAGAACTTGCTACATAGGCTTATATTCTCAGTCTCCCTGCCTCTGCCTCCCAAGTGCTGGAATTACACCCGGGCCACCGTGACATCCAGCTTCCACGTGAATTTGGAAATCAGATTGTCCGCTACTGAAAGAAAGAAAGAAAGAGAGAGAGAGAGAAAGAAAAAGAAAGAAAGAAAGAGAGAAAGAGAAAGAAAGAAAGAGAAAAAGAAAGAAAGAAAGAAAGAAAGAAAAAGAAAGAAAGAAAGAAAGAAAGAAAGAAAGAAAGAAAGAAAGAAAAAGAAAGAAAGAAAAAGAAAGAAAGAAAGAAGAACAAAAGATGACTGGATTACTTGTTTGTTTATTTAAATGGGGTTCCTGGGTTTAGATTTCTGATCTCTCTATCTTGATTTTCCAAGTGATGGGATTATAGTCAGACATCAACTGAGTATATGTCTGTCTGTGTAGGAGTATGGATCAAAGTTCAAAACTCAGGCTTTTTTGTGTGTATGTGTGCGTGCGTGCAGGCATGCATGTGTTTGTGTGTGCGCGTGTGTGTGTGTGTGTTCTCCAGTTCACTTGCACAAATGTAGACATGGGTGTCACATCATGCATGTGAAGGTCAGAGAACAACTTTCTTGAGTCATTCTCTTTTTACACCTTGTGGGTTTCAGATACCAAACTCAGGCTGTGAAGCTTGTGCGTCAAGCAGTTACCTGCTGAGCCATCTCACTGACCCACAGTTGGGGGGTTTTAATAGGTATTGTGTGAATTTATATTGATTTGGTGAATTTCTTATTTAGGGTGTGTGTGTGTGTTTCTGCTGCACTTTGTTATTATTCTTAGAGTCTCGTGTAATGAAAACTGAACCTGAACTACTGATTTTTCTGCTACGCCTGCAGGTCTGTGTCACTACATATTGTCTTCTTAATGGTACCAAGTTGATGCTCCATGAACATGAGCTATAGTTTCATCTGCAAAGGTCCTCTTTTTAAAAAAAAATCCCCTCTTCTTTATTTTTTAAGTTTCTTCAGTAATGCCTTGCAGTTTTCACCGTATGTAACAACTACCATGGGAGGATTCCCTTTCCTCCCAAATGGAGTCCACTCCGGCACAGAGAATGAAGGAATTTATAAGACAAAGGAACAAAGAGAAAAACGTGTGCACACAGGCAGACCCTGGAAAAGTTCTGTGACGTCCAGCAATATTTTCTCAGTTACAGCCTACATTATAGTAAAGCAAAGATGGGGAAGGGATGGGTGAGATAACAGTTTGCAAATAGATTTACTTTTCCAACTGTTTACTGCCAAGGTCGTGTAGTTCCCAGATGTAACATCCCTCTTATCTCAAAGCTGTGGGGAACCATCTAGACTGTCAGGCTCCTCACGGAATGTTCTCATTATGAAGTTTGGAAAGGTAGGGGGGCTGACTCCCTCACCCACTTCTGGCTGGCAGCAGTTTTAACTCTTTTTATGCTTCATAATTTTGGTGCTTAGTTTTGTTTTTGCTCAATGCACTTTTAAGTGCTTCATTCTTTTTGACTCTCCAACATGCCATTCTTTATTCTGGGAGTCTTCCTAGTCTAAGTCTTGGGCAGGTTTGCATCATGGACTGATATCATGGCTCCTCTGCCGGATTTTTTTTGTTTTGAAACAAGTTCTCACATTGCCCAAGTTGGTCTTGAACTCTTGATCCTCTTGCCCCAGCCTCCTGAGTGTTCGGATTGCACTACACCTGGATCTTGGCTCTGTTTCTTTTCTTTCTTTCTTTTTCATTTCTTTTTCTTTTTCTTTCTTTTTTTGGGGGCTCTATTTCTTAAAATGTACTTATGGTAACTCTGGCCTACGTATATATATTTTATCAGATCTCTTCTTCTCTAACAGTCTTGGTTTGTTGACTAACATGCCACTAAGTTCTCTCTCTGTCTTCTCGCTGTCTCTGTTTTTGGTCTTTCTCTTTCTGTTTTGTCTCGTGTCTTCCAGTCTAGCCTTGGACTAGATATATAGCCAAGAATGACCTTGCACTGCTGATCCTCTACTCCCAAGTGTTTCAATAAGGACTGTGCCAACTGGTGGGGCTGCTACCAGCAACTCCGAGAGAAAGAATAAGAAGACTCTCTCTCTTTCTCTCTCTCTCTCTCTCTCTCTCTCTCTCTCTCTCTCTCTCTCTCTCTCTCTCTCTCTCTCTCTCTCTCTCTCTCTCTCACACACACACACACACACACACACACACACTATAGCATCCCATCATTCCCTGTGCGGTAGCTCATTTTCCTAAATCTTTGCAAATCATTTATGCAGGCATGATTTTGAAGAGACTGCCAGGAACTGGTTCGGAAGGATTACATTAAAGGTTTTCCTGCTCTTCTCCCTGAAGCAGAAGCATGATTACTTCAGAACTGGCTTCCTCTTAACCTCCTTTGTCTGTAAATGAAAAAGTTTGCCTTGATTTACGGGGTACATATGGAGTTTCTCGTTTGTATCAGCGGAAATGAAAGCAAAACAAATTCTGAGTGGGAAATGGGGACGACTAAAGAATTGAATTTAGCTGGTGAGGCAAAAATAGATGGTCTGTTACTGAACCGGGGCGGGAAGATTTGAGAGGAAGCACTCTGTGACAGCATTCCTCCCCGCATGGGTTGGGGGTGCATTGTTTGAAGTGCATTCTTGGTTCTTGTTGACTTCTGTGGTCCTTCGGATTGGGAATTGTTTAGCCTAGGTTGGCCTGTAACTCAGTGCATAGCCAAGGATGGCCTTGAACTCCTCCTACCTCCACCTTCAGGGTTGAGAATAAGGACGGGTGCCCCCAAGCTTGACTTTGGAGTGGGCCGGGGCAGGAGGAATCATAATCCCCAGTGACGTCATTACTGGTAAGTTGCCCTTGCTCAATAAATAACCCTTAACCCAGGCTCATGCAAGCCACTCTTAATTAAACCCAATAAGACGCACGCACAAAAAAAAAAAAAAAAAAAAGAAAAAAAGAAGAAATGAAAGTTGTTGGAAGAGTTGTTGGGAAGTTGAGGATTTGGTGGGAAGGGGATAAGAGAAGGTATGGCAGGGGAATGACATTCATTTTTAGCATTTTCATTTCTTCCATTAATTTTGGGTAAAATCACATAACATAAAAACGGTAAATTAAACAATGACACCTTAGCCTTTCTTCTGTTTTTCTTGTTTGTTTGTGGTGTTCATTTCCTTTTTACATTTTGACTGTGGGGAATGAATCCAGGAGGACCTCACACTCCTGATAAGCATAGTACCACTGAGTTATAGCCCCTAAACTCATTTATGTGAGACAGCGAGTATGCACCCAGCTGTATGTGCACCGTGGTGCATGTGTGGAGAGGAGAGGACAATTTCCACAGGCCAGTTCTCTCTACCATGGGGGCTCCAGGGATGCAACTCAAGTCACCAGGTTTGTGTGAAGGTACCTTTCCCCACTGAGCCCTCTAGGCAGCCCTGTTTGGGTATTTATTTATTTACTTATTTAGAGACAAGTCTCATCTAACAGAAGGTGATCCTGAACTCTCCCTGTTGTCAAGAATAACCATGAACCTCTGATGCTTCTGTCTCTTGAATGCTGGGATTACAAGTATGTACCGCTATGCTCTGTGTGTGTGGTACTAGGAACCAGGACTTTACACATACTAGGCAAAGCACTCTACTGAACTACATCCCCAGATCTATATTAGGTATTTTAGTGTACATTTCAGAAGTGTCTGCTGAGCCATGGGGGGAGTTAAAGGAATCAAGACTGATTATAGGACAATATAAGGTTGACAAGGAAGTTTACTGATAAAGGGAAACTAACACAAAGGAGAGACTTAAGACATACAAGCTTTATTAGAAGTGAGGACCTGGTGGCCAAGGAAACCGTAGTTTAGCCTTAAGGTGGAGAGCATTGGCACAGAAAAGAGAACAGGAAGAGAGTTTCTATGGACAGCGTGCTGGGAGAAATCTTCAGAGCTCCCAGAATAAGAAGGGTCTTCAGATGTTGCTAAGGGTTGCCAGGGAAGTAGGGCATCAGGGGCTGGGGGTGGTCCTCTATCAGGATCCAGTAGGTCAGGGATTTAAGGTGTGTGAGCAGTTCTGGGAATCATCAGATTCCAGCCAGGGTAGAGGAGGCTTCCAAAATGGCCTGGTTAGCAGTGTCAAGTACTAGACAGCATGTAAGTATTATTGTATAACCAACCAGAAAAACTTCTGAGACAAATTCTCAGTAAGTAGCCCAGGCTGTCTAACATCTTACAGAACTGAAACTCTAAACTTGTTAAGTAACTCTCCATTCCTCCATCCCTGAATACCGAGAGCCATCATCCTGCCTGTTTCTATGAATCTGACTATTCTAAGTGCCTTTTGCAGGGTATTTTTCCTCTTGGCTGCCATCTTAGACAATGGCCTAGTATAAGCTAAGGAGGATTGTGATAGTTAATCTTGGGTGTCATTAACTAAAATCAGCTGTCAGACTATCTGAAGAGATGATCCAGATCAATACATTTACAATATGAAGAGCAGCCCTGGATCTGATTAGAACCTCCCAGTAGCAAACCAGATAAAAGGAACCACAGAACAGAAGACTGGGAAGAAGAGAGACTCTCCAAGGATGTTTGCAGTGACTTAGGCTGCCTCCAGCTTCAGCCACCAGCCATGTCGCCCCCACCATGAAAGACTGTTTCTCCCAATGAAAGTCCAGCAGCTGGAGACCTCAGAGCAGCCTAGGAACCCGGAGGAGGCTCTCCTGGCAAGTCTTGAAGCAGAGAACCCCGAAGTGCAGCTTCCATGACATCACCCACAATGGGGGGGGGCATTCTGTGATGTAGTAGCCTTTGAATTGTCCCTGTTTCTGTCAGTATTTTGTTCTTATAAGTGACCTCAATAAACTCACTGGTCCATCAGATTGGACCTCGGTGCAATCCTTACTTGGGTATATTGTGGAGCTCTGGTCTGGGGTGAACAGTCAGTGGTGTGGTGTCTCCCCCAGGAAAAGGGTTCATGTAACAGTGCTGCCTTCTTTAAGTGGCGTCATCCAGTACAGTCATTTGCCACCTAGCAACTGAAATGTGTTTTGAGAAAGGCAGTGCGAGACAGTTTTGTCCTTGGGGAGACATCACAGAGTCTATTAGCATAGTAAGATGGCTGCCATTTCATAGGTGATATAGTTTTATGTATGAGCATCATATGTGATCTGCCATTGACCAAAATGTTATTACACAACAACACATGACGGCATTTGTCTTTATTGTGACTGGCTGCGTATGTTCTGAATCAGCGTCCAGCAGTCTAACGTAGATCCTCTCAGCCAGAATCCATAGGTGGATGGAAGGAAAGGGGGAATGAACAGCTGCTCCTTGTTGCCCCCTAGTGATCCACTACCAAAAGCTTTTGCTTCCGTTCCCATGGTGCCTGCGGAGGGCTTCCTTAGTCCTATGGAGAAGAATGCTTCTACCAGGAAACGAGTGATTCCAATGAAAAGGAGGTCCAGACTGCCCCCCCCAGTCAGGTTAGCCTCCTTGAGATGTTGAGTCAACAGATTAAAAACGAATTTGCAAATGTTGGCTGGGATGATTGGCCTAAACTTCACAGTAAATTCAAGGCCAACTCGGGTGCTACATAAGATCCTGCCATTACCATTCCCCCCAAAAAAATATCCAACTCCACAATATTGGTAAGAAAGAGTAAGTCTGAAATGCAGGAAGCAGAATCATATCTGTGGTTAAGGTAAATTAGAGATTACTGTAGGGGCTCTTGGGAAGGCCCCCCTACCTCGGAATGATTGGAAATACACAGTTACACTAAAACCAGCATATAATATATAAAGGAGATTTATTGTCAAGCAAGCAGGCAGACAAAATAGGCAAGCAGCATTCAGCAGAGAAGCAGAGAGAGAGAGAGAGAGATCTAGTCTAGTATTTAGGTCTCTTTTCGGGCATGGTCATGAGACCATGGGAACTATAGGCCAGGGGCATGTAAGACAGGAAGGGGGGCTTGCCCCAGGGTGGGTGAAAGTCCTTGGGAAAATGTGTCATTTATCTTAGCTGCAGGTGGACTGGGTCTGTAGAGAAGTTGTAGGCAAGGTGGACTGTGGAGCTAGTCTTGGGAGGATGGAGCTGTCTTATCTAAGCAGATTGGGAACTGTGAAAGGTTCTTTGTCTGAACGTGTATATTGGATGGAGAGGGGCAGCTTGAGCCATTTTGTGTTTAAAATGCCTAATATCTAACAATAGCCAATGGGCCATCATAGTGGATAAAGAATTCTGATCAGCCAAGTACTTTTTGTCAAAGTACTTTTGTCAAAAAGTACTTACTAGTGACAAAGAAAATACAGAATGGGTAGTAAATTAAACATAATTATTAGCTAAAAAAGAGGATAGCAGTCATCGTGAGATTTTTTTTCCCTTACTTGGTCAATAATATATTTTGTTTGTAGGTGGATAATATGTACAAATTAATCAAATGTGGTTATTTTCTTTTCTCCGGTTCTTTTATCATGTAACCAGGATTCATTGAACTTACATCACTAGTTAAGCATTATTTTTTGATAAATTACTAAATTTTCTTGTGTGTGTGTATGTGTGTGTGTGTGTGTGTGTGTGTGTGTGTGTGTAGGTCGGGGTGATTCTCATGGAGGATTTCAATTCAATTTGACTCAAATTTCATAAAGCAATTCTCTCGTTTACCTTTGCATGGTGTCGTGGTTTGAATGAAAGTTGTCCCCACAGGTTCATGTATTTGAATCCTCAGGTATTGTTTGGAAGGTCATGATGCCTTTAGGAGATGGAGCCTGGCAGGAGGAAGCATGTCATGGGGGTGGGGTGGGGGGGCGGTGGGCCTTGAGGTTGGTTCGTCCCACCCTGTTGCTTGAAGTCAGCTCTCAAGTTTGCTGTTTGTGGTGACCTAAGTCTCTCCTAGCTTCTGCCAGCCAGCATTGCCTTTTCCAGCAAAATGGACTGTGTCTCCCTTCTGAGACAAATAAATTTCCTTTCTTCTCCTTAAGCTGGTAGCATGAGTGTTGTCTTATAGCAACAGGAAGAAAAAGGTACCCAGGGAATCAAATGATGGTCAGATGGTCGTTTGTACCCATTGAGCCATCTCACCATCCTAATATGTAAATATCCTTGATGTACTATCATAGCATTTAGGTTATGGAATGTCAGAAAAATATACATTACTCACGGATTTTACTTCCTAGGGTGAAGAAGAAATTATGGCATTTCTTCATAGTAACGTCTGTGAAGTAAAATCCATGAGTTAATTCCCCATTGGAGGTCGTTCAATTAGCCCTCACCTTTTTCTTCATCTTTGCTTTCTCTGTGACCTCCTCTTTGCTGCTTAGGCAAATAGTTTAGCAATGACTTACATTCATCCTCAGTGTGTTTCCATTCTTACTGCACGACTGGATCATCGTGTGCCTCTTTCAAGCAACTGATTTGACTATGGAGAATGGAAGTTAATACTTTCAAAACATCTTCAGCATCTTATTCATCTTCATTTTAGTTTATGAAATAGATGCGATTATCTCCCCCTTTCAGGAGAAAACCCTGGCTTGGTGAGCTCGTGAACTCTGCCCTACATCATCCAAGGCAAAGCTCTGAGATCAGGCGCTTGCCACCTCCAACAGGTACTTATGCATGCCACTGTTTCAGACTTATCTTTGGAAAACTGGACTTGATGGGAAGCTGAGACAAGACACTGCTGTTAGAGCAAGATGAAGCTGTTCGGTTTGGTTTTCAAAAAGGCTGGGGATGTAGCTCAATTGCTAGAGTATTTGCTTTGCATGCACAAGGCTTTGGGTTCAATCCTCAGTATCCCCATAAACAGCTCACCATTGTAAATGCAGCTCTCTGGAGGAAGAGGCAGCAGACCAGAAGATCCACATCAGCTATACAGAAGTCTCCTGGCCACCTTGCACTAAAGACCCTATCAAAAACAAAACAAAACAAAACAACAACAACAACAACAAAAATGGCCCTGGTAGAATGTCTCTTTCAAATTAAAAAAAAAATGAACAGAGATCCAATTGCTTTTTGTTTTGTATGAACATGCTTGTGTGTACATATGTACAAGAGGGCACCCAGGGGTGTATGCCTGTGCAGGTCCAGGAGTGTCATCAAGAATCATCCTGGATTGTTCTACCTCCTTATTGCTTTGCATTGGGTTTTCTCAAACTTCACCTTCCAGGGCCAGAAGTACAGGCCACTGCCATTTCTGCCAGTGTTTTTACTTGGAATCTGAACTCAGGTCCTCTTGCTTGAGGCAAAGGCTTTAACATCTGAGCCATCTCCCCAGCCCTGGCTTTGTCTTTGAGACACTATCTTATGTGGTCCAGGATCGTTTGAACTGGCTATGTATCTGAGGATGACTGAGCTTCCAAAGGCTATGGGAAAAAATGTGATATATGTACATACATGCATGCATATATCACCATACATATACATACACATATATACCACCATAGAGGGTGTGTGTGTGTGTTTGATGCAGGACCTCACCACGGCACCCAGGATGATCTTGAACTTGCCACCCTTCTTCATTAGGCTTCCAAGTAGTACTGGTATTATGAGTATGTACCACCATGTCCAATTTCCATAATTTTATAAACATGTCAGGTCATGAACTCCGTAGACATTGTCTTGAATCCAAAAGTTGTGTGCTGTTAATGCCCTTAATTGTGTGTTTCTTTGTTATGTCATTACCATGGAATGCAATAAGCCTAAGGCTAAACACATTTTCCCTTCTGGGTTCAAAATCTGACTTGTACTTTTGGACTAAAGGCAGCATGCCAACTAGAGTTGGGGATCACTGGGAGGATTCCAGGGGACCCTTGGAGATGGGAGCTAAGGAGGTGAATCCTGAAGGGGGAGAAGCCCGGGTCACATCCTTTGGGGTTGTCTTCTCTTCTTGGCTCTCCAATTTATTGCCCCAACAGACGGAGCGGTCAAAGGCTATTGTTCTGGGGTAGAAGAGCAAGAATTGGGGGGAGGAAAAGGCAATGCGGTTTGAGACATGGGATAAAAATACAGAAAAAACGTTTAGCCCAGAGCTGCATAATTTCAGCCTTATCAGCTTTGCTGAAAGTGATATTTATAGCTTACTTTCCACAGAAGGAAAATGAAAGCAGGCCATGTTTCTCTAGGTCATCTGCTGCTTCTCCACCTGCTAGATGGACATGGCCTTCCATCTGCCCTGGTCTTAGTGCTACCCACCTTGAACCCTCAGATGACATCCCTAGTCCTCCCAGAGGCCTGCTTCTCCAAACTCCTTAATTCCCCAGAGACTCTCAATTCACCAAACAAATATCAGTGCGTGGCCTGTATTTAAGACTATCATCCTCTTTTCTTGGAGAAATCACCCTTCACCCATTATGTAAATCAAAATGAGCATCTTTCTCCTGGCCAAAGGGAACCACCATGCTTGATTGCAACAGTTACTCTTAACTATTGCTGTGAGAGAACACCCAAGTCAAATAATTTAGGGAGAAAAGGAGTTTATTCACCTTAGGGTTCCAGAGGGGAGATACAGTCTTTCACGGCAGATGTGACTTGGCCGGTGGCTGAAGCTGTAGGCAGGCTAAGTCACTGCAGACATCCATGTGGCTGGAGGATTTCTGCAGAGTCTCTTCTTCGGTTCTGTGGTTCCTTTTATCTGGTCCACTACTGGGAGGTTCCAATGGGATCTAGGGCTGTCTTTGTATTATCCAGATAATCTCTTCAGGTGGTCTCAGCTGATCTTAGTTAATGCCAGGTGTGGTTAAGTTGACACCCAAGATTAACTATCACAATGATTCTACCAAAACTTTCAATGATGATATTCATGCCAAACAGACAGGGGGCTGCAGAGGTAGTCTTGAGGCATCCTTCAAATAATGTCCAATGTAGTTCCATCTCTATTTCTTAGAGTGGCCTCAGAATGAGAATGGGGAATCTGCAAAGGACAGCATCTATCTATAAACTGCATCAAAACCAGACACAGTGGTACAAATACATAGTACACCAGTTAGGAGAAAGGAGGGTTGTTACAACTTTGTGACCGACCTGGGCCACTATGACGTGGGATCCTGTTTCAAAACAGGAGGCAAACCACGTGGCTTTTGTTTTGGTTTGTTGCTTTGTTTGGTGGGATGGAGTCTCATGTAGCCCAGGCTGGCCTCAAGCTTACTATGTAGTGAAGATGACCTCGAAATTTTGATCACCTGCCTCTCCCTGCCCCCAGGTACTAGGATTGTAAGAGGCCCCCCAAGCACTTGGCTAGATGTTTTTATAGAACATGCACGCATTTTCTGATAGGATCTCCCTTCCTCTACCTTATGAAGAATTTCACCATAACTATTTGTGCTTTTACATCCAGCAAAAGTTCAGAAGAACCAAGTTCATCTATTTCTGCAGCTCGAAGTGACTCCCCATTCTCTGTGCAGAACAGAGTGGCTGCAGCAACACTGATTTTTTTTTTTAAACTCATCTTAAAACACTAATCCTTCACATTATTCTAAAATCTGTATTGCTATGACAGCATTTTTCTTAGATGAAGGAAAAAAAGTGATTCTGCAAAGAAGAATTTCCACTGGAGGTGACACCTCTGTGTTGCTATTTTCTGATCTCAGAGCTGCCGATGAGGTATTGCGGCGGTGCATGCCTGGGATCCCAGCACTCCGCGGCCAAGGCAGGACTGCTGCCAGCTGGAGGGCAGCTTGGACCACCTGGCAAAACCCTGTTTCATTAAAAAGTCCCTGGACACCTGGGCGTGGTGACCCATGTCTGTCTGTAATCATAGCACTTGGAAGGTTGAGGCTGCAGATTTGCCATGATTTGCGGCCAGCCTGGGCTATGTAGCAAGTCCTTCTTTCAACCTCTCCCCTTCCCTGCCCCACTCAAAAAAAAAAAAAAAAAAAAAACGATATGAAACCAAACTGTAGGATGTAGCAATTTACAGTCTAATGTCTTACAGTTTTGTAACTCTCTACCGTTAGATTCATAGAAAACCTTTATTGAAGACCCTAATCTTAACTAGGCATGTAGCACACTCCTGTAAACCCAGCACTGGGGAGTGGAGGCAAGAGGATCAGGGGTTCAAGATGGGTTTTTTTTTTTTTTTTGCATGTGTAGGGGTGTGTGTGTGTGTGTGTGTGTGTGTGTGTGTGTGTGTAGAAGAAGGCACTGTGTGTGCCTGTGGAAGCCCAATGGCAACTTCAGGAATCATCCTGATTGTTCTGCCTCCTTATTGCTTTGTTCTGAGGTTTCCCAGGTTCCACCTTCCAGGGCTGCCGCCATTTCTGTTCCATGTTTTCACATGGGATCTGGGTGCCAAATTCATGTGCTACCGCTTGAGCCATCTCTCCAGCCCTCAAGGCTATTTTTGACTGCATGAAACACTATAAAGTAAATAGATGATAGATAGGTAAAAGATAGATAGACAGACAGACAGACAGATAGATAGATAGATAGATAGATAGATAGATAGATAGATAGATAGATAGATAGATAGAACCCTTTAGACACAACTCGAAGGGATGGCTCAGCTGGACATATGTAGGAGGAATTAATAAAGAGAAATTTAAGAAAAATGTACGAACAAAATGAAAAGAGTTGATTCTAAAAGATTCTTCAAGTTTGGATGTACTCTGACCTGGTATTTCAGGCAATTTTATCCACTTGAGATGACTTGATTCTAGAATCAGATAGCAATCCGGTAAATGGATTGACTGAGAAAAAGGTGGTGGCACTTTCTACCAGTTACTGGTTTTGATTTGTTTCTCTGTGACTATCCTGTTGGTCGGACTCTATGACCTGGTTGTTTAGGTCTGCAGTTCTCCAAATCAACTGGGAATGTAATGAAAAACACATCTCAGGAGCCAGCCCTAGACCTTCTGAATTATAAACTCTAGGGGGGCATCCAGTAATGTGTGCATTTGTGTGTACGTGTTCATATGGCTGTGTGCACACGTATGCTTACATAGGTCTGATTGCCAGAGATTGATATCAGGTATCTTCCTTAACTGCTTGCTCGCCATGTTCTTTTCTTTTCGTTTTTAAAAATTATTTATTTGTTTGTTTGTTTGTTTGCTTATATTGCTTAGCTCTGGGATTTCCCAGGCTCTGCCTACCAGGGTTGGAAGTGTAGGCTGCCACCGTTTCAGCCTGGCACTTTTATGTGGGACCTGGGATCTGAACTCAGGACCTTTTGCTTGTGAGACAGAGACTGAACCTCTGAGCCATCTCTCCAGCCCCACGTTATTTTCTTTTATGTTTTTTGCATGCATAGGTGTGGATGGGCACATGCGTGCACGCACGCATATATGGAGGCCAAAGATTAATACAGGTATTTTCCTTGATTACTTTCTACTTGATAGGCCTTTTCACTTCAACCCAGAGCTCATCCATTTGGCTAGTCTAGCTAGCTAATGACCTCTGAGACCCCCTTCTACCCCAGTCTTTACCTCCCAAGTGCTGGCATTATAGGTAGGTTGCCACAACTGCCGGTCATTTAAATGAGCGCTGAAGACCCAGCTCTGGTGCTCAATCCTGCAAAACAAGTGTTTTATGCACGATCTGAAGCCCTTCTCTTTGAGGCAGAGTCTCTCACGGAACCTAGAACTCCTTAGTTGGGCTAGACTAGCTGGCCAAAGAACTGCCTGTCTCTGCTCCACCAGTGAGGGTTACAGACTCATTGTGCCAGTGCTAGGGCTTCAAATTCAGGTCCTCCTGTGTGTATGGAAGGCACTTTTGCCCACTGAGCCATCTCTCCATCCTCCCGGTAATCTTTTAACTAGCTCCCAGGTGACAGCAATTCCACCGACCTTTGGGAAGCACTCGTTCAGATAACCCACCTGTAATGCTTGTTTCTTTTCACTGTGACCAGATACCTGATGGAAGCAACTTAAAGGAGGAAAGATTTCTTTCGGCTAACAGTTTAGTCCATCACAGCAAAGGCACGACACAGTCGAAAGTGATCTCAGCATGGTAGAGGCTTCTCGAATCTTAGTGAATCAAGAAACAGAGAGTTTGGGCTGAAACTAGAGGTGGGTCTCTCCTCAATGTCTGACCCATCTTCCCCTACCCCTTAGTGACTACTTCTCCTACCTAGGTCACAGCCCCAGAGACTCTCCAAACTCTCAAAGCAGTGCCACCACTTGGGGGCAAACACAGGAGTCATGAGGGGGGGATAATTCAGCTTCAAACCCTAATGCCATGTCTCAATTAATAGACACACCAGAGTTGTAGATAATGACTCCCCATCATTCACTGTTCACTAAAAGGCATAAGTTTATATAATTTCCTTTACCTTGCCCTCCTTAATCCTTACCTATCCTTCATCCCAGTTTAAGAGTAATAGACTCTGGAATTTCAATATTCTAATTCTTGCATACTGCCAGGCTTTCATATTTTTGGTTTTTTGAGACAGGGTTCCGTGTATCCCTGGCAAGGCCGAAGAGGCCGTGTAGAGAGAGGGTGACTTGGAACTTCTGACCTTCCTGCCTCCACCTCCCAAATGCTGGGATGACCACGCCCTGATACCCATCATACTTTTGGATGGGATTCTCTCCACGCTGTTCCTGGGCTCTTGCCCACCTAAATCCAGGAGTTGCTGAAATCACTTCTGCTGAATAGACAGGAAGAATTGGTGATTCTTGGTGTTACTAAGACTTTTGACTGTATTTTCTGTTTTAGTACAGAATCTCTTGGGCAAGCAGAGAATCTGCTGCCTAGTCTGTCCCTGTGGGGATTTGGTATCTAAATAACGGTCTCCAGATCTGATGTGTTTGAATAAGGAAGGTGATTATTTTAGAAAGGGCAAAAGGCTGTTAGAATTGCACTGAAGTGATATTTAGATTACGGTGATTCAGGGCTGGTATAAGTCAAAATGCTTTGTTATGTCTTTAGGTTAATAATTTAGACTCTGAGGTCTGATCCTTGATAAGATAACAGAGCTAATTATTTATAATTAGCAAGGGCAAACTAGAGCTGGCGAAGTGAGTTTCAACCACTAATTTGTAGAATTTTACGATCAGTATAATAGGATATATACATTGCTACTTAGAATATTTCAGTGCTTATTCAGAATAGCTCAAACATAAAAATTAATTTGCTAAGACAGTAATACTTCGCATTTGAAAAATTATTTATTTATGAGTCAGGTACTGCATCAAGCACTTACCATGCTTCAATTCATTTATGATTTGCAAACTCTCTATGTGCTTTTAATATTCCTGCCCTACAGCTGGGTAAACAGAGGCTAGTTACTCCAGGCCACAGAGCTAAGTGGAGGTCCCACATTCCATGGCCTTAGCCACCACAGCCTAACGCCTTGCTAAATTTGTCCAGGCAAATATAAATTACTAAGATATTTGCTCTATGATTAACTTATTTAGTTTTATAATATTTTCATGAAGAAAAGCAAGCAGTGCTGTGGTGTGAAATAAGCCCGGGAGTTTTGTGGGTCCCAGCTGATGTGCCTGTAAGACTTGGCATAAGACCATCCCAAACTTTTTTAGTTTCTTCGTTTATGAAATGGGTCTAACAGTACCAGTCTTACCTCCTCCTAGATTGCCGAAAGTGTCAAACAGTGCTTTGTAAATCACAAAGTGATAAACCTGAAATGATTAGACATATTTTAACCGTTTCTTTGTGTGTGTGTGTGTGTGTGTTTCTACTTACAAAATAATAAATTCACATTCCACTTGCAAATATTCCAAATCCAACTAGGCATGAGAGCTCACACTTAAAATGCCAAGAGCTCAGGAAGCTGAGGCAGCGGTCTGAGGCCGGTCTAGGCTACAGTGTAAGACTCAAAACACAAATGCACAAAAGTGTGTGTGTGTGTGTGTGTGTGTGTGTGTGTGTGTGTGTGTGTGTTCCAAGTCCTCAACCTATTCCTTTTGTATTTTATTGCTGACTTTCGTTTTTATACTGGTAACTCCCCCTCACTTCTAATTCTTTGTTTTCCCAACCTGGAGTGATTAAAACTTTTATAATCTTATTGTGCTAATAAGTATCCTTTAGGTGCTTTCTCCCAAGGGCAAATTTTAACTTCTGTCAGATTTTGATTTTATGTGTAATATCTAGGCTACATAATCTGCTATTCTGGCAGCTCCTATATTTATTTTTGCCTACTTGATATAATGAGTGGGATGTGGGGGGGGGGGATCTGTCTCTTTGATAAGATTGTCTTCCCAGGCAGAGAACTGGGAAAATTTGCATGGCAACATCTTTAAAAAAAAATGCTTGTTTTCAGTACTGGCAATTAGTACCAGGTGACACCAAGCCCAAGTTCCCGAGACAGCTCGGTGGCTTTACAACCTGAGGTTCTGAAACAGGTCCCAAGATACAATTCTTGCCAAATTTAATCAAATCTCAGAAAACACCTAATTAAAAACTAATCATACAAAATAATAGACTCTTTGAATTTAAATACATGCTTTCTTTTGCTGTTTAGTTAGCCTAGTTTTGCAAAAGCCAATCTACCTGCTAGGGAAGGGTTGAGGGAAGGTGCTGGGATTCTCAGGAGGTGACTGTTTCTGGCAACTCCTCTGCCCAGTCTTTCCTGGAACCTGTCCTTGTCAGCTGCTACTAAGATGTGATTTTGTATTTGGTGGGTAAAGATGGACAAGGAACATTTTGGCTTCTGTACAGATCCCTTTGCTAAACTCTCCTTATCTTTAAATGACAGGATTACAGTCACTCCCCCAAAGCAGGCAGAAGGAGGGAGAGGCCCAGCCTCCCTCCACCACCCATCTTCCTCTTCCTGTCTCAGTTTTAGCTGCCCCATTTCCCAAGTTTGGCCCCACTACACGGGAAGTTGGGTGTAGTTCCCATAAGCTCTGGTTGGGATTTACATTCTAGTTTGCATTGATGATTTTAATCCATTGTTTGGTCTCTTTTTACCAGAAAACTGCCACGATAGATGTCTCTCCCTCCCCCCCCCCCCGCCCTCAGCACATAGGAAAACTTTGTTACTATTAAAAATCTGAATTTTAAACAGATTCTTAGAGCGGTGATTAATATCCATTGGCTCGTTAGCACCTGCCTCATACCAGTAGCTTTTCCAGAACTACTGTCTTTCCATGAAGCCGTATGAATTTTCCCGGTTCAAACTTGAGATTCTTTAGCATTTTTACCTTTCTGACAAAGACACCATGAAGTGGATCAATGACTGGCAATCCTTTCCCATATCTTTTCCAATGCCGTCTGGAATCAATTTATTAACCACTTCTTTCAAGTCGTTTGCCTGCACCTCTCGGGTCATGATTTCCATCATCTGTTTTCAGATCTGGTGGCCCTGTTGGTGCGGAGCGTAAGAAGTCTTGCATGTCTGTTGTCGCATTTTTTAGTAAAAGCCACACAGAACAAGCGAAGCAAATATCAACCAGTTGTCTTGACATCACCATGAGCTTCAATCATGGTCTGCCATTTTTTGACCATGGAACACATCTTTTCCCGGGTAAGATCCATGCCATGAAGTTAGCCAGGCAGTTTTTGCCCTGAACATTCTCAGTTATTCTAAAGGCAACTTTGTCATTCTGCAGATCAGCATGGCTTCCTTCAAACACTCGACCCCTGAGGCCATCAGATACGATTGTGGTTCCTTGAGCCCCTGTGACTAATGTTTTCCCAATATTTTTAATATTGAACCTTGTGGGTGCTTTCCCATCATACCAATCTTTCTTAGAAAATGGACCAACCACTTTCTTCTCGGCTCCCTTCTTGCCGCCTTTCGTCAGGCACTTATTTTTACCAACTGCCATGGTGCTGCTTGGGGAGCCGAAAGGGGTTGCTGGGTATGTTTATTATTTTTCTTGAAATTAAAATTCCATGGAGTAGAATGCCATAGGAATAATTAGTATAGGGAACATTCTATCAGCGGGCACTGTGTGTCCTTGTGGAGGACTAAGGATGACTTTGGGAATCATCCTGGATTGCTTCTACTTTTTTTTGCTCCACTCTGGGATTTCCCAGGCTCTGCCCACCAGGGCCAGAAGTGGAGGCAGCCACCATATCTACCTGGTGGTTTTTTTTTTTTTTTATGTGGAACCTGGGATGCGAACTCAGGATCTTCTGCTTGTGAGGCAGAGTCTTAACCCCTGAGCCATCTCTCTAGCCTTAATTTTTCTTTTTTACTTTATTTATTAATTTTTCCTTCTTTGAGACAGGGTCTCATGTATCCCAGGCTGACCTTGAACTTGCTAGGTAGCCAAGGATAACCTTGAATTTCTGATTTTCCTGCCTCTACTTCTCTAGTGCCAAGATTACAAGTATGTATATCACCAAACCTGGCTTTATGACTCAGTTTGTATGCTAATCCATGTTAATATAACAGCCAAACAAGCAAGCCTAAAAAACAATGAAAACAATGAAAAACAATAAAAAAATGAAAAAAATTGTTATTTTTATTATTTAAGTGCAAGGGATTTAACCCAGGGCCTTCCACATGCTAAACAAGCAGCTATATCACTGAACTGAATTGTATTCCAACCCTGAAAAATATCTTAGTTCTTTTTATATATATTGTGTGTGTCTGTGTGTCTGTGTCTATGTATCTGTGTCTGTTTGTGTGTGTGTATCAGAGAGCACTGTGTGTCCCTGTGGAGGACAATGGTTACTTCGGGAATCATCCTGGATTGTTCTACCTCCTCTGCTTTGCTCTGGAGTTTCCCAGATTCCACCATCCACTGCCATTTCCACCTGGCATTTTTATGTGGGATGGGTCATCTGAATTTGGGGTCTTTTGTTCCAGCCCCATTTTAAATTCTTTTAATTTTTTTTTTTTTTCCTTGAGCTAAACCCAGGGACAAAATTACATAGAAATAACAGGAAAGTGGTATTTCTTGATAAAATGTTGGTCAGAGAGGTCTTAAAGGCCCCTAAACATTACATAGGCTGGCGTGCCGAGTGCCGCAAGCGCGTGTTGCTCAGGTAAAACATGGCTGAAAGCTTACGAAGTAAGTGGAAAAGGAAGATGCGCGCTGAGAAGAGAAAAAAGAACGGCCCGAAGGAACTCGACAGACTTAAAAGTATCCTCAAAGTAGACGGTGATGTTTTAATGAAAAATGTTCAAGAGATAGCAACTGTGGTGGGGCCCGAACGTCACCAAGAGAAAACTCAGGGTGTGTTGGAAGATGAAAAGGATGACATGAAAATGGAGACTGAGGTTAAGAGAAGCCAAAAGACTCTTCTAGACCAGCACAGACAGTACCCAGTGTGGATGAACCAGCGACAGAGAAAAAGGCTGAAGGCAAAACGAGAGGAGAAAAAGGCTGAAGGCAAAACGAGAGGAAAAAAAAGGGGGAAAGCAGCACCGAGTCTGCCAAGGAAGCCAAAGGTTTGGCCTGGTAGAGCGTAAAGACTGGACAATTGCCTCATGGGACGCTGCTTGGTTGGAACATGGGAGCTGATTCAGCTCTTGCAAGCAGAAGTGCTTGGTTTTCAAATTTATTTTGGACTTATTTCTATAATTCAAAACCAAAGCAGTTCCTTGCATTTGTTTTGGGTGCTTGATTGAATAAGTTTTTTTTTTTTTTTTTTATGAATGAAAACTACAGTAATAATTGTATGCTGCTGCCCAGTAACATGTTATTATCATACATCAAAATCCTGTCAAGTATTAATGTGGGGTTTGATCTTATCTTACAATTTGTGAATTATAATCACCAAAGGTGAAACAAATGACAGGCTGAAAAGATTTGAGTGTAAAACTTACACAGTCATTTCAAAATGGACACGTGGGTCTCACAAACTTCAATTATAATTCATAATAAGAGGGATTTTGTGTATAAAAAATTATATAGGCTTTTGCCATTGCCCTTGATTGTTCTCCAAAAACGGTCAGTAAGACTCTGTTACTGAAGATGCAACACAAATGGATCACAGAAGGTGGACAAAATATATCAGTGGAACTGGTCTGAGGACTTTCTCCTTGCTGAATAACTTATAGTACCAAGGAATACTGTAGAAGCTGCTGGGGGAGCGAAATAATTACAAGCCCCATCAACAGAATGAGATTTGTAAGTCGCAATATAAGTCACCATGGCAATGGGTGCCCACCAGTATAATGGTGGCATGAGTATCAAGGAGACAAGTGATAGCTTTTTAATTGGATTCAAGACTGCTTGTCAGAATGGCACACATCCCTGTTACCGTAAACTAGAATAAGAACCTAAAAAAAGATCAACAGGGAAGATAGCCGATAAACCTATAGGTAGCAAGACAGTACATCAAACTGCTTGGTAAGGAGCTGTTATTACACCCACAGAATGGAAACTCACAGTGGAGACCTTGGAGTCTAAAGCCATGTGCACATATCAGTGGGGTGGCCTGAAGAGAGGGCACTTGTTATACCACAGAGGCCTGAGCACCCCCAGGAGTAGACAGGACAGAGTGAACCCTGGGATCATAGAAGCACACAGAGGGAAGGGTGGGAGGGAATGGTGAAGGGAAGGGAGGAGATAGAGGAGGGGGGAGGGAAGCTGGGACAAATACTCAACATGCTTATAAAAGTAGAAAAATAAATTTAAAAAAAAATTTTGTGTATGAGTGTGTGTGTGCAGAAGAGGTCACCACGTGTACCTGTGGAAACCCAACGGTGATATCAGGAATCATCCTGAATTGCTCTTTCTCTTCAATGCTTTGTGTTGGGGTTTCCTAGGCTCTGCCTTCCATGGCTGGAAGTGCAGGCTACCAGCACGTCCTGTGTTTTTAATGTGGGATCTGGGACATGAACTCAGGTCCTTCTGCTTGAGAGTCAAAGACTTAAGTCGGGAGCCATCTGTCTAGTCTCTCTCTCTCTTTTTTTTTTTATCATTTATTCAATTGCGCGTGTGTGCGTGTATGTATGCGTGTGTATGTTGTGTGTGTGTGTAGAACCACGGACGAATTCGGGAACCACCATGGACGCCTCCACCTCCTAGTTTACACTACCCCTGGGATTCACAGGCTCCACCCTATCAGGGCCAGAAACGCAGGCCGTTTCCGCTTCCACCCGGCATCTATTCGTGGGGTCTAGGATCCGAACTCAGGACCTTCCGCCTGCAAGGCAGAGGCTTAACCCCTGAGCCACCTCTCCAGCCCCCTGTCTAGTCTGTCTTTTAAGATTTTTATTTATTATGATGTGTGTGTGTGTGTGTGTGTGTGTGTGTAAGAGAGAGAGAGAGAGAGAGAGAGAGAGAGAAAGTGAGAGTGAGAGTGAGAGAAAGCGAGAGAGAGAGAATGAGAGAGAGAGAGAGAGATTTAACTATGGGTGCATTTGTAACAGCACTATGAAGTCAATTCTCTCCTTCTGTGGTCATGTAGGGTCTGGGATCTAACTCAGGTATGCAGGCTTGTGGGACAAGCACTTTTACCTGCTCAGCCACCTGCCTGGCCCATTTGTGGGTTTTCTGTATGAGCCTGTACTGAACTGTAAGTACCTCTGTCACTAAGGAAACCTGAATTACTTCTTTTGTTTGTTCACTTTTGTTTGAGACAGACTATGTAGCCCAAGCTAGCTTCCAACTTTGGGGCAAGCCTCCTACCTCCACCTTCTAAGTGCTGAGATCATACATATAATGCTCACTATCCTGTCCTCTTTATTTTTAATGGACATATTTTATATACTGCACAATGCATAGATGTTAGGTGCATGTTCCTATGAGTTTTGATGATTGATTTGTCATTTGAGAAAGTTCCTTTGTATCCACTTCCAATTAGTCTTACTCAAACCCCATCGCTAACCCCAGAAAATTAGTCTTCTGATTTCTCTCAGTATAGGTTGTCAAAAGACAAAATGACTACAAGTCCGGTTACATAAAAGACAATTGACTTTTATTTGTCATTTATAAGTAAGAATACGTTAAGTTCCTTTTCAGAAAGACTGGCTGGGGATGCAGCTCAATTGGTAGAAGGTTCGCTTAACAAGCACGAAGCTCTGCTCTCAATCCTCAGCATTCAGGAGCGTTTCCCTGGAGCTCTGGAGGTGCCAACAGGAGGCTCAGAAGGTCGGAATCATTTTTAGCCATATAAGCAAGTTCTGGGGTAGCCTGGGCTGCATAGGTTCCATAGGTTTTGTGACAAAACATGCAGTTCCAAGTCAAGTGCGGTGTTGTACACCTCCTATCCCAGCACTAGAGAGCCTGAGGTAGCAGGGTTATGAGGTCAAGACCAGCCTGGGCTACATAGCAAGGTTCTACTTCAAACAGCAGAGACAACAATTTTTTTAAAAAATGTGGGACCGGAGATTTAATACAGTTGGTAGAACGCTCGTGTAGCATGCCTAGCGCCCTGGTTTGACCTCTGCGCTAGATGAAAGCGGGCATGGTGATGCCCATCTGTGGACACTAGGGAGATGAGATAAGATCGAGAGCTGCAGTTCTTCCTTTGCTGCATAAAAAAGTTCACGACCTGCCCAGGATTCATGAGACCCTGGCTCAAAAAAAAAGAAAAGTTTCAAAGAGCTGCGCAGAGGAAGTTGTATAGGTGGGCAACAAAGTGCTGAGGAAAGCAAGAATGGGGTCACTTGGGGCTCCCTTACTTATGGGGTTAGGGCACAGACGCTTCCTTGTCTTGCCAGAGCCAGCCTGTTTGGGGGGTTTGGCTGGAGTTTCTTTCTCCCGGTTTCTAGGAAAGTCAAACAAAATAGGGTTTGGTGACGTGAACATCGGCGTGGCTGCTCCTCGGGGCCCAGGGCAGTCAGCCTAGGTCAGTGGCCCCAGGAATTTTATTTAAAATAGATGATGTATTTGAAACCTACATAACTATATAAGTGATCTTATACATTCTTTCATATCTGGATTTTCATTTGACTCACTTTATTTCTTTTTTCCATTTGTGTGTGTGTATGTGTATGTGTTTGCATGTGTGGGTTCACATGTGTGTGCTGGTGCATGTGTGTATGCATGCATGGGAGGCCTGAGGTTGCTATTGGGAATCATCCTCAGTCTCTTTTCCACCTTATTCTTTTGAGGCTGGATCTCCCCCCTCCCCCATACACACTCAATACAGGTGTGTCTGTGTCTCTGTGTAGCAGAGGGTACTTTCTATGCTTGTGGAAGCCCAAGGGTGACTTCGGGAATCATCCTAGATTATTCTACCTCTTTATTACTTTGCTCTGGGATTTCCCAGGCGCTGCTTTCTATGGCCAAAAGTGGAGGCTGCTGCCATTTCTGCCTGTTGTTTTTAGGGAGGATCTGGGATTCGAACTCAGGTCCTTGTGTTTTCGAGGTAGAGTCACCTCTTTTAAGATCCCTGGATCTTCAACCACAGAGCTCTCTCCAATAATCTGGCTAGCAAGCTTGCTCTGGGGATTCCCAGGCTCTTCATTCTCCAGCAGGAATCAGAGGCTGGTGGCCAAGCCGATCCAACATTGTGATGTGTGATTTGGGGGATCCAAATTCTGGTCTTTCTAATTATATGGCAAGTGCTTTAACCACTGACCCATTTCCCTATCCCTGTTAGACCTGAATTCTAGGACACAGCCAATATCTCACTTATGTTGCTGTGTCCATTAATAATTTGTTCCTTTTGGGGGCCATTTTATTTTGTTTTTTAATTATTTAATCAATCAACTTGTTTGTTGGCTTTGAGACAGTGTGTCACTCTGTAGCTCTGGTGGGCCTCCATCCATCTGCACGGCAGAGCCTCCCTCCTGTCTCAATCTCAGGCCTTCTGGGATCATATGTATGCTTTTTTTTTTTTAAATATATTGTGGCAAAACATGCAGAAATTACCTTTTTTTTTTTTTTTGGTCTGCTTTGTTTGGCTTGTTTATTTAGGATAAGATCCCTAATTGTCCAGTCTTCCTGCCTCGGCCTCCCAAGCGCTGGAAGTCCAGGCATGCCCTACCGTGCCCAGCTCCATGCTTGGTTTCAGCTTGCTTTCCTGCCTTGTTCTGCTTTGTTTGCGATAGTCTCACTGTGCAGCCCAGGTTGACCTGCCGTGCAGCTCAGACTGACACCTGACTGAAGATCTCCTGTCCCAGTCTCACAGGTACTGGATTGCAGGCAGGCACCACACATTTAGTCATGTTAAGTGCAATTCGGTGGGATTAAGAACATTCTGTGTTGTGCAACCACTGCATTTTCCATTCCCAGAACTTTGACATCATTCTGAACTGAAACTCACCAAGCAGTCACTTCCCTCCCCCCACACCTCCAGTCTGTGGCAACCGCTGCTCTTCTTTCCATTCTGTGGATTTGACTGCTCTAGGTATAGAAATAGACCCATACGCTCTCTGACCCTTTGTATCTGGCATCTCACTTAGTACAATGTCTTCAAAGTTCATCCATATTGCAACGTGTCAGAATTCCCTTTCTTTCTTACAATATTCCATTGAGTGTCACAGCGCCCATAAGCTCAGCAAAGGGGAGGTGGGTGGAAGCAGCGTGAGCTACACGTGACCCTGTGTCCTAACCACAACCCAGCATTTACAAATAAGCTGGTGGGCCGCTTAGATTGACCCTCTGTGTCTTTAACCTCGGGGTTCATCCCGTTCTTTCCTCTGAGAGCATTCGTATGTACCACCATCTCTTCTGTTTTAGGTTTTCCTCCCAGTGGCCTGTGTGACTTCCATCTTTACTTGAGGGCAGCAGGAGAGGAGCTGCCTGGAGTTCTCAGGATCCAAACTGGTTCCAAGAAGGAGCAGCCTAGTAGCCAGGCGATTGGACCTTCCAGACCCAGTGGGGCCTCAGGTGGTGGTGGCCTCAGCCAGCCTCTGAACTGCAGCTTTAGGAAGTCTTCCACCCAGGACACCGCTCTGATTTCCTGACTCACAGAAACTGTGCCTATCTGTGTCTGTTACTGCTTCAAGTTTTAGGGTTACACAGCAGCAGATAACAAAGATTCTGCAAGCTATCTATCATCTCTCTGTTATCTAAATCTATCATCTATCTATCTGTCTATCTGTCTATCTATCTATCTATCTATCTATCTATCTATCTATCTATCTATCTATCTATCATCTATCTATCTATCTATCTATCTATCTATCCATTCATCCATTAATCCATCCATCTCTCTCTCTCTACCTCTTTATTTGTCTATGTGTATGATATGTGTGACTACCTGAGTTTGATCCCTGGAACCCACATGGTAGAAGGAGAGAATCAACTCCTGAAAGTTGTCCTTGACCCTCCACATGAACGTGTGGCATGCTTGTACACATGTGCGCGCGCACGCGTGCACACACACACACACACACAAATAATAAGGTGATTGAAGAAAACACTCAACGTTGACCTCTGCTCTACACACATGCATACCCACCCACCCAAGGACATGAAGCTATACAAAAACATGTATACATCATACATCTACCCATAGACACCCACACCCACCCACCCATAGACATGTGCACACAGTAAGAATTATGCATAGCTATCAGTCACTCTGGGTATAATTCTCAAAGTGAGAAACATTTTCAGAATTGAGAAAAGGGAAAATGTCAAGATGCAGCAAAGCAAGGTCACTTTAGGTGAGATTGGTCCTCAGACCCTGAGGCCTTGAGTTCTTGGTGAGAGAACTGAGAACAAGGCTTGGTTTCAGCTAACAGTTGCTTTTACATGGTATCAATTATGACTGAATAACTCTCAGATGTTGAGACTTTTTTTTGCATGGGCACACTTGTTGCACAAACACTCCTGTGTGTGTGTGTGTGTGTGTGTGTGTGTGTGTGTGAGAAAGAGAGAGAGAGAGAGAGAGAGAGAGAGAGAGAGAGAGAGAGAGAGGACACTGTATGTGCCTGTGGAGGCCCAAGCAATCCTGGATCGCTTTACCTCCTTTCTGCTTTGCTCTGGGATTTCCCAAGCTCAATCTTCCAGGGCCGGAAGTACAGGTGCTACCATTTCTGTCCAGCATTTTATGTGAGAGCCTCACGTAGGGTGAGGTCCTTCTGCTTTTGAAGCAGAGGCTTAACCTCTGAGCCATCTCCCCAGCCCCTGAGACATATTCTGATAGCTATTTGCCATTGTTTTCCTCTGCCAGTAGAAGTGTGATGTCCTCCAGGGCAGAGAATTATAGCTATAGCTCAGTTAGATAGCGCTCTCACCCAGCACTAGGCTGGGGGTCAAACACTCCCACCGTTGGGCGTCTTTGCATCAGATAAACAATGATCCAAAGTGCTTCCTTGCAGGATGGAGCCCTGGACAGGTAAAGCAGGCGAGCAAAGGGAGGATGCATCTGGTGTGGACACCAGGTTTGCTGTTGCCATAGACCGCTAGGAATCGAACTCAGATCACCAGCTTGGAGAATAAGAGCCTTCCCCACTGAGCTCTTTCACCAACCCCTAATCCTCTTTTAAAAGACATTATCTGGGGCAATTAGATTGCAGGAGCCTAAGGCTGGAAAGGTCCACCACTAGACAAAATCTCCCCTTGAGGTGTGGTGCTGCATTCAGGGACTCCCTGCAGTGAGATTTGTCCTTACGGATCTGCACAATGGCTGACAAATCAACATGTCCCCATAGACTAGTGAAGGTCTCGGGAGAAATAATCTCAAGCAATAGGAACCTTAGGGGCTAGGGCTAGACAGATGAAGGGGAGAACCCTTATCAGTGGGTCTGCCCAAGGGAGGGCCACTTGGTCTGCCACAGAGGCCTGAACCCCCATTAGAGCAGATGGTCCAGAGGGAACCTTGGAATTCATAGAAGCAGATGGACAGGAGGGTGGGAGGCAGTGGGATGGATTGATGAAGGGAGGGGAGAGAGGGAAGTGGGGAGAAGAAGGAGAAAAGGTGGAGGAAGGGAGGGAGGGGGAAAGAGGAGGGAGTGGATACTTATTCACTGTACTTGTAAAACTAGGAAAAATAAAATTACTCTCTCTACATTTGCCTTAGGTTGAGTTCTTTGTTTACTAGTGAAGAGCTTTAAGTGGTCCACCCTGTTTTGTTAACGGTCATCTTTTTAATTTTATACTTAGCCATATTTAAATCCAGAATTTAACAGCCTAATAAAAAGATAAATGAGATACATGAATATAAGAAATTAAGGAAAATGGGGAAGTAAACTATAGTAGAGTATCATATCATATAGTAGAGTGTAGTAGAGTATTTATTCCTAATAATTCAGAGTTTACGAGCTGCTGATATCTTGGTGTAGCTGTGTATTTGTGTCTGTGCATTATTAGGAGACCCTGGCGTTGCCTGCAGTTTGGCTAATGTCATGGGAGTTTTTACCTCAAGTGGCATTATGGAGGAAATTTTTTTGTTGTGTTCACAAAAAGAAGTTGGCAAAACATGGCTTTATACCTCAGCATGAAAACGTGCTTTCAGAATGTGTGAGTGGCATTGTTTGGTTATGGCGCTGATGCTATTATTGAGAGAAGGTGATCAGTCTTTACAGTTCTGATGATGAAATGGGCCCCTAGTGACGGATCCTTGTTACTCTAAAGGTTTATTTGGAATCTCGATTGGCTGGCACATTCTGTCATTGTCACATTATCCAGGGCTGGTAAGATAATTCAGTGGGTAAACTCAGTGGGTTGAGACATCTGCTCCCAAACCTGGTAACCTGAGTTCAATCCCCAGAATCCAACATGGTAGATGGAGAGAGGAGGTCTCTGACCTCCATTCGTGTACTACACCATGCATGTTTTCTCTCTCTCTTCTCTCTTGCTAAAATAAATAAACTATAAAAGACAGTATATACTACATTTTCCTGAAGTATGAAAGTAATGTTTGCTTGTGGGGTGGGGAGGGGGGCAGACAGCTTCTCACTTCATAGTCCAGGCTGGCCTGGAATTCATTATGCAGCCAGACTGGCCTTTCAACTCCCAACCATCCTCCAGCTTCAACCTACTGACTGCTGAGATTGCAGATGAGATCACCGTGCCTGACTTGCATTGCTATAATACTGCCTGTAACCTTAAGCCGTCACGATGGGGTTCAAGACACAGAGTAACTCAGGATAAGCCCATGCTAGTTGTTTAATAAAATCCAGAGTAATAAAGCTTTCAATAAGGTGACAGATGAATCCTGGTTTAAAGCCATCTCCTAAGGTCTTACATTAGAGCCTGGCAGATAAGCATTATTTCAATTATTGTAAGAGTCCTTCAGCTAGATTCAGCCCAGCTAAGAAGTAGATGAGGAATTTTAGATGCAAAAATCCCAAACCTCCAGCTAATTCTTGGTAGCCCACATCACTCTGAATTGTGTTGTTTTGAAAGCTCGTTGGAGAAGGACACTCGATTGCCTGTTTCCAACAAACTAGTCTGGAATGAAACCACCCAAGTTAGGAATGCCTCTGGACTGAAGGTAGTTAAATTACAACAATGCTAAACCCTTTAGAGCTAGGAGCTACACTGAACTCTCGAGATACAGCTGGAAGGGATAAACTGTGCTCATATGTAAAAAAATATCCTGGGGCTAGAACTAGATCTGTGGCAGATGGTATACTTAGCAGGAGGATGTCCCCCCCCTTGATCCCTAGAACCAAGAGTGTTAAAATAAGAATTCCCTAGTTTTAAAAAAAAGTATTATCAAAAAAAGAGCGCAAAAATATCACATTAAAATTTTCATTAATTATCAATATATGTTGACAAATATCTTGGATAAATTGGAGGAAATTTTAGACTGGACATGGTGACCCACAGAACTCTAATCCCAGCCCTGGGGGAGGTTGAGGCCTAAGGATCATGAGTTCGGGTGTAGTCTAAGCTGCACAGTGACTTCGAGGCCAGCCTGGGACCCTGTCAGGAAGAAAGAAGCAGAAAACAGAAAGTAACTTTTTAAGCATGCATTTTAAAATTTTTATTTATTTGAGAGAAGAGAGAGACAGAGAGGGGAATAGGAGAAAAAAAAAAAAAAAAGAGGAGGAGGAAAAGCAGAAGGAGGAGAGAGGACATGTACAAGAACAACTTTCAGAAATCAGTTCTGTCCTTCCACTATGTGGGCTTCCGGGAATCAAACTCAGATTGAGCAGATACCTTGCCTGTTACGCTATCTCGACAGCTCATGCATGTACTCTTAATATGTCTGCATGTATAATTTCACCCACGTGCCATGATGCTAAAACATTATGTACATCAGAAAACATTTGCCTTAGTTATTGTTGCTGCAAAAGACTTGCTTTTTAAAAGCAAGTGGGGCTGGAGAGATGGCTCAGGGGTTGTGAAATCTGTCTCACAAGCAGAAGGTTCTGAGTTCGGATCCCAGGTCCCACGTTAAAAAAACAAAAACAAAAACAAAAAACTTTAAAAGGCTCATTGTCTTGTTCAACATGTTCAGCACCTTGGGTTTCACTAGTACTGAAATAATAATAATAGCAATAAAATCAATGAGAGGATTATAATTGAATATTTTGATATATTCAATTGAATATATTTGACAATCGAATATAATTGACCACATTTTTGTCCAAATATGGTGGTCGCTTCTGTAATATTAGCACTTGGGTACATACACCAAAGGATTATGAGTTTTAGGCCAGTCTGGGCTATACAGTGAGAAAGCAAGGATAAGAAAATTCTGTGGTTGATTAACATTATTAAATCATAAGACTCATTTTTAGGACTGATAAGATGACTCAGCTGGGAATGGCATCTTCTACCTATGCACAAACCTGGTGACCTGATTTTGATCTCCTGATCCCGGAAGCCCACAGGTGGAAGAAGGGAATTAATTTCTGAAGTGTCCTCTGACCTCCACACCTGCAGGGTGCATGTGTTCTATCTTGCTCTCTCTCTCAAAAAAAAATTTATGAAATCTCATTTTTAATTCTAACAACTGTTTTGTTGCAATTTGGTTGGTGAACTGTTGTTTTATCTGTGTGTGTGTGTGTGTGTGTGTGTGTGTGTGTGTGTGTGTATGTGTGTGTGTGTTCCTGAGACCAGCCAGCTAGTTTCCGAAGTTTTTGTGTGTGTAGAAATGTAATGTCTTAAACCGCATATAGGATTGAACACTTGCAAGAATGTGTTTGCAAAATAAATTCCTCAAAGTGTAAGTTTCTTTAAAAAAAGTTACTATATCACCTATTGTTAAAATTTCATCTATGTCTTGAAAACTTGAATTTGTTTTCCAAGAGATATCTTGGAGCTGGCTTATGAATTACTAACTCTGTCTTAGCATTTCTTAAAAGTCAACATATTTGGAACACTTAGTAACTCTCCATTAAGCTGGATGAGTCCAGTCAGGACTTTGCTTCCAGATAACCAGTGAATCTTTGTTTTTGATGGTTGCCATGGTCTGAACGCTTCTGTCCCCTGCCCTTCTTAGGTTGAAACCTGATCCCAAATCCTTTATTGCTGGTAAGTGGAAACTTGAAGAGGAATCAGGTGATGAGGGAGACCAGTAGGGCATGAGCTTGTGCACAGTTCGCCTAGTGCAAGGACGAGCTCCCTGTGACACAGGAAGAGAATCCTCACCCAGCGTGGAGTCGTCAAACACCTTGAGTTTGAATCCCCAGTTTCTCAGACTGTAAGAAATCAGTCTGGGAGCTGGGGTGCAGTTTAGTTGGTAGAGCGCTTCCTTGGCGTGCATAAGGCCCTGTGTGTGGATCTTTGTTGACAGAAACCTGGCACAGTAGTGCCTGCCTGTTATCTCAGCAAGTTCAAGGCCAGCCTGGACTCCACAAAATCCCTGGTAGGGCTGAACATTGAGGGTACTTTCCAAGCCTCGTGAGGAAACGCCTGGATTAAGCACTGTATATTGCATTAGTTAGATATGTAGTTGTCAGCTTGACAATTGAAGGCTGAGCTCTGGAAACATTTGTGAGAATTAGTTGCTAAAACAGCCCTAAGCGAGCCCGCAGAGAAATGTCTAACTGATGTGGGAAAACCCCAGGTCATGGTGCATGAGGGGCCATCTGAAGTAGGGGACCTCTGCATACTTTTGGTAGACTGACAAGTTATGTTTGCCCTTCTCTCAGTAATCCCTGCGGATACGCCGTGGTCAGTTCCCTCAGCTGCTGGTGTTGGTGTGACCTTTCTTGCTGAGCCGGACTAAGCAGTGTAACTGAGAAAGCTAAGAAAGAACAAAACCCTCTTGCTCCCCTAAGTTCTTTGGTCATGAATTTATCAGTAATATGCAGATAAGCTACAACATAGGAATTCAAGAGTAAGCTGTTGCTTGTTGCAGACTGTGGGTTTTGAGATGGATTTTGGGATGAGTCTGTCTGATCTAGTCATGACTGAGCCTGTGTGTGTCAAGATGGTGGAGGTCTTTGGATTGAGCACCAAACTGATCTAATTAAGGTTGATGAGAACAAGAAATGAGGGTGTAGGAAGGCCTCTGGAAATGGATGGAGAGGTTGCAATTCTGTAGTGCTTGAGGACCACAGCAAAGAATCTCCAGGCAAGAATGTCTCCAATAAAACCTTTGAACGCAAGAAATGAACAAATAGGGGTTGGAGAGGTAGTTCAGGGGTTAAGCCTCTGCCTTGCAAGCAGAAGGTCCTGAGTGCGGATCCTAGACCCCACGTATAGACACCTGGCGGAAGTGGGGACCGCCTGCGTTTCTGGTCCTGGTAGGGCGGAGCCTGTGAATCCCCCGGCAGAGTAAACAAGGAGGAGGTGGAGGCAGTCCATGGTGGTTCCTGAGTTCACCCGTGGTTCTACACACACACACACACACACACACACACACACACACACACATACACACATGCGGCACACACACAATTGAATAAATTAAAAAAAAAGAAATGAACAAATAAAAATTTGGCTAACCCCCCACAATTTCTGTTGTTTAGAAGTTGCTCAGTGTCAGTTATTTTGTTGTACTATATATACCAAATGCACAAAAATTGTCTAGGGTTCTTGGTTGAAAACATCTATTCAAGCTAGGTTGAGCAGAAAAGATAAGAGGTGACTAAAAAATAACACCAAAGGCTAAAGAAATGGATTGTGGGAAGAGTCTCTTTTTAAAATTATGTGTGTATGTGTATATATATATATATATATATATATACACATAATGTGTAGAGGGCACTGTGTGTCTCCGTGGAGGATCAAGGGTGACTTGGGAAATCATCCTAGATTGCTCCTACCTTCTTGCTTTGCTCTGGGGTTTCCCAGACTCTGTCCAGCAGGGCAGGAAGTTTAGGCTGTTGCCATTTCTGCCTGTAGTTTTTACATAGGATCTAGGATCGGAACTCAAGACCTTCTGCTTGCAAGGCAGAGTCTTAACCCCTGAGCCATCTCTTCAGCCCATCTCTTTTACAAATTTTACTAATTAATTTTGTGTGTATGTGTGAGAACACACATGTGCCATGCACGCACATGTGGAAGTCCAGAGGAAATGATGGTGGAAACTCTGCTTGCGGTATCAACCTTGGCACCCACCTGTAAAGAAGCGAGAAGAATGAGTGGAGTTACAGGACCTGTAGTTGAAGGAAGTGATGCCTGTTCCCTGCCTGCAAGATTACGTGGCAGTTTCTATTCTGGCAAGTTTTGGAGCAGACACACATGAAATCCTGCTGTCCTATTGGCGGGGTTACTCGGTGAAAGGGGAACCTCTAGATGCCAGGGAGGAGAGAAAGATCAGACCGTCCCATTGGACAGCCGACCCGCAGAGACAATCATGCTGTACAGGACCAGCTAGCTGTCCGAATCCTGAGAGATGGCAGCGTGGCTGGTGTGCCTGGTGCCTGTATTCTGGGGTGGTTTGTGCTGCGTGTGGCCACAGATAACAGAAACAGGCATGTGTAATCTTTGGTCAGGCCGCCCACTTCCTGTCCAAGTTCCAGAGCATCAATCCCCCAAATTCCAAGAACTGAAGAGAATGAAAGGGATGAGGAGGAGAGATAGGGGCAAGAAAGGAAGGTCCGGTGGAAACTCACAGTGCCTCTAGGATGTTCTCAAGGTTAGGTCACAGAGATGACTCAGAGGGTAGCAAAGTGCCTGATATGCAAATCTGATGACTTGGGTTTCATCCCCAGAATGCACATAAAGACAGAAGGAGAGACTGTCTCCATAGACGCTGTGCTAGAAAATATAAAAAGACACAAAGGATTCCAGTCACTGAGCATAATTCTTGAAGGCAGCTGACAGCAGCTGCCTTCCTTTGTAAGTCCTTCCTGAGATATTCTCTACTGACCCCATGTATATATCATGTCTATATCAGGATTTATGTACCATCTGGGTGATAATCTACATCTATCTATGCTTTCTTTCTCTTGTGTGTATGGGCATATTATACACACCGCTCTGTCCTTGCTCTGTGTGTGTGTGTGTGTGTGTGTGTGTGTGTGTGTGTGTGTGGTATACGTTCTGTACCAGAATGCACTTGTGTGCACTGTGCCTGTGGAGGCCCAGGGGTGATATCAGGAGTCATCCTGAATTGCTCTACCTCCTTATTGCTTTGCTCTGGGCATTCTTTGACTCTATCTTTCCAAGGCTGGAAGTACAGCTGTTGCCATTTCTACCTGACATTTTTTTGTGTGGAATCTGGGGACCTGAACTCAGGTTCTTTTGCTTGCAAGGCAAAGACCTTAACCCCCAAGCTATTTCCCCAGCTGCCCTTGACATTTTCATACTTTCTTCCTGAGGACTGTTCAATATGAACACATTGAGGCCTATCTAATTCTCCTAAGCAACTACCGAGCATTCCTTCCGTGTCCTTTATTTTGCCATTTTGAGAAGATCATATTCGTGGGCGATTTGTAGAACATTTCACAGCAGGAGTAGATGTTTATGCTTATTAAATGAGGATAAATAATGTAGTAGATTACAAAGTACTGAAGGGATCCACGGGATGGTGGTCCTACAAGTCATCTCTTTCGGGTGCGCAGGACCACATTGATGAAGGCTTGCCATTTGTGCCCTTTGTCCTGGCGTAATCACGGAAACACCCTCCACTCATGATCTCAGAAAGAAATGCAGGGGTTATATCGATTTTAGCACCCTTTTTATTTCTGTGTCGAGGTCAACCCAATAATGAACCATACCGTCGCTTCACTTGCTTGCCAGTAATTAGAACTATATTATAGGCATCGACTAAGCAATACCTTTCAGTTTTAGTCCTTCAGAAGTCAAGCCAACCCTAGCTGCAGTCCCTGGAATCAGCATGTCTCAGAGGTCCCATTCAAGCTTCCCCTTTGCTTTGCTGGGGATGCTGGGAATCAAGGTTGAGAAGGGAGACTGATTGCTCAGACTCAGTCTAAAAAGCCTGTTGCTGCTGGAAAGTACGGCCCTTAGAAACCTTGCCTTTGCCACAGTGGTGTTTGTGCTGAAACATCCATCCTTAGAAATCAAACAAACATGGCTGGGGAGATAGCTTAGGCATTGAAACATTTTGCCAGACAAGCAGAAGCAGCTGAGTTTAGACCCCCAAGTCCCACATAAAAATGCCAAGCTGGCCTTGGAAGGCAGAGCCTGGGAATCCCCGGAGCAGAAGCAATGAGGAGGTAGAGGAATCAGGATGATTCCTGATGTCACCTTTGGACTTCCACAGGTACACACTCTTGTACGTGTGCCTGCACATGCCTGTGCATGCCACGTGCACACACACACACACACACACACACACACACACACACATGGAAGACAAAGACTCAGCAGTAATGCTGATGATGCCTGTGTACCTCTCATGAAGTTTTGCCTAGTGGAGATGTCTCAGGTCACCACAGCACCCACACCGACAACAGTATATCCTGTGAACTACAGATTTTGTTTTGCCACGGGTCCCTTTTCTGAGTTTCTATGGAATCGGGGGGGGGGGGCACACTTCTTCTTGGGTCCTTTGCCTCTTCTGATCTGTCATGGATTCTTGGTCTCTGTCTTCATCACCTTGCCTGGATCATTTAAAAATATTTTATTTATTTATGTATTTAGGAGAGGAGGAGTAAATGTGCACACGCATGCCTTGGTGCACAAGTGGAGGGCAGAGGACAGTTTTTGGAAGTCAGCTGTCTCCTTCTACCTTTCGTGCCTCCAGGAATTGAACTCAGGGCTCTAGGTTTTCAAGCAGATACTTTTCTTTTTTAATATTTTATTCATTCATTCAATCAATCAATCATTTTGTGTGTGTGTGTGTGTGTGTGTGTGTGTGTGTGTACGTGTGTGTATATGTGTGTGTCAGAGGGCACTGTGTGTCCCTGTGGAGGACCAAGGGTAACCTCGGGAATCGTCCTGGTTTGTTCCTGCCTCCTTTTTGCTTTGCCCTGAAATTTCCCAGGCTCTACCTACCGGGGCCAGAAGTGCACTGTTTCTGCCTGGCATGGGATATGGGATGCAAACTCAGGATCTCCTGCTTTCCAGCAGAGTTTTAACCCCTAAGCAATCTGTGCAGCCCCTAAGTATCTCTGCAGATACTTTTCAAGTTATCTTGTAGACTCCTGTTGGGGTGTGTGTGTGTGTGTGTGTGTGCGCGCACACACACACTTGCTCGCACCCTTAAACTCATGAAGAAACCAAGCATTATCTTGAATTCCTGATCCCCGTCTTTCTGAGTGCTGGGATTACTGGCGTGGGCTCTCAACACCTGGTTCATACACTGAACTACATCCTCAGCCTTTGTTACCTTGATAGTTTTAAGGTTTTTTTTTTTTTTTTTTTTTTGAACAGTTTGGTTGGATATTTTTTGGACCTCCCTCAACAAGGATTCGCCTGATCTTAAGGGTTCTTAGTTGTAACAGATCAAGGATAAGACACCAGCACATCTCACTGATGTCGTTAGCCTGGGTGCCAAGACTGAAGTGGAGCGTGGAGGGCCTCCACTCTGAAGTCACAGTTTTCCTCTTCCCTTGGTCTGTTCTTCAGAAGAGTTCTAAGCCCACCCAAAGGGAAGGGAAACTAAGAGCCTCCAGTGGAGGGACAGTGCCTACCTATGTTACTTGGCCTGTTCTGTAAGGAAGGTTTCTCTCTTTTCTTTTCTCATCCTACTTATTCACCTAGTCATTTACAAACACAAGTGCCTTTTTCATTAAAAGCAGTAAATCCCCTGTGTAGGTCAAAGGGATCAGGCTTTCAGCAAGTTGGTGGGGCTCAGTGATAGAGACCCATTCAGGGCTTCCAAAGTACCCAAAAACAAGGGCTCTAAGAATAGACACCCAAACTCTGCTCAACTATGCATCATCAGTATTGCCTGGGGCTGGGCTTTTAATTTCTCCACTCAATTTTCCCTTTTTTTTAATGGATCATGTGAAATCCATGTTAATTGCTGCACCATTGACAATAGCTATGCAATGGACTCAGCTTAGGTGTTTGTCAGTGGAGGATCAGGATAAAGAAGATGTGGTGCTTATGCACAGTGGAATTGTGTGTGTGTGTGTGTGTGTGTGTGTGTGTGTGTGATGAAGCTACAAAGGGAGCCGGGGCCAGGAGATAACACACAGTGGAAACCTTGGGGACTAGAGCTGGATGAGTGAAGGGAAATGTTCTATCAGAGGGGTGGCCCGAAGAGAGGCAACTTGGTATGTCACAGAGATCTGAACCCCCAAAAGAGTAGACAAGCCAGAGAGAACTCTGGAGTCCACAGAACTGGCCTGGAAGGAGGGTGGAGGGAGTAGAATGGATTGATGAAGGAAGGGAGGGCAAGAGAGGGAGGGGGATGGAG
The DNA here is from genome assembly GCA_023101885.1 of Typhlomys cinereus. Lineage (NCBI taxonomy): Eukaryota > Metazoa > Chordata > Mammalia > Rodentia > Platacanthomyidae > Typhlomys > Typhlomys cinereus. Next base: position 3,398,983 of record JALPQD010000198.1, on the reverse strand, counting down.
GAAAGCAGGGATTAGTACTCAATATGCTTGTAAAACTAAAAAAAAAAAATAAATGGATGCTAAATACTAAGCATACTATTATCATACAGGGATGTAAAGATTCAACAAGAGAACTTACTTTAAACCAGTAGCATAAGGTCTGGACATGGTAATATTATATGTCATTTATTATGCAATTTATTTTTAGTAAATTAAGAAATATGTGTCCACATGCACCTATATCCAGAGAGAGAGAAAAAAAAATCAGAGGTTGATAATATCACTAGTGGCTTTGATTTTCTTCTCCTTGCTTCCTTGGACATTCCATAAGAAAGCTTTGCTGTTTCCTTAGTGAGATAAAAAATAATAGAAGTTTCTAGGTTAATAACATTTGGCGGTGCCACCTGTGTGGAAAGTGCCACAGCTCACACCGCTGCTGGGAAGGAAAGTTGCTAACTCCTTCCTGGGGAGCGTCTTGGCAGGAAGTGTTGCAAGCACGAACGTGCTACAGACCTGTTGACTCACCCGTTCCCTCGTGAGCTGCTGATCCAGAAGATCTATCTATCTATCTATCTATCTATCTATCTATCTATCTATCTATCTATCTATCTATCTATCTACCTACCTATCTACCTATCTACCTATCTATCTATCTATCTATCTAGTGTGTGTGTGTGTGTGTGTGTGTGTGTGTGTGTATCAGAGGGCAAATGTGTTCCTGTGGAGGACCAAGGGTGACTTCAGGAATCATCCTGGATTGCTTCTACCTCCTTCTTGCTTTGCTCTGGGATTTCCCAGGCGCCACCCACCAAGGCCAGAAGTGCAGGCTGCTGAAGTTTCCATGTGGTATTTTTACATGGGACCTAAGATTGGGACTCAGGACTTTCTGCTTGTGAGGCCGAGTTTTAATCCCTGAGCCATCTCTCCAGCCCTGGGGACATCAATTTTAAAAGCAAAAATTGGTAACGAAGTAAGAAAAAAAGAAAAAACCTGGAAACAATTGGATGAATATTTCATGAAACTTTAAAAAGCCCACATTACATTGAAGTGGCAAGGAGCACTTATAAAGATTACGGTTCATGCATTTTTATTTCTACAAATACACTCATATGTGCAGAGGAAAATATTATTAAATATACAGTGTTGGGGAGATGGTTCAGTGGTTAAAGCAATTGCCACGTAAGCAAAAGGATTAGAGTTTGAATCTCCAGATACCATATAAAACTGCTGAACAGATCGCTTGGAATTCCAGCCCTGGAAGGCAGAGGTTGGGAGTCCCAGAATGAGCTGGTAACCAGACTAGCCCTATGGAGCTGAATTCTGGTTTAAATAGAGACCTAAATTCAAAACAGAGTGGAAGAGTGATTGAGGATGACTCTAGATATCAACCTCAGTGCACACACGGTGCACAAGCATGCTAGAACACTTGGAAACACGTGTGCTCATATACATGCAAATAGACACATATACACATGCATGTACCTCATACACACATATATATGAAAATGGAAAAAGAAAAAAATCATGAATTGAGATCCGAGAGATGGCTCAGCAGGAAAAGACACTCGCCACAAGCCTGACATCCTGAGTTCGATCCCCAGAAGCCACGAAGTGGAAGGAGAGAACGGACTTCACAAAATTGTCTTCCACACGTATGTGTTAGCATGCACACTGACACACGCACACATCATCCACACACATGCACTAATAATAATGACCATTTTAAAATACATGCATTGAATTTGGGGCTGGACAGCTGACTTGGTGAGTAAGAACACTTGCTGCAGAAGCGTGAGGACCTGGCTTTGGATCCCAGCATCCTCACAATAAGCCAGGTGTGGTTGCATGTCACAACCCCGTCCGGTGGGGGGGCACATCCCTGAAGCTTCCTGGCTGCCAGCCTAGCCAAAAGATGGCGAGCTCCAGGCAATGGATAATAAGGGAATAAAGTAGAGAGTGACAGAGGAGGATAGCTGAAGTCTAAACCTACACACACACACACACACACATACACACACACACACGTACTTACTTACACACATGCATACATGCACAGAAAAATATATGTAGAATTTAAATGACAATAGTTCTTATCTCTAGTGTGCAAGGCCATGAGTAACTTTCTATTCTCTTCGTCTTTCTATTTTATTATTATTATACATGTGTGCACAGAGGTGTGTGCATGCTACAGCATATGTGTGGAGGTCACAGGACGTCTCATTGGAATCAGTTCTCTCCTTCCACCTTTACATGGGTTCTGGGCCTTGAACTCAGGCCGTTAGGTTTGCTCGTCAGTGACTTTGCCCACTGAGCTATCTCGATGGCCCTTTTTCTATTCTCTTTGCTTATTTGTATTCTCCAGACTGCCTACAAAAGGCCTGCATTCTTTTTGGAAGAAGAAAAGCCACTACTATTTTTAACTTTCTCATCACGGAGAATTTGAAAAGCACAAAAAGTAAGTTGCAAAATCGTATCGCAGGAGGGTTATATAAAATATTCATTAAGCACTTAATTTTGGTTATTTCTCGAGATAGAAGATTGTGAGGAACTATCTGGAGATTCAATATTTTAAACAATGTTATCATCTGTGGAATCTGAAAAGTAATACAGGATAAAATAAAATAAAATGTCTCATTTTCTCCTATTTAATTTACTATTTTTTATTATTGTGAAGGAATGCACACATTTCATAGCACATGTAGGAGGGTCAAAGGACAACTTTATAGAGTTGGTTCCTTCTTCTACCTTTACCTGTTTGGGGGAATTGAACTCAGGTCCAACAGGCTGGCATAGTAAGCGCCTTTACCTACTGAGCCACCTAGCTGGCCCTTATTTTATTTTCAAACCAGGATCTAATGTAGGCCAGGTGCTCTCTGACTGCTGTGGCGCTGAAGCTCCTGAAGGTCCTGCGGCATCCCAGTCGTGAACATTGACCCTTTCCATCTTTTCATATGATGAATAATGACTCTCAATACATTTTCCAGTTTGTTCTATTCTGTGATAGACACGAGGGGGGGGGATTTCTGGATTAGCTTATGTTCCTAATCTTAAAGCATGCTATGTATGTTGCATGAAGAATAGCAGCATTGCTGCCCATTTCTTTCTCCGCCAAAACCAGCAAGACTGTCTGGTTAGATGCTTGCTAGTTCATTTGGAGCATTTCTCAATGGGAAGTATGCATTCTCTTTGGGACGTTGGAAACATATTCCAAAGTCTTATTTGGAAATAATTTCTCAATCAAGTATGGTGGCTTGGTGGCTCGCGTGCACATGTGTGTGCCCTACTGAGGATTGAGGCTGGAGCCTCGTGTGTTAAGCAAACATTCTACCATTGATTTAAACCTCAATCCTCTTTTTGCTTTTTATTTTGAGATGGGGTCTCTGTTGCAGTTTTCCTGCATCGTTGCTGATACATTCATGACTAAACAACCTAAGGCAACAAGGGTTTTTATTTTGGCTTATGACAGTCTGATTATAGTTCCTTGTCCAGCCTGGCAGGAGAGCTGCATCAACACTACAGGATGGAGGAAATGGCTGTACCATATCCACACATCCACAGAACTGCTGAGAGAGGGACCATCTCCACTTGCCAGAGCAGCATGTACCAAAGGATGCCAGTTTCCTTAAACCAGCTCCCTCGGGCTTATTCACCTGCCCTGGGACTAGTCTCACCCACCATGGACCGGACCTCTCTCATCAACTAGACAATCTCCTGCAGGCTCGCTCTGGGCTAAACTCAACTACTAATTCTCTACAAATGTGCCCAGAGCTCAGACCCTCAACCATCAAGTTGACAACTGTGTCTAACTATGACAGTCTCACTAAGTTACTTAGAATTCCTTCTGTATCCTAGCAGGCCTTGAGCTTGTGACCCTCTTATCTTAGCTGCCACAAGAAGGATTAAGGCCAGTTACACTAGACTTAGGCACTTTGAGCTATATAATACATTCTGGACCACATTGGACTACAGAGTGAAATGTGTCTCGAAAGAAGAAAAAAGAAAAAGAATTACTTAACCTTAATAGAAACTTCAAAATCTGGCATCATATGCCGCGATAGAGAAAAGGAGGCAATAGATCAGTTTTCTTGATTAAATAAGCTAGTTTGAGTTGGAAATGTAGCTCCACACACACGACTCCCTGGATTTGATCCACAGTAATACATACACCAGGTGCATCAGAACAGGCTAGGGAAACCCCGTACTGAGGAAGTGTCAGCAGCAGGATCAGAAATTCAAGATCACCTTTGATTAAATAGCAAGTTTGGAGCCACCTTGGCTATATGAGACCGTGTCTCAAAAGGAAAAACAAAATGAGGTCATTTGATGGGGCGGCCACTCATGATACTGCAACGTAAAGACCTGAGAAGAAAGACTTCATTATTCCCTGCTTTCTTTTCTATTTTATTAAAAAATATATTCTGCTGAGATTTAACCCATGGGCCATAAAATTCACTCTTTTAAAGCATATAATTCCTTGGGTTAGTTTTTTTTTTATATTAATAGATTATGGAATCATGTTACAGTTAGCCTGCATACTGCTGATAAATTCATGATCACATATCTTAGGGGTTTCATTTTGGCTAACAATTGTCCGGTTATAGCTGTTGGTCCAAATTGGCAGGAGAACTCATGCCAGCACCAGGGCCTGAGGGAACTGGCCACAGTAGGTCCACAGCACTGTTGAGAGAAGGTCAGACTTCGCTTGCCAGACAGTGTGTCTGTCCAAGTGTGCTGCAGATGCCAATTTCCTTAAGCTCCTCCCTCCATTTGAAGTACCTGCCCAGAAAATGGTCTCACTCACCATGGGCTGGGTCGTTCCACATTAATTCGACAATCTCCTGTTGGCTTCTTTAGGGTTTAACTTAACTACTGATTCTCTACAAGTGTGCCTGAGCTCCAGTCTTCAGTTGTCAGGATGACACCTGCATCTATCACATGTCATCGCCTTCATTTTCTTTTCTGTTTGTTTTGAGATAGAGTCTCACTATGGAACCCAAGCTGGCCTGGGACTTGTGTGCATCCCAATGCCTGTAGTGGGACTGCAGGTGTGCACCTGGAGTCAGCTTCTGCTTTACCACATTTCAATCAGCTCTGCTTTTCAAATTCTGTTCCTTTTAAAAGTGTGTGTGTATGTGTGTGTGTGTATGCGTGTGTGTATGTGTGTGTGTGTGTATGTGTGTGTGCATGTGTGTGGTTGTGTGCATGAGCACAGGCATTGGAGGAGGTCAGAGGAAGACCACGGGTGTCAGCCCTAACTTTCCACCTTTAGGACGATTCTCTTATTGTTCACCGCTGCAAGCTCCAGGCCGGCTGGTCCTCAAGCTTTTAGGAATCCCTGTCTCCATCTCCCAGTTCCCCATGAGGAGTTCTAGGATTACAGTCATTAGCTACTTTTCATGGGCTTTACATGGGCTCTGGGAACCTCAACTCTGGTCTTTATGCTGGAGTGGGAGAGCTTTACCCAACTGAACCATCCTCCTAGCCCCTTGTATGATTATATCAGATTCCTCAAATCCATCATTGACAAAAGCGATAAAGAGATATTTTAACCTTGTTTCTTGAGACAAGGTCTCTTGTAGCCTATAATTATTGATTAATTGATTTTGGTACAGAGGATTGAGTTTAAAGCCACATGCATGCTAGTACCTACTATTGATCGCATCCGCAGCTTCCCCATACACATTTTAAATACAAAATCAACTTTTATGATACTCCTTAAAAAAAAAGGTGAGAGGAAGGGAGAGAGAAAGAGAGAGAAAGAGAGAATGCACATTCCTGTCATGGTCCAAAGGTAGAGATCAGAAGACAATTTTCAGAAGTCAGTTTTCTCTCTTTCCACTATGTGGGTTTCCGTGAATTGGATTTGGGTCTGCTTGAAAGCAGGCACTTTGCCTGCTGAGTTAGGTTAGCCCTCCCCTCTGTTGCAGTCGCCTGCATAGTTGTTGACGGGAACAAGGGATTTATTCTCTTAGGATTACTGGTTACAGTTCATAGTCCAGCTTGATGGGAGAGCACGCACCAACACCAGGGCCGAGGGAACTGGCCACACCATTATCACATAATGGCTGAGAGAGGGATGATCCTTACTTGCCAGACCAGCATGTCTGGCCAAGTATACACAAGGATGCCAACTCTGTCAACCAGCTCTCTGTGATTTATCCAGGGCCTAATCCCACCCACCATAGGCTGGGTCTTCCCCATCAGCTGGACGATCTCCTTCAGATTCACTCTGGGCTCAACCCAACCATCAACTCTGTACAACTGTGCCCAGAGCTCAAACCCTCAACAGTCAAGTTGACACCTGTGCTTAACTATGACACCCTCACACTTTCTTTTTTGCTCAAAATTAAACCCAGACTTGCCTACAAGTGAAGCACAAATTATATAACACTGGTCCACCCTGTGTGACTCAGTCTCCATGACTTACATTCTCTCCTGATGTGGCACCCATGGGACTGTTCGTGCTCCCCAGTAAGATGCAGGGGCAGTACTTTTCTTGGAGGCAGATCTGGCCTTCACAAAGCACTACTCCAATGACATCATTTTCAAACAAGATGCAATGCTCCTGAAAACACTTGGCTGTGCCTGGGGCTAACCACTGAGCGGAGGACGCATTGCAGAAATCATTCGTATTCAAATGGAAAAAAAAAGTGAGCCAAAGTTGAAAACTGCCCCAAAGCTGGGCTTAATACAGACAATGCCTAACAACTTCACATGCAAAAGAAAGCGAAAACTTTGGTAGGAATTTTCTGCATTTTAAATATGGGGTAGACGCTAGATGGCTACTTCTGGGAACCTGACATTTCTCACTGGTCAGTGTGATACTTCCAGGATATGTAGGAGAGCAGAACAGAGAGTGTGTATAGAGCATGCAGGGCAATGCCTGGCCTTTGATTGGGGACAGGCCACCAGAAAAGAGGTGACAATACAACTATGCCTGGAAGAGGTTGGCTAATGGACATAGCATTTTAGTTAGATGGGATGTGTAAGTTCAAGAGAGCCACTGTATTCCCAGCACTCAGAGGTTAAAAGTGCTTGTAGTACAAAACTGAGTATTTGAGTTCAATCCCGGGAAGTCGCATAAAGGTGGAAGGAGAGAATAGATTCCATACGAAGTTGTCCTCTGACTTCCACATGTGTGTGGGGCTCACACTGCCCCCCACCAATAAATAAAAAAGTGAACAATTTTCTAAAGAAATCAAATGTACAACATGGTCATTATAGTTAATAACTGTTGTATAGTATTCTTTTATGTTGCTGAAAGAGTACATTATAAGTGTCTTTACCATACACACATACAATGATAAGCACATAAAATAATGCAGTAAGCTTTTTATTTGTTTGTTTTGAAACAGGACACCATGCAGTCCAGGCTGGCCTCAAACTTGCTGTGTAACTAAGGATGACTTTGAACTACTGACGCTCTTGCTTCTACTTTCTGAATTCTGGGATTATAGGAGCATAGTGCTATGTCTGTCAACATAATGCATTTACAAAATAGCTTGGTTTAGCTGGTACACAATGTATACATATTTCAACATGACTATATTTATATGATTATGCAATACAAATGTAATTATCAACTAAAATAAATATAAACAGTATAAATATGTAAATATGTAATACTTAAATTGATGAAATTAAAATAAATAGGAGAGGCCATCATATACATTTGTCTTCCCATGTGATAGCTGCTTTATATATAGAATATCGATTTAAAATATTTCCTTTTTATTGCATAAGGCAATGAGGTTAACCATTGAGAAAGAGATTTGTATAATTGTGAAATAGTTTTCCATAGTCTGATCGTTTCAAATCCCCCAAAATATTATACTGAATTCATCATTATCGTTCCCTTATAGATTGAGGAATGCCAGGAATGAAAACTTGTGTAAGTTTCAGCCCGTAAGATTACAGGTGGTCAGTAAGTTGCAATACAATACAAAATACTGTCAGGAATACACCGGGATTTTTATGACTAGGAAATCTCCTGGCCAATTTTCGAGATAGAGGATTCCTGGGATTCAGGCCAAGGACTTACTTCAGTCCTTGGGATGGTTCAGCTTCTCTTGTATTTAGAACTTTTTGCTACCAGGCATATTCTTCTCTGTCGGTCCTATCGATCACAGCCAGTTGGGGATTTGTTGGGGGTGGAGGGATGATCTTTCTCTTTGCAGTGGCATTCAGTGGTCTATTTATAGTGTGTTGTCATCAGCAGACAAGGACTTCAGTATGCTTACTCATGCAGAACAAAACACGAGTAACAAATCAAAGACCAAGCCTAGTGCTGAATAGCAAAACTATCTCACGTGTCTTGTGTTTTGTTTGCAGAAGAAAATGAAAGCTGAAATTCTTTTTAATTTTTATCGTGTGTGTGTGTGTGTGTGTGTGTGTGTGTGTGTGTGTAAGAGGACACTTGAGTGTGTGTGTGTGTGTGTGTGTAAGAGGACACTTGAGAGTGTGCACGGGGGCCCAATCACCTCCTTATTGCTCTACCTCCTTATTGCTTTGTTCTGGGGTTGCCCAGGTTCTGTCTTCCAGGGCCAGAAACACCCACACACACATTTTCCACCTGGCTTTTATGTAGACACTCTGACATTTAAACTCAGGTTCTTTTGCTTGCAAGGCAAAAGCTTAATCCCAGAGCATCTCTCCAGCCCTTTATTTTTTGGCAAAGCGACCCCTCTCCAGGATTCTGCACGGTGGTGGAGCTGGCTCCCTGCAGCTGCCCAGAGTGAATGGAGAGGTAGGCAGGCGCTTCTTCCTTGAGAAGCAGGCCCAGCCGCTCCGGCTCAGCTCCCCCTGTATCACCTCTTCATTTGTTCCACACAGGCCTGAGAAAAAGGAGGGTTTGCGGGGGACAGCTGTGTCAGGCCACAAAGCATCTTAGCTGGAAGGGTCCTCAGAGACATCTTGTTTGAAATAACAAAAGTAACCCCGTTTCTTTTCAGTCCGTTCCCCAGTATCTCACTGTTCCAATGCTAACTCCAGGCATAAATTCCTTTGCTAACTGCACCCTGGTAAGTCAGACCAACCTAACCCAACCACCTGCAGTTCAAGGAGGCATATCGTGCTTACGCTTACGATACTGCAAAGTTAGTCGTTTATATTTCCCCCTAACTGAGCCTTTTGATATTCCATCAGCTGACTTATGATGTAGTTGTGATTTCTGGCCTTATTAACCCCTTCCCTCTCCATTTTCTGGGCGGAGAGTCCTTCCTGGCGTGAGCCTGCGCTGGACCACGGCAAATAAAGGGACTCCTGATTTGACCATTGTGTGGTGTTGATCTGTGACTGAGTGGGTTCGGCAGCTCACTGAGAAGCCACCAGGGGGAGAGACCACGGCCAGCGCTGCAGCCCCCAGTACCTCTGGCTCTGGAGGCCAGCCAAGACCTCCCGCTTCCCTGTACTCCTCCGACGGCTTTCACGGGGAGAAAAGAAGCCCCGCCAGCTCTGCTCAATTTTGGAAGCACAAAGTTTGGTCTGCGCAGCTCTGGGCTTTAGTGCATTTTGCTGTGGTGGTTTTGAAATAGTTTCACGAACTCATCCTAGTCTCCTACTTGTTAGGTCGTCAAAGACGATTTTGAACCTTTGAGCTTCCTACCCCCCTCCCCCCCTCCAGTGCTGGGGCAAGAAGTTGGCATCACTACGCCTGATTTGTGAGGTGCTGGGGATGAAACGAAGGCCTCTTGCGTGCCAAGCAAACTCTCTTCACAACGGAGCCATATCCCCAGCTCTGAAACCCTTTCCGAGGTTAACTATCCTTTCACCGAGAAAAGAATTTTTTTTTTTTTTCAGACAAGTCTCAACTTTCCGGCTGGTTTCTAATTCACTGTGGGCAGAGGACGACCTTGAACTTCTGTGGTTTGCAGGACGAAGCCCAAGGCTTTGTCCATCCTAGGCAAGCACACTACCAACTGAGCTGTATTCCAACTCAATGCTAGCATTTTTCTCAGCATAGTGAAGATGCATGGTTTTTTGGAAAAGTTATTCCTTTAAAGAAAGCCATATCTAGGAGGGGCCAGAGAGATGGCTCAGGGGTTAAGTTTCGGCCTCATGACCAGAAGATTCTGAGTTCAGATCCCAGATCCCACATAGAAACTCCAGGCGGAAATGGCGCAGCCTGCACTTCTGGTCCTGGAAACTCACCAGCAAAGCAAAGGGGGGGGGGTAGAAGCAGTCCAGGGTGATTTCTGAAGTCATCCTTGGGACTCCACAGTCACACTCTGATATACACAGACACACGTGCAAATAATTAAAAAAGAAAAATAAAGGAAGTCCTATCTATATTTTAATGCTATTTAATCGAACTTCTCTATCCTCTTGCCTCTTCCTCCTGAGTGCTTGGACTGCAGGCCTGCTTGACAGCAACAGGATTTATGCAACACTGGGGACGGCTTGGACCCCAGGGCCCTGAGCACGCTAGGCAGGCATTCTACCAACTGAACCACATTCTCAGGCTCTGGATGACTTTTCAAATGTTAAATGTTTAAGGTGGAATGTGGAAAGGATTTTTAAATCTCTTTCAGGTCAGCCAGTAAATAAGTCAGAATTAGTTGTGGTTTTGCCCGATCTCAAGCCATAAACCCTCAAGGAGGCTGGTGTAGTGGGTCCAGGTTACACATCTGCAACCTGTGTTACACATCTGCAACCCTAGCAGGTGGAAGAGAGAAGTAGGAGGCCTGGGAGCTCCAGGATACCCTTGGCGACAGGGGACGTTTGAGGCTTGCCTGAGCAATGTAAAATCCTGTCTCAGAACCAAAACAAAACATCCACACAAGGGGGAAAGCAAGGTGGTGAATAGCAGAGAGAGGGGGTAATGGTTACTCTTAACTATTGCTGTGAGAAAGTATCCAAAGTCAAACTTAAGAGAGAAAGGGAGATTTATTTGACTTACACAGTTCCACAGGGAGATACAGTCTTTCATAGTGGAAGCGGCATGGCTGGCTGGCTGAAGCTGGAGACAGGCTACATCACACCCATCCGAGAGGCCAGTGGGTGATGGCTGAAGGACTCCTGGAGAGTCTCTCTTCTGCTTTCTGTTCTGTGGTTCCTTTTATCTGGCCCACTACTGGGAGGTTCCTATGAGATCTATGCTCTGATGGGATCTAGGGTTGGTCCCTGTATTGTAAACGTGTGGATCTGGATAATCTCTTCAGGTGGTCTGAGCTGATCTTAGTGAATGCCAGGTGTGTCAAGTTGACACCCAGGATTAACTGCCACAGGGGGCAAAGATTGTGTGCTAGCAAGACGTTAGTTAGCAGAGCCCTCTAGAAACTGGCGTGAAACTGAACTTGGAAATGAACAAGAGGCTTCCAATGTATCCCTTCGTAATCCTACCGTCTCTAAAAGGCCATCATTAAGAGGGAATAGGCGATGGAGTAAACTTTGTTTTGTTTGTCTGCTTTTTAAGACCGAGTAGCATGCAGCGCAGGTTGACTTTGAACTCATGATGTAACTGGGGCCGGCCTTGAGTTTCCGATCCTCTCACCTCCACTCCCCAAGAGTGAGATTACAGATAGAGAGGTGGCTTGACATCTGAATTGTCTTCTTTGGAGCATTTCAATCTTGTCTCAGGAATGTAAATTGTTCAGATGATTTCAGTTGCCAAAATACACAGCTTGAAAGGACACCGGCTGCCTCAGCCCAGATGTCTTAACTTTATGACTCTAGCCAAGTGCTTTCTTTGAGATCCAGCCCTCCCACATTTCCAACAGACAATATTAAACTGTTCATGTCTTCCACACCCCAAATCAATAGACTTCAAAGTTTAGTTATCCCTTCCTCAGCCAATTCTTCTAACTCTGACCTCTCCAATCATTTCTTAGCATATCAGATTTACCTCACGTGGTGGTTTCTGCTGGGTCTTTTTAAAATTATGTGTTGGGCTGGAGAGGTGGCTCAGGGGTTAAGCCTCCGCCTTGCAGGCGGAGGGTCCCGAGTTCGGATCCCAGATCCCACGTATAGACGCCAGACGGAAGCGGGGGCGGCCTGCGCTTCTGGTCCTGGTAGGGCGGAGCCTGTGAATCCCGGGGCAGAAGGAGGTGGAGGCGTCCATGGTGGTTCGCGAATTCGTCCGTGGTTCTACACACACATACACACACACACAGACACGCGCGCGCACATACACACAGTTGAATAAATAAATAAAAAAAAATAAAATAAAATTATGTGGTAAAACTTTGTTTTATTTTCTGAGGCAGGGTTTCATGAAGCTCAGGTTGGCTTTGAACTTATTCATCTGAGGACCACCTTAAACTCTGGATCCTCCTGCATCTAGCCCCTGAGTACCAGGGTCATAAGCTGGCTTGAGACACCTTGTGCTTTTCTGGCTACTTCCACCCAGCTGTTTCCCTGAATTGGCTACAAATCCCACTGCCTGGTTCTGTTTCTACCCATTCCTAGCAGTGTTTGCTTGACAACAAGTCAACATTTACTCAAACTTGTCAGAGAACTCAATCAGTGTAGAAGAGTGATATTTCTGTTTGTTGTGACATAGGAGTCTTGTCATGTTCTAGGAGGCAAACCCACCAAATGGAAGACACAGCTGTGGAGCAGGATGAGGATTCACACTTCTCAGAAAGAAATATGGAAACTACCACACTCACTTCTGGGGGCTGGGACGGTGGCTCAATCGGTAGAGCACTTGCCATACAAGCCTGATGATCTGAGTTTGATCCCCAAAACCCCATGTTAAAAAAAAACAGCTGTCATGTATGGTGACACATACTTCTAACTCCAGCATTGGGGGAAGTGTGGATAGGCAGATCTCAGGGGCTTGATGGTTGCCTAGCCTAGCCTACTTGCCCAGTTTCAGGTCGACAAGAGACTCTGTTTCAAAAAACAAGGTGGACATCACTTAGAAATGACAACTGGGGTTGTCTCATGACCTTCAAGGTCACTGACACAGACATGTTTACCTACACACACAGGCTCAACTGCACATACACGCGTGCGCGCACACACACATGCATGCATACACACATACACACTAATTGGGAAGTGAAGCACATTTGAATAATGACCTCATTTGTTACTAGTAGCTTTTCTTTTTTCTTTCTTTTTTCTTTCTTTTTTCTTTCTTTCTTTCTCTCTCTTTTTTTTTCTTTCTTTCTCTCTCTTCTTTCTCTTTCTTTCTTTCTTTCTTTCTTTCTTTCTTTCTTTCTTTCTTTCTTTCTTTCTTTCTTTCTTCTTTCTTTCTCTCTCCCTCCCTCCCTTCTTCCCTCCCTTCCTCCCTCTCTTCCTCCCTCCCTCCTCCCTCCCTTCCTCCCTCCCTTCCTCCCTCCCTTCCTCCCTCCCTCCCTTCCTCTCTCCTCCTCCTCTCTCTCTCCCTCCCTCCCTTCCTCCCTCCCTCTTTCCATCGTTCCTTCCCCTCCCCTCCCCTCCTCATCCATCTCCTTCTTTTTCTTTCCTCTGTGTGTCCCTGTGGAGGACCAAGGGTGACTTCGGGAATCATCCTGGACTGCTTGCACATCCTTCTTGCTGTGCTCTGGTATTTCCCAGGCTCTGCCCACCAGAGCTGGAAGTGCAGGCAGGGCCGTTTCCACCTGGCTTTTCTCTTTTTTTGATCATGCCCCTGGGCTTGATCTTGAGTCCATTTCACTGTTATAAACCCACAACAGAAACTACTTAAGCTGGCCTGAAATTGAAGATTCAAGAAAATTCCATATCCTGTAGCTTAAGTATTGTGAAGGGACAGAGAAATATTTTAAAAATTATTTATGAGAGAGAGAGAGAGAGAGAGAGAGAGAGAGAGATTGAGAATACAGACATTTGAGTGTTGAGATCAAAGGACAACTTTTAAAAGTTGGTTTTTTCTTTCTATCATATGGTCTTCAGGGATACAACTCAGATCATCAGTTCTGCATAGAGGAGTCTTTACCTATGGAGCTATCTTGGCAACTCCAGAAAAATATTTTAATATATTAAAAAAATCTTAAAGCCTCCTAGTAGAGTCATAAAAATGTTCTCAGGGGTCACCATTAGTCAACTCATATCTGGAAAAGATTTTGTAAGGTTTCCCATTTGTAAAAATTCTCACAAAAAAATGAATCATTCTCCAGGTCAGCTGTTCCGATACAGCAACTGGTAGGAAATGAAACCAGCCATGGAATTTGATCACAGGCACTAGGATCCTTAGAGGCAAGGGATTAACAGTCACAATAGTGTTCCCACACTAAAGGAGAGCACAAGAAAGGGCTCTGGGCAATGCCACTGAGTCCTTACACCTCATTAGAGTGGAGGATGCAGAAGGAAGTTTGACCTTCACACTAAAGGATGCTACAGGGAATGGGAGGGGGGAAGAGAGGGATACTGAGAGAAAGGAAGAGAGGGGGGTGAAAGGAAGGGGAATGGGGGATGGGTGCAAGGGGGACTGGGGAGAGGTGGAGGAAGGGAGGGGATAGGGTACCTATTAAGTTTGTTTGATTGGAAAAAAATAAACACAATAGAAAAAAAGAAATCAGCCATGGAATTTATACATGAAGATGACCATTGTTGTCACCTAAATACAAAGTATTAGATAATAGGCTCTTACTTGATTCAACAGAAATATTTTTGACTTTTATTATAATAAGCTCAAAAATTTCAGGTAAGTCATGTCATACAAAGTCATCAAAGTATTTAACTTTTTATGTGGCTTTTCTAAGTATTTTAAATTTTTTGAAAATACAGTAATATTGTATGTATTTAACAGAATTTAAAAATGACTTTTTGGGGTGAATTGTTCCTAATAACTTAAATTACCATTATGGTAATTAACAATTGATTAAATGATAGTTAACAAAAAGTTACAAGTTCAAGTCATTTGAAAGAGACCTGCTTCTCCATAAATACATCTAAATTATAAGTAAATACTCAGCCTCTTCAGTGAGACAGAATTAGAGAGATGATTAGTGATTATCATTGCAATGGAAAGGAAAATCTTTTTTTTATTAAAAATTTAATTATACATTTTAAAATTTTTTACCAGTTCCCTCCCTCCCTCCTCCTCCCCCTCCCCTTCCCCCAGTGCCTCCCCCCCAATTCCCAGAGAGTCCTTTATTGTATACGCCTAACTCTCCATTGGGTCCTCCTCTCCGATGACATATAAGGACCCAGTGGCATTTCCATAAGCCCTTTCTCTTGTTCCCCTTAAGCATAAGATCACTACTATGGCTGTCAATCCCTTGCCTCCAGGGGTCTCGGTGCCCTTAACAGATGCTAGACTTTATGAGGGCAACAGTGCGCTGGACATTGCGCAGGGCATGCAAAGTCCCATTACGATTGCTTTGGCCCCAACTATTGTTGAGAATCTTGCAAATCGTTGCTCCTCCCATCCTTTTGCTCTTACAATCTTACCGCCCCCTCTTCCGCAAATGTCCCTGAGCTCCAGGATGGGGAGAGATTAGGCTGTCCTAGTTCTATGTGATTGATATAGTCTCTGAAGTTCTGGATTGTGGTTTGTTGATTTTCTTTTGCAGTTTTGCTGTTCCTGCAATTCCCTTCACTCCATTCTGCTGGGCACTGTATGTCACCCCCTGGCCAGAGACAAAAAGCTGTTAAACTGGAGTCTTGTTGTAATAGCACATTCAAGGGTAGATGTAATAAGAGTAGGAAACCTCCCTGAGGGAGGGGTCCATCACCCATTTGCAAAATGATTACTTTTTATCTGCTAGACTATATGCCCTCCCCTTCTGGTGAGATCAGGAAAGAACGTCTGTGAACTTAACCAGGTTTCTCATTACTTACTTGCAGACCTTGATGGAGGCCTATTTTCTCTGCTGTAACATGGTCTCCTCTCTCCTTGTTTCTGGTGTGGCCCTCCTAACCCATCTCTCTTGTTCATAATCCTTGCAATTACTGTGTTTCATAGGTTTACTTTTGAGTGTCTCAATGTGGGCTGGGTGAGTTTGGTACTAGGAGCCACCTATTAGGGAGTACATACGGCGCTTAATTTTCTGGGTTTGGGATACTTCACTTAATATAATTCTTTCTAATGACATCCATTTCCTGGCAAATTCCAGTAATTCATCATTTTTGATGGCTGAGTAGTACTCCATTGTATAGATGTACCACAGTTTCCTTATCCACTCGTCAACTGTTGGACATTTAGGTTGATTCCATGACTTTGCTATTGTAAACAGTGCTGCTATGAACATGGTCGAGCTTGTGCTATCGAGGCGAACCTCTGATGCATGGGGGGTTATTCCCAAAAGTGGGATAGCAGGGTCATATGGCATTTCAATCTTTAATTTCTTTAAGAATCTCCAGACGGCTCGCCAGAGTGGCTGTATGAGCCTGCATTCCCACCAACAATGTAGGAGAGTTCCCCTCTCTCCACATCCTCTCCAGCATTTGTCGTTGTTTGTATTGTGGATTTTTGCCATCCTGACCGGGGTGAGATGATATCTCAGGGAAGTTTTGATTTGCATTTCCCTGATGGCGAAGGAAGTGGAGCATTTTGGAAAGGAAAATCTTTATCAGCTTGTTTTTGTTGTTTGGAGACAGGACCTCACTATGTAGCTGTCATAGTCAGGCTCAGGTGTCAACTTGTTGAGGGTTTGAGCTCTGGGCACATTTGTAGAGAATTAGTGGTTGAGTTAAGCCCAAAGCAAACCTGTAGATTGTCTAGCTGAAAGGGAAGCCCCAGCCCATGGTGGTGGTGGTGGGGGACTAGGCCCTGGAATAAAATACAGAGAGCTGGTTGAGAGAGTTGGCATCCTTGTGTACACTTGGCCAGACATGCTGGTCTGGCAAGTAGGGATCGTCCCTCTCTCAGCGTTGTGCAGAGATGGTGTGGCCAGTTCCCTCCTCCCTGGTGTGGTGTGAGCTCTCCTGTCAAGCTGGACTACAAACTGTAAGAAAATAAACCCCTTGTTCTCTTAAGTCTTTTGATGGTGATTTATCAGCAACCATGCAGGCAACTGCTACAGTAGCCCGGCTGTCTTAAACCTGAGCTCCTATCGCCTCAGGCTCCTGAGGACAGTCACGCACCTCCGACTCTGGAAGAGGAGAAACGGGATCTCTAACCCAGGCTGACCTCTACCTTCCTACATAGCTGAGGATCACCTTAAAATTGTAATTCTCCTGCCTCCACCTCCCAAATGCTAGGATTATACCCACCACCACTCCCGGATTATGAATACAAAACCCAGAGCTTCCTGCGTGCCAGGTAAGCACTCTGTGGACTGAGTTACGTTCCCACCGCTTCGTAAGGTTTTCATTAGGGTGGACAAAGCAGGTGTCCTTTATAAAAGTTCAATAATACATAGTCATTCTTTGGTGCTTTAATCTAACTCTAATTAGGTCAAGAAATGAAACATGTGCCGTGAACTATTAAGATACCTGTCAAGACAAAGAACATTTAGTAAGTTTCTACTTACAGCGACGACTTTAGTAATTTCCATGAATGACAATAATGAAATGTCATGAACATATGTGAATTTTATACATTTTGTGTATCAGGAGCAGGGACTTGGGTTCAGTCCATTTGAAGGATGGGGAAGGGGAACACAGGATCTCACAATGGAGACCAGCTGCCGCTGCCTCTCAACTGCTGTTTTGGAAGCTCAGTTGTTCAGTGGTTGTCTATACACTACCACTGACTTGAAACTAGGAGAGTCCTGTGTATGTTGGAGAGAAAGAGAGACAGAGAGAGTGAGAGAGAGAGAAAGAGAGAGAGAGAGAGAGAGAGAGAGAGGATTAAGATCGAAAGAGAGAAGGAACAAGAAGGTATCTGACGATCATAAACGCCAGAGTTTTATCTTGACATTGTGAAAAGTCGCCTCTACAATGCTGCCACAGAGGCTGGCTCAGGATACTGGGGAGAATCATTGAGGCGTAGAGCTGTCGGGGAGTCCAGAAGCATTTACTCTATCAATTCTCTTCTTTTACAAAGGCACCCCAGGAGTTACATGTTGTGTTCAAGGTACACAGAGCTGCAGGCCCAACCCAGAACTCAGATGAATTATCAGACTCATTGTCTTTTCTGTTAGTCTCCATCCCTTTGAAAATCCTTGGATCTTCTACTTGCGTGTATGCAGCAGTGTGAATGTGCACGTGTTTGGAGGCCGAAGATTGACACCGAGAGTCTTTGTCTCGCCTCACCTTAGCTTTTGAAACAGGGTCTCTCACTGAACCTAGAACTTCCCAATTCTGCTGGATTGGCCAGAGAGTGAGCCCCAAGGACCCTCCTTATCTCCAGTTCTCTGACCCTAGCACTGGGTTACAGATACATTAAGTTTTATAGTGCTGTGTGTTCACAATCACATAGTAGGCACTTTACCCATTGAACCATCTTTCCAGCCCCCCTTAGTCTTCTCTGAAGAATGAAGGCTAGTTAAATTTATTTTCATTTATTTATTTGAATTTGTGTGTGCGTGTGCGTGCGTGTGTGTGTGTGTGTGTGTGAGAGAGAGAGAGAGAGAGAGAGAGAGAGAGAGAGAGAAAGAGAGAGAACAGTGTATGTCCCTGTGGAGGATCAAGGGTGACTGCCAGAATCATCCTGGGTTGCTTCTATCTCCTTGCTTCGCTCTGGGATTTCCCAGGCTCCGCCCACCAGAGCCAGAAGTGCAGGCTGCTGCCACAACTATCTGGCATTTTTACCTGGGACCTGAGAATGCAAACTCAGGACCTTCTGCTTTTGAGACAGAGTCTTAACCCCTGAGCCATCTCTCCAGCCCCTAGCTAAAATTTTTTTAATAGAAAAACAACACACACCCAGGCCACTAACTAGTTAATGGCATTTCATTGCTGTGTCCAATCACATGCGTTAGCAAATACCCAATGTGGATGCTTCAGTTGTTTTCCCTTTGTTTTGTCTTGCTGTATTTTTTAAAAGATATTACTCTTTGTGGGATTATAACAT